>RWGZ01000299.1:466725-606685 GCA_009725065.1 Utricularia reniformis | reverse complement strand
TGGATCGTGATAATGGAAACATTGTCTGGTTCACGGTAAATTTCTCAACTTTTCTATAAGAGGTTCTTGAGAAATTATGACTATTCAACTTGCCCTTCAATTTTATTTTTTAGGGTTTACGGTTTAGGTTATACGAATACAATCTTAGTTCATTTAATCTTAAATTATTACAAGGTTCAATTTAACTTTCCATAACATTTTCAATTTTATTTATTTTTTAAAGTTAAAGGTTAAGTATTTAGGGTTTGGATTAAGCTATAAGTGCATGGGCTCGGTCTATTGCATCATTTCTACTTAGGTAGAGTGTTGAAAATACATATGATACATCATATATGAAATGAAAATATTCTAGTTTATAATATTAATGATAAAAAAATATGATTAATTTTTTCTTATGAACTATAAGTTTAAGTAACACTCACACCTAACTCATAAAATCATGAATTTACATGGTATCAAAGTTTGAAAGTTGGTCTATCCTAGTTTGGACAAAACCCTATGTTGAAACGAATCTATTCATAACTCGATCACTACCAAGCACATAACTATTCGGGAATATTCTAGCATTTTAAATATGAAATGTTGAGAATTCTATCTCACATTGGTTATGGAAATAAAATTGTTCTTGTTTATAAGAGTAGTGATGCATTAATTAATTGGTTTAATCTATGTTAAATTTCTAGAGTCGGGTCAATTTCATGTGGGGAATATGTATGGATATAACGTATAAGAGCAATGAAATCACACGGTAAAAGACTTAAACGAGTCAATTACTATAGTCCACATTTCTTCTTATAAATAAATTCATCTAACTTTTCATTTCCAATGTGGAACAAATTCCACTATTTCAACACACCCCTCAAATTAAAGCACCTAATAAGTTGGACTTGACAATTCAAATCGGTGTATTACCAACCAATCAATTTCATTAAACCGGACTAACCCCAGTAAGGTCATTCATGATTTTTCCGAACCCGCTCTAATACTATGTTGAATTTCTAGAGTTAGATCAATTTACGTGGGGAATGTGCTCGGATATAACTTATAATAGGGATGAGACCACATTGTAAAATGAATTGTTCGAGTCTTTTACTATGGTCCACATTCCCTTTTATAAACCATCCATTCCACTTTTATTTTTCGATGTGTGACAATATGACACTAATGAAAAACAATAAATAGAGAATGAATATTTTATTGAAGAGAACCGATATAATAGTCGTATTCAACATAATACAAAATGAAAACGATTACATTATTTATAGAAGAAAGTAATATCTAAACATTTAATATTTCTAATTTATCAAATTTTGGTCCCTAATTCTTCTATGAATTTAGCATCCTCCTTTATTTTATGTTTGACTTGATCCACTATAATTATACGGAATCATTTCCGTTATTAGGCACTATTTCAACAATCTAGTGTTTTACATTACGATTATCTTGTATTATAGATTGAAGATAAAAATAACAAGAGATTTTACTATGACAATTTGACAGAAAGTGGGACCGGGATCATCTCAAGGAGGAGGAAACTGGGGAGCATCAACAGATGGAGTTCGTATATATACAAATATAGTTAACGCAGACAAGCTTCCATTTCAGCTAACTCCTTCAACACAGACAACAGCAGCGGGTGGCTGGGTCGCAATGGATGTAAACACAGGAAAAATACTTTGGACGACTGCGAATCCAAGCAATGACTTATCATTTGGACCTGTTACAGTGGTAAATGGAGTCGTATTTGCAGGATCTGTTGCTCCAAATGGTCCTATATATGGAATAGATGCTTCGACAGGGAGTATTATTTGGACGTACATTACAGGGGCTACTGTTTTTGGTGGAGCTTCTTCAAGTTACAATTGCGTGTATATTGGTAGTGGTTTCACAATTGGTCCTACAGCTAGGTCTTTTCCAACATGGACTAGCGGCAAATATCTCTTTACCTTCTGCATTTGAAACCCTGATTCTGTGTTCTGCGTAAAGATCAAATAAAAAGTGTATCTTGCACTTTCTTATCAATGAATTCCAGAATTTCTTATTATAACGTTTGAATTCTAAATCCTCAAGTGTAAATGGAATAACTCAACATTGAAAATCGTTTGTCTATAACTTCATACTCATTAAATGATATTTTTAAAAATTTTGAGAGTGATTTGATATTTGAGAGTGAATGTTAGAAATCATAATTGATAAAAATGACAAGTGAATTGATAGAAATCATATATAAAATAATATTTATATAGAAAACTTTATATTCTACAATTCAATATAAACATATATAGAAGATTGCATATATTTTAATTAGACAATCTAATAATTATTGTATAATGCACATAAGCACAGCTCAATTTACTTGGGAAATATGCACATATATAGCATATAAGAAGTAAGATACCACATTGACTTGAACAAGTCAATTACTATGATATTTAAAACCTCTTACAAACCAATCAAAATAAAATTTCACTTTCGATGTGAGATAATTTTACATATTTCAACACATATCCCTCAAATCCAACACTTGATAAGTTGAATTTGGCAACTCAAATTAGTATATTATCAACCAATCAATTTCAATAAACTAGATTAGTCATCGACAATGTCACACATATCCGAGCATACTTCCCACGTAAATTGACCCGACGCTAGAAATTCAACAAAGCAGTATCAGTTTTCTTTGTTTTGCTCTATCCCATTCCCATCCCCATTCCGTACGAGGAAGGTGTTAAGAATATTGTGCGGTTGTGGAAATAAAAATATTTTAGTTTATAAAATGAATTATATCATAAGTAATTAGCTTGCATATGTGATAGTCATGGTATACCGGCCGATATGGGTATTGGGCTTTGTATTAGGCTTTTTTATTGGGTTAAAAGAAAGCTAAATTAATAAAATATAATAAGTTGAAAAATATTTTAATATTAAAAATAAATTAAAATAAAATAAACTCTAAAATATGTATAAATTTTATTTTTTATATAATTTGATTATAATTTTTTAGATTATTGTACTATTTATTACTCATTATATGATTTTGTAGAGATGTCCAAATGCTAAAACCTTTAGAAATAGAGGTACACTACTTCCAGACATGCAAGAACAACTATTTGTTGGGATTATAGCTGAGGGAACTCACTCGTACACGCCAAGTTCAGGTATATTACCACCAGGATTGGATGATGTGAACTTTGACTTTGAAGAATTAAATCCTAGTACGAAACAAGTTCATAACGAGACAACTTTTGATTATACTGATACTATATTGAGTACTGAAGAGATTGGTTGCCCTACTTCTACAAAAAAATCAACACATACTAAAAAATGAAGACGAACTGGGCTTGGTAGCAATAGCGACAAGATCACCACTTCCATCCGACGTATGTTTTATATGATTATTATTTACTTTTAATTTTTAATTTTATTATTTTTTCAAATCACTTTGGTATGTTTTATATGATTATTATTTACTTTTAATTTTGTTGGTATTGTAATTTTACTAAAAATTTGATTTCTTCAATTTTGTTTTGTTTTGGATTAATTTTGAAGAATACTTCTATTGGTGAACTTGAATCAAACTCTTGAATAAATTACATATTTTTTTATTCTCATTTATACCATGATTATTGTTTCATTAATATTACTTGTTATTTTTTATTTGAATATTCTTTGATTTTCATTTAATTGTGTTTGATATATTTAGGAAAATATTTGGGTTTAAATTAAGTTTTGATTGTGTTATAAATGTATAAACACAAAATATGTTTTAAATTAAGTTTTGATGTATAAAATTATATAAATATAATAATATAAAAATTTATATACCGATATGATATATCGGTAAAACCGTCCGTACCGGTAATGATCGGTACGAACGGTATGAACCAGTATGACTTCCTTGCTTGCATATCATTCTCAATGTTATTCATTTTTGCTTACCTTTCTAGCTCACTCAACAAAGTTGTCACGGAAAAACATATAAGTAGAAGCAATGTAATTAACATATTCTTCATCGATTTTAGCTCATATGTGATATTTCACAATGTTAAACGAGACCATTGTTTTAACGTAGAAACTGAAAACCGGGAAAAAACATGGGGTGGGCCTAATCAATTTTTGTTTGTTTACATGATGAAATTCATCATTCCCTCCACAAGTACAATCAAGAAAAATATACAGAAAGTTATATGAGAATGAGCTACAATAATAGCTTAATGATTGGTAATCTGAGAAGTTACAAAACTTTTTTCAATTGGAGTAGACATAATCAATTTCTTTGACCCAATATACATGATCTAACAAGAGTGGTTATATGGACAGAAGCCCAATACCTTTCTTATACATTGCTACAAGAATACTCTCCCAAGTCAACAAATTCTAAATTTCTACTTGGTATCAGAGCTATACAGTGGTTTCGATCTTGTTTGTATTAGTATAGAAAAAAAATCTAATCAAAATACAATAATATTCTAAAAGTGTTATTTAGGGTGATCTACATCAAAGCCCAATTAAGTCAATTTGGGCCAAATTGGCCCACTCGAGATCGGATATCTGATGGCAAATATATTTTCACAATTGATATCTCACCGGCCCACGCTAACCGTTTCCAATTGGCGACCGGAAGAAGGTGAAGACTGAAATCGCTCACCTCCGGTCATCTTCTCTCTCTAAATTCAGTCACCAGGGAGCTTAGAACCAGGCGAAAATGGTGTACGTAAATAGCCCAGGGCTTTACTCCGATATCGGGAAAAAGGCTAGAGGTGCTTAATTTTATGGGTTATTCTTATGAACATATAGCTATTATCCTGATTCATATTTTTGTGGTTCAGATCTTTTGTACAAAGATTACCAGGGAGATCACAAGTTCACTCTCACGACCTACACTTCGAACGGAGTGGTTAGCGATTTCTTTTACATTCCTTTGATAAACTGAGTTTCTTAGTTGTTGAACAAAATTCATGGCAGATAAAAACAAATTTGATTTTTGGGAATGCTTTGATTGTGCTTGCAGTCCATTACATCAACTGGTGCTAAGAAAGGAGATTTGTTTTTGGCTGATATTAGCACCAAGCTGAAGAACAAGAACATTACCACTGATCTAAAAGTTGATACAAACTCGAAGGTATAATTGTCCTTTTAATTGTGTATAAGCTAAGAGAAAATGGTGCATTCAATCTTCTAACTTTCGTAGTTTTGACAAATTTGATCTTAATTTTGTGACGTCATATATCGTCCTCAAACTTGAAGGTTTGGCAAATTTGGTTCTCAATGTTTAAATCAGTTTCCTAATGTGACAACTCCCAAAATTTGATTTTGGTCGAGAACTACAATTCTCAAAATTGAAAACTTTGGGATAATTATGTCATGAACACTAAATTTTTGGGACTAGTTTTATAAAAAAATACAAAAATGGGAATCGGTTTTGCCATCTTCGTACTCTAAGATCTACACGTTCATAGAACTTTAGGGATCAAAATTACGAAAAATATAAAACTATGCGGATCAAATTTGCGTTTGGCTTATTCTTAGCAAAATTGTACATGCTAAGATTTAATGTTATTTTTTATTTATCTTCTCTGGCTATTAATTGACAAAAAAATGTTTATACTGTTGGATGTGAATCACAAACACTTGAACAAATGAAGCAAATTATTTACAATCTTCTTTTTATTCAGGTTCACACAACTATCACCGTCGAGGAACCTGCTCCCGGAGTGAAAGCTATCTTTAGCTTCATTGCTCCTGATCAGAAATCTGGCAAGGTTATTACACTGTACAAAAATCTTGTTACCGGGATCCTCTAATGATCTCGTTCCCTTGTTCAGGTCGAACTTCAATATTTTCACGAGTATGCTGGAATAAGCACTAGCCTCGGACTTATAGCAAAGCCGATTATCAACTTCTCTGGTGTTGCTGGGAGTCGAAGCATTTCTTTTGGAACTGATGTTTCATTTGATACAGCTACTGGGAACTTCACCAAGTATAATGCTGGAGTTAGCTTCACCAATGCAGATCTAATTGCATCGTTGTTCTTGTGAGTGCTTTCTCTTAGTAGTCTGTTTCCTGGATCAAGAGTAAATATGTTAAGGCAATATATTGTGCAGGAATGAAAAGGGAGAAAGCCTTACGGCATCGTATTTTCATACTGTTAGTCCTTTATCCAGTACTGCAGTGGGAGCTGAGTTCACTCACAGTTTCTCTACTAAAGAGAACACACTGAATATTGGGACTCAACATTTTATGGATCCTTTGACTGCTGTGAAGGCTCGTGTGAACAATTATGGTAAAGCTAGTGCTCTCATTCAGCACGAATGGCGCCCGAAGTCACTTATCACGATTTCAGGTGAAGTGGACACTAGAGCAATTGAGAAAAGTGCAAAAGTTGGACTTGCTGTAGCTCTTAAGCCTTGAAGCTACATATTTGCTCAAGGGAAAACTTTTTACCTCAAATAGGTTTAGATCCAAAAATAATATTGTGAGTTTTAACCTTGAGGCTCTCAGGAGGATTCCATGCAGTCCCATTTTTTTGTGGTACTTTCATGATTGTGTCAACAATCATAAAATACAGGATAAGGGTAATATTGTATGAACAACCAGTTCCCTCATTTGATTTATTTTGAATTTTTTACTTGCAGTCTATTAGAGACCCAAGGAAATTATACCAGTTGGTATCGTTCGTACCGGTTGTAGCCAATATGAGCGATTTTTTCGATATATTGTTGTACCGGTGATATATAAGAATACATGTGTATCGGTCATGACCGATATTTACTGTTTATCGATACAACCGGTATATTGGACGGTATACCACCGGTATGACTTCCATATTAGAGCCTAGTGTGTGTGCTGTGCAACCTTGAGAGTTAGACTCGACAACTTTTCGAATATTTGCTGCTCTGATGAACATGAAATAGTGCTTACATGGATGGATATGTATACAATATGATAGTGCACATGTATGCTAGAGAAGGCAAATAATACACACCTGAAATGACTTGTAAAAACATGTAGGGAATTTATGGTGCTCGGTGTTGATGGTCGAGAGAGTTGCCTTAGAGTATACTGGTAGCGATGCTTGAAGTTGCATGTATTTTTAGTGACTTTTCTGGTACATAAGTGATACCTGCCATGGGAAAGCTCCCTTGTTCATATTAAGCATTTATATGGATCAAACGAACAAAGATTATCTCACCTCTCTCATTGATCTTTATTTGTAGAGAATCTAGTGTGATTATGCCATTAGTCAGTGGANGCATTTCTTTTGGAACTGATGTTTCATTTGATACAGCTACTGGGAACTTCACCAAGTATAATGCTGGAGTTAGCTTCACCAATGCAGATCTAATTGCATCGTTGTTCTTGTGAGTGCTTTCTCTTAGTAGTCTGTTTCCTGGATCAAGAGTAAATATGTTAAGGCAATATATTGTGCAGGAATGAAAAGGGAGAAAGCCTTACGGCATCGTATTTTCATACTGTTAGTCCTTTATCCAGTACTGCAGTGGGAGCTGAGTTCACTCACAGTTTCTCTACTAAAGAGAACACACTGAATGTTGGGACTCAACATTTTATGGATCCTTTGACTGCTGTGAAGGCTCGTGTGAACAATTATGGTAAAGCTAGTGCTCTCATTCAACACGAATGGCGCCCGAAGTCCCTTATCACGATTTCAGGTGAAGTGGACACTAGAGCAATTGAGAAAAGTGCAAAAGTTGGACTTGCTGTAGCTCTTAAGCCTTGAAGCTACATATTTGCTCAAGGGAAATTTTTTTACCTCAAATAGGTTTAGATCCAAAAATAATATTGTGACTTTTAACCTTGAGGCTCTCAGGAGGATTCCATGCAGTCCCATTTTTTGTGGTATTTTCATGATTGTGTGAACAATCATCATAAAATGCAGGATAAGGGTAATATTGTATGAACAATCAGTTCCCTCATTTGATTTATTTTGAATTTTTTACTTGCAGTCTATTAAGAGGCTCAAGGAAGTCATATGGGTTGGTATCGCTCGTGCCGGTTGTGACCAGTATGAGCGATTTTTTCGATATATCGTTGTACCGGTGATATATAGGAATACCGATGTATCGGTCATGACCGATATTTACTATTTACCGATACGACCGGTATATTGGGCGGTATACCACCGGTATGACTTCCGTGTTAGAGCGTGTGTGTGCTGTGCAACCTTGAGAGTGAGACTCGACAACTTTTCGAATATTTGCTGCTCTGATGAACATGAAATAGTGCTTACATGGATGGATATGTATACAATATGATAGTGTACATGTATGCTAGAGAAGGCAAATAATACACACCTGAAATGACTTGTAAAAACATGTAAGGAATTTGTGGTGCTCGGTGTTGATGGTCAAGAGAGTTGCCTTAGAGTATACCGGTAGCGATGCTTGAAGTTGCATGTATCTTTAGTGACTTTTCTGGTACATAAGTAATACCTGCCACGACCATGAGAAAGCTCCCTTGTTCATATTAAGCATTTATATGGATCAAACAAGCAAAGGTTATCTTACCTTTCTCATTGACCTTTATTTGTAGAGAATCGAGTGTGATTATTCCATCAGTCAGTGGAAGTACTTCAAGCTTTATGGATGCTGTAGACTGAGGGGGCACGTTTCTGGTTGAATGGGAAAAATTTGAGACTTAGAGTAAAAGTATAAAGGAAAGATAACGGGGCAAGATAAGTGAAACATGTACCCGAGTGGAACGCTACTCTGTAACCATAAATGTGTACTTCCTGCATCGTCGTTTGGTACCACATCAGACTCTGAGGCAGTTTGTTCACCGGTGAAAAGTGATGCCAGTCTACTTTCGACGATCCTTTGTTCTCGATTTGAGTGATGTGAAGCAACTTTTTTTGTCTTACTTGTTAATCTATCTGCTTGCTCAATGGTAGTAGAAAATGGATTACTCAAGGGCACAACAGATGGAGATGTTACTGAAGTAGGAGCAAGGACTGTCAATGTGAGATTTTCGGAAGTTCTGTTTGTTGCTTGAAGAGTTAAAACCTGCAACCTTTGATCAAATGAGTCTAAAGCTAATTTTTTCAGGAATGAATTATGATCATCGGAGTTCAACTTGACCTGGAAAGGAAGGGGACCCCTGTTTGATTCTTGAGCCTGCACAGAGATATCGGATGCCACCGAGATCAGAAGGTCCCTAGAAATGCGAGGGCACCAGCTTATTGGCTGCTTGAAGATCAACTTTGATTCTGGATATATTCAAACAAAATAAAAGCCCCATAAGAGCAAAGTTGTATAAGCAAACTGTAGAGGAAGTAGCCTAATCCCAATTTCTTACCAGTGTAATTGCATCTGCATGATACCATAACTGCATACTGATTGGTAGGTATAAGTAGCCCACTTTCTTTTCCTTCAGTTTTTGAGTTAAGCCATTGTGGTGCAGGAACACCAGATGCTGGTCTAGTACCGTTTTGAAACTTCGACTGTGTCGAAAATGTGGGTGATGGTTTGACAATAAAAGAATGCTCTTCACCTCTCCTGCAAATTGTAAACCAAGTCAACATTTCATAATACAAAAATGCATTGATCAAATTACAAGAGTCTAATGCACACAATACCTCAGTGCTAAATTTGGTAACAAGAAGTTGTTCCCAGGTTCAATACAAGAAACTGGTATGGATAACGGTTGTCCACTTCTGGATGCATCTTCTAAAACTAATGTTATGGCATCTACAAACACGACGACATCAGGTCCTTCTGCTGGTGAAACATTCTGAAAAATAGAGACAATTTTAATATGTTTCTCGACACAGACCGGAGAATCAAAGTACAACTTCTGATTTAACAAAAGTGGCTTCTCATGTTTGAGATATCAGACTGTTGAATTTCTGGAGTCGGATAAATTTCATGTGAGGAGTGTGGTCGGATATAACATATAAGAGGGAGGAGACCACATCGTTTGAACAAGTCATTTACTATGGTCCACATTCCCTCTTATAAACTAATCCAATCCACAACTAAATTCTGATGTGTCAACATAGACATGCCAAGATAAAAGTTCATACCTTTACAAGAATGCAAATAAGATCCTCTGTATTGCACTCAATAGAAACAGAATCAATCTGTATAGGTTGAATTATTTCTATTTTTCTCCTCCATCTACGTCCAGGTCTGAATATGCCTTCCAGGCCACATTGAACAGAAAATCTCTCTGGCTCCAATGGCACTCCTCTGAAAGATAAAACACCATCTTTTGTACTCTTACTACTTCCCATAAACTTCTCTGGCAATAAAGGATTCCAATATTCTGGATCAGTGACAATTTTTTCGTTTGGAGTTGTAACAGCATGCAGTGGAGAAGTATTTAGTGGAAGCGAGGACATTGAGGAGCTTCTTGAATGGCCAGATGAAGAAAATCTGGTGGAACTGTTCCAACTACTTGAACCAGTTAGCATGGGAGTTCCTGGAGGAGGAATGTAACTGTACAAAGGAAGCAACCATTTTAGCAATTGACCACACTGATCGTGATTCACATTCGTAGTATCCGGGTATTCAAGTGTCTCTTTAAATGGTGTATGCTTCTCAAATTGGAGTATCTCGAGGGTAGGATCCTTAACAAACTGAACACCAACATTTATCTGTAAAAGAACCTGCATTCTTGCAACAAAAAACCGGAATAATAAAAAAATCTAGACCCGTAGAACTAATAGAGAAATCCAATTTTATATGCAAGTAATTTTGAAGTAAGAGAGCGAAGTGAGCAAAAAGCATAAGGAAGGTATCAGCATTGAAATATAAGCTTTTCCTAACTAAAGCATCACCTTCGACCTAACAAAGAGAATAATAAAAGTAAAAGCAATCCATGAGCCTAATATATTAAATACTGGAGCATGATATTGATCACCTGAGCATATGTAAATAAAAAGTGCGCAAAATTTCATAAAAAAGGTTTTAGAGAGGATTTTAAGACGCCGTGCATTCTACTTGTAGTGCTTGCAGCCGAAAATACGAACAAACATAAAAATTTAATGAAATTCTAAAAGAACAAACCACTATATCTCCATTTGGAAGAGAGCAGCACTTGAAATCACCTCTTGCCAATCCTCCACATGTGCGAGCATCAACCTTTCCTTTCTCAGTCATGACACATGCATAAGTGTTATTTCTCAAAGTCGTTGCAGATCCTAAAGAATTTTTTGCCACTTGTTCCTCATAAATAACATTAGAATCCGAAGAGGCTACTTTAGCTTCTCTCTTAGACCACAGACACTCATCTGATACAGCAACTCGCACAAAATAATATGAATTTTCAAATCTTTGTAGCAATTCTTCAGTCTTTATTTTTTTATTCTCCCTCCTGAGAAGAGTCTCACCAGTTGGGGCATCTACGCAATAAGCAACACTTCCTGTTGTCGAGATCTCACCTTGCTGACCATTTTCAACAGTGGAACTTGTGCCTTGAGGAACTGAACTTTTTTCTTCTAAACGACTTACATTTTGCTTTTCGGGGCTTTTTCCAATCCCATTCTTATTCATGACAGCAGCAACTTTAAACGGAGTGATAATTTCTGTATCTTGCTTACATGCTGAAAGACATGCGAGAATTTGGATTTGCTCACCTACGTTTAGTAAATATGCAACTATCTTTAAAAAAGTTCATTAGAAATCTTAATAGCTTAATAGCTTCATTAGAAAGAGCCACATATACGAAGAAAATGGTACCAGGAAAGAAAAAGCTGCGATCAAGAGAGCAAAATGAAAGCATATCCGGTGCCTCTGTCCAATTTTCAGGGACTTTCCCTGATAATTTATCAAAAAAAAATAACTGTCAGATACGAGTGAGTAATTGAAAGTTCAAAATTTTTCACAAAAAAGAAAAATCCTTACCAGATGGTATTATTATGAAACCTGCATCTTCTTTGATGTCTATATGATCATGAACCCCAGAGTAACTATTTCCGTTTGATTGCGTATTGCCGCCATTCTCATTCCTATGCCCTTCTTTCTCTGCATTTTGGGTATCAAAATTTACACTTTCAATAAATGGATCATCCGCGATAAGACCTTCCAGAGAATTAGTAGCTCTAGTCAAGTAAACTTCTTCCTGTTGAGGTTCTTTAATGGGCTGGGGCAGCGTAGAAGCAGAGCGAGTGTTGGACCGCGTCAACAGATTCATTTTCCTCCAAAAATTACGCTCGTCACATTCACCAAAGAACCCTAAATTCAACCCAACCGAATCATATAAAAAAAGTACACCAAAATCAACCGGTTACTAAAAAAAAGCAAGATCAAGTGGTGTAGATCTAGCAATGAAGCAAAAAAGGCTTTATCTTTCGATCTCAAACCCTAACTTAGTCACCAATGCAAATAATAAAGCAAGTATAACAAATTTGCTTCGTGTATAGCAAACGGCATCACTTAGAAATTCAATTCGTCATGCCTTATTGGGAATGGCTAGTTCGCCGGAGCAGCGGTACCGAGTCAATCCGAGAGTCTCCAGCAACGGTAGAGTGAAGACTATGAAGTATGAACTCTGAAAATGGGGGAATTTGCAAAATAGCTCACTCCATTCAAAATAGCCGGTGTTTAGTATAATGTTGGTTAAATAACCCGAATTTCTAATTTATTATTTCAAATAACATGCATTTATATATTTTAAATAAAAATAAATTAAATAATTAAATATATATTTTAATTAAAAATACATATTAAATTAAAATACAATATATTAAAATCGAATTTAATACATTTATATTGCAAAATAAATTAAACTAGTTTAACGAAAATAGTAAGAATTTGGTAAATTGAATTAAATTACGATTGAAAATATTATATCGAACGAAACGTGAGCGTATCGACCAATATATCGTTCATACGCTCCGAATCGGAATATATACATTTTTCATATTGATCAATATGTAAAATACAAGGGGGTACCTGATATTTTTGACATACCCAAAAAAACCCGAGATCCGACCCAATAATAAGCTACCGGGAGTTATCGGACAAAACAACGATCGATATGAAATTGTATATTTTGATTCGGGGCGTGTGACCGATATATCGTTCGATACCTGGTATTTCACGTTTTGTTCGATATAATATTTTATCAATATTTTCAATCGTAATTTAATTCAATTTACCAAATTCTTACTATTTTCGTTAAACTATATTAAAATATATTTAACATAAATATCACTATATTAACATCTAATTTACTCTTACTAACGTGAATTTAATACATTTACGTTGCAAAATAAAATAAATTAGTTTAATGAAAATCGTAAGAATTTAGTAAATTGAATTAAATTACGATTGAAAATATTGATAAAATATTATATCGAACGAAAAGTGAAATACCGAGTATTGACCGATATCATACGCCTCAAATCGGAATATATATTTTCATATCGATTGACATGTGAAATATTGGGGGATCGTCGTTTTGTCCGATAACTTCCGGTATTTTGTTATTGGGTCGGATCTCAGGTTTTTCTGGGTATGTCAAAAATACCAAGTATCCCATTGTAGTTTACATATTGATCAATATGAAAAATGTATATATTCTGATTCGGAGCGTATGACCGATATATCGGTCAATATGCTCACGTTTCGCTCGATATAATATTTTCAATCATAATTTAATTCAATTTACCAAATTCTTACTATTTTCGTTAAATTTGTTTAATTTATTTTACAACGTAAATGTATTAAATTCAATGTTAATATATTGTATTTTAATTTAATATATATTTTTAATTAAAATATATATTTAATATTTAATTATTTAATTTATTTTTATTTGAAATATACAAATGTAGTTTATTTGACAAATAAATTAGGAATACGGGTTATTTAGCCAACTTTATATTGACACATGCTATTTGTCAAATGGATTTTATGTAGTGAGCTACTTTGCAAATTTTCTTTGAAAATATCTGTTGCAGAAAATAAATATTAAATAAATAATACCAACAATTTCAAATTTCACCTATTAAACAACTGTTAAACAACGGTAACATGATTAGGATGATTGATTTGGCATCATCTAGTTTTTTAAAGTTGATATTAAAAGTTTATATAAATAATTTTATTAACTTTTATTCTTAAAGTTTTATTATTATTGTAATTATGATACTCAAAATATGAATATTACAAAATCGATCATCATATTTTGTAAATTTTGATAAACCTAATCTCCAAAGTTTAATACATAATTGATCCACAAAATTTTTCAATTTTGATTATTGTATCCTAAACATTTTTTATGATTTAAAAAATTAAAATAACTTCTCATGAATTAAAAATTTAAATGGAAATTTAAATGCAACTTTGATGACCATGTAAATAAAGATAATTAACAATTACATATATATTTAATAAATAATTATCNGCAAGATAAGTGAAACATGTACCCGAGTGGAACGCTACTCTGTAACCATAAATGTGTACTTCCGGCATCGTTGTTTGGTACCACATCAGACTCCGAGGCAGTTTGTTCGCCGGTGAAAAGTGATGCCGGTCTACTTTCGACGATCCTTTGTTCTCGATTTGAGTGATGTGAAGCAACTTTTTTTGTCTTACTTGTTAATCTATCTGCTTGCTCAATGGTAGTAGAAAATGGATTACTCAAGGGCACAACAGATGGAGATGTTACTGAAGTAGGAGCAAGGACTGTCAATGTGAGATTTTCGGAAGTTCTGTTTGTTGCTTGAAGAGTTAAAACCTGCAACCTTTGATCAAATGAGTCTAAAGCTAATTTTTTCAGGAATGAATTATGATCATCGGAGTTCAACTTGACCTGGAAGGGAAGGGGACCCCTGTTTGATTCTTGAGCCTGCACAGAGATATCGGATGCCACCGAGATCATAAGGTCCCTAGAAATGCGAGGGCACCAGCTTATTGGCTGCTTGAAGATCAACTTTGATTCTGGATATATTCAAACAAAATAAAAGCCCCATAAGAGCAAAGTTGTATAAGCAAACTGTAGAGGAAGTAGCCTAATCCCAATTTCTTACCAGTGTAATTGCATCTGCATGATACCATAACTGCATACTGATTGGTAGGTATAAGTAGCCCACTTTCTTTTCCTTCAGTTTTTGAGTTAAGCCATTGTGGTGCAGGAACACCAGATGTTGGTCTAGTACCGTTTTGAAACTTCGACTGTGTCGAAAATGTAGGTGATGGTTTGACAATAAAAGAATGCTCTTCACCTCTCCTGCAAATTGTAAACCAAGTCAACATTTCATAATACAAAAATGCATTGATCAAAATCTTTCAATGATCAAATTACAAGAGTCTAATGCACACAATACCTCAGTGCTAAATTTGGTAACAAGAAGTTGTTCCCAGGTTCAATACAAGAAACTGGTATGGATAACGGTTGTCCACTTCTGGATGCATCTTCTAAAACTAATGTTATGGCATCTACAAACACGACGACGTCAGGTCCTTCTGCTGGTGAAACATTCTGAAAAATAGAGACAATTTTAATATGTTTCTCGACACAGACCGGAGAATCAAAGTACAACTTATGATTTAACAAAAGTGGCTTCTCATGTTTGAGATATCAGACTGTTGAATTTCTGGAGTCGGATAAATTTCATGTGAGGAGCGTGGTCGGATATAACATATAAGAGGGAGGATATCACATCGTTTGAACAAGTCATTTACTATAGTCCACATTCCCTCTTATAAACTAATCCAATCCACAACTAAATTCTGATGTGTCAACATAGACATGCCAAGATAAAAGTTCATACCTTTACAAGAATGCAAATAAGATCCTCTGTATTGCACTCAATAGAAACAGAATCAATCTGTATAGGTTGAATTATTTCTACTTTTCTCCTCCATCTACGTCCAGGCCTGAATATGCCTTCCAGGCCACATTGAACAGAAAATCTCTCTGGCTCCAATGGCACTCCTCTGAAAGATAAAACACCATCTTTTGTACTCTTACTACTTCCCATAAACTTCTCTGGCAATAAAGGATTCCAATATTCTGGATCAGTGACAATTTTTTCGTTTGGAGTTGTAACAGCATGCAGTGGAGAAGTATTTAGTGGAAGCGAGGACATTGAGGAGCTTCTTGAATGGCCAGATGAAGAAAATCTGGTGGAACTGTTCCAACTACTTGAACCAGTTAGCATGGGAGTTCCTGGAGGAGGAATGTAACTGTACAAAGGAAGCAACCATTTTAGCAATTGACCACACTGATCGTGATTCACATTCGTAGTATCCGGGTATTCAAGTGTCTCTTTAAATGGTGTATGCTTCTCAAATTGGAGTATCTCGAGTGTAGGATCCTTAACAAACTGGACACCAACATTTATCTGTAAAAGTACCTGCATTCTTCCAACAAAAAACCGGAATAATAAAAACATCTAAACTCGCAGAACTAATAGAGAAATCCAATTTTATATGCAAGTAATTTTGAAGTAAGAGAGCGAAGTGAGCAAAAAGCATAAGAAGGAAGGTATCAGCATTGAAATATAAGCTTTTCCTAACTAAAGCATCACCTTCGACCTTACAAAGAGAATAATAAAAGTAGAAGCAATCCATGAGCCTAATATATTAAATACTGGAGCATGATATTGATCACCTGAGCATATGTAAATAAAAAGTGCGCAAAATTTCATAAAAAAGGTTTTAGAGAGGAATTTAAGACGCCGTGCATTCTCTTGTAGTGCTTGCAGCCGAAAATACGAACAAACATAAAAATTTAATGAAATTCTAAAAGAACAAACCACTATATCTCCATTTGGAAGAGAGCAGCACTTGAAATCACCTCTTGCCAATCCTCCACATGTGCCAGCATCAACCTTTCCTTTCTCAGTCATGACACATGCATAAGTGTTATTTCTCAAAGTCGTTGCAGATCCTAAAGAATTTTTTGCCACTTGTTCCTCATAAATAACATTAGAATCCGAAGAGGCTACTTTAGCTTCTCTCTTAGACCACAGACACTCATCTGATACAGCAACTCGCACAAAATAATATGAATTTTCAAATCTTTGTAGCAATTCTTCAGTCTTTATTTTTTTATTCTCCCTCCTGAGAAGAGTCTCACCAGTTGGGGCATCTACGCAATAAGCAACACTTCCTGTTGTCGAGATCTCACCTTGCTGACCATTTTCAACAGTGGAACTTGTGCCTTGAGGAACTGAACTTTTTTCTTCTAAACGACTTACATTTTGCTTTTCGGGGCTTTTTCCAATCCCATTCTTATTCATGACAGCAGCAACTTTAAACGGAGTGATAATTTCTGTATCTTGCTTACATGCTGAAAGACATGCGAGAATTTGGATTTGCTCACCTACGTTTAGTAAATATGCAACTATCTTTAAAAAAGTTCATTAGAAATCTTAATAGCTTAATAGCTTCATTAGAAAGAGCCACATATACGAAGAAAATGGTACCAGGAAAGAAAAAGCTGCGATCAAGAGAGCAAAATGAAAGCATATCCGGTGCCTCTGTCCAATTTTCAGGGACTTTCCCTGATAATTTATCAAAAAAAAATAACTGTCAGATACGAGTGAGTAATTGAAAGTTCAAAATTTTTCACAAAAAAGAAAAATCCTTACCAGATGGTATTATTATGAAACCTGCATCTTCTTTGATGTCTATATGATCATGAACCCCAGAGTAACTATTTCCGTTTGATTGCGTATTGCCGCCATTCTCATTCCTATGCCCTTCTTTCTCTGCATTTTGGGTATCAAAATTTACACTTTCAATAAATGGATCATCCGCGATAAGACCTTCCAGAGAATTAGTAGCTCTAGTCAAGTAAACTTCTTCCTGTTGAGGTTCTTTAATGGGCTGGGGCAGCGTAGAAGCAGAGCGAGTGTTGGACCGCGTCAACAGATTCATTTTCCTCCAAAAATTACGCTCGTCACATTCACCAAAGAACCCTAAATTCAACCCAACCGAATCATATAAAAAAAGTACACCAAAATCAACCGGTTACTAAAAAACAGCAAGATCAAGTGGTGTAGATCTAGCAATGAAGCAAAAAAGGCTTTATCTTTCGATCTCAAACCCTAACTTAGTCACCAATGCAAATAATAAAGCAAGTATAACANGTAATCCAAAAACTCGGGTTTAGGATATTGATATTAAGGGCGAGTCATTAATTTCAAATGTTAATGTTCTAATTATAACGCACGGTTAGGATTATCAGGATAATGTAATTTGTTTTTATTGTTTGTATGTTATTTATAACAGGATCGGAACAATATGGTAGGAGTTTGACTCTTACAATAGAAAATGATGCTACAATTGAAAGAAGAGGTTCAGATGTTAATGGAAATGAACTTGTAGGCGAATATTGTAATAAAGTGGTACTTTTCCTTGTATTAGTGAAGTTATGAGTTCTGGCTTGTTCATTGATTTGTAGTTGAAAGTTTAAAACTGCAGGGTATCAAGGTAGTGAGTAATAGTCAGGGCGTTCGGCAAACTCAGTTAAAAGGTCTCTATAAAACTCAAGAGCCTGCGACAAATGTTGCGAAGACAACTTCAGATGTTACAGTTAACGGTACTTTATATCCCTGGCCCTCAAACATTCACATTTTTTTGTTTTTTCCTACTTTGGCAAATTTTATGCAGTGCATTTGTTATATATTGTCACATTTTTGCATCACTAGAATCTGTGTCTTGTGTTTTGCAAAATATGATCAGAAACGGTAGGTTTTGAAGATCAAGAAGTACTGAAAATGATACAAGGATGCTTAGTTTTGAGGGAGAAATATGTATTTAGAGAAATTGTTGTTCCATGGACTAGAAGTGTTGAAGAATGTTGCCAACAAGAGGTCAATAGTGATCCATTTCACTTCACTCCTGTTGAGCCTTCTCAAGTAAGTTGTTAGTTCTAATTCAACAAAATTGTTTACCTGATTAATTTACATAACCGTTTCTTAAATGGCTAGCAGCATATTTTCAGAATGGAAGATGGGGTCGTTCGTGTCTATGCTAATGAAAATGGTACCTTTTAGAAATGCAGTCTGAGTAAAGCTTTTTTGCACTCTTACACCTTGTAATGATTTCAAAAATATTCATTGACATTTGCATTTTGTCTTATATAGTTACCGAAGAGCTATTTCCTGTTCCTAGTTCCACGACGTTTTTCACCGATATGCATCATATTCTAAAAGTAATGTCTCATGGAATAGCTCGAACTACATGCCATCACCGATTGCGGCTAATTGAGGAAGTAATGACTTGCATTCTAACCCTGACATATCTGTCAATAATAGAAATGTGATGTTTACTAACAAACTATGTTTTCTCCAGAAATTTCGACTCCATTTGTTGTTGAATGCTGATCTTGAATTTGTGGCTCAGAAAAGTGCACCTCATCGTGACTTTTACAACATAAGAAAAGTTGACACACATGTTCATCATTCTGCTTGCATGAACCAAAAGCATCTGCTTAAGTTTATCAAACTGAAGCTAAGAAAGGAACCAGATGAGGTATTCGTATAGCTGGACTGCTCGCAATTCTCCATGTTTTCAAATTCTTCGAACATATTTGGTCCAGAAGTGTACTTTAAGTTCATCCCTTCTTATATTATCACAGGTTGTCATCTATCGTGATGGGCGTTATCTGACATTGAAAGAAGTCTTTGATAGCTTGGACTTGACAGGGTTTGCTTTTATGCTACTCATTTAATTAAATTCACAACAGTTGGATATATGGTGTCTTTCTCAGTATGCATAATGCAGGTATGATCTTAATGTCGATTTGTTGGATGTACATGCTGACAAGAGTACCTTCCATCGGTTTGATAAATTTAATCTCAAATACAATCCTTGTGGCCAAAGTCGACTTAGAGAAATTTTTCTGAAGCAAGATAATCTCATTCAAGGTTTTCTGAAACTACATTCATTACTTAATATAGAAATTATTTCATTGAGTTATCACACATTTTGATCAATATAAAGAAACTCTATATGATAGATTATGACTTGTTAAATGATTCTTTGCTTTTACATCATTCTTCATTGCTTCTCGATACGTAGGAAACATCACTCTGAATTGATCCTACGGAATTGTAATATGGTGTTGTAAGCTAATACCACAATCATCCAACTTTGTTTTTTCTCAGGACGCTTTCTTGCTGAAGTGACAAAACAAGTTCTATCTGATCTGGAAGCAAGCAAATACCAGGCATCATTCATCTTTAGTTATTTGTAGTGTTATATATGATCATTGAAATTAGTCTGATGAATGCATTTTTCAGATGGCTGAGTACCGAATTTCTATTTATGGGAGGAAACAGAGTGAATGGGATCAGCTCGCTAGTTGGTTTGTAAACAACCAAATCTATAGTCCAAATGCAGTTTGGTTGATTCAGGTAACAATTCCATTCAACGGGAGATTTTCATGCCCATGCAAATTTCAAAATCGTGATGCTATCTGTACATATTTAATTGAATGTCAGCGTTCACTTGAACTCTATTGAGCTTTGCAGTTGCCAAGGTTATGCAATGTCTACAGGGGCATGGGCACAGTCTCATCCTTCCAGGACATGCTAGACAATATCTTTATTCCATTATTTGAAGTCACTGTTGACCCAAATTCTCATCCACAGTTGCATGTTTTCTTACTCCAGGTTAAATCATTTACTTAAAGAATTTTCACATATCGCATCTTTTACTCATCGTTCATGAACATCTCAATCCACCAAAACAGAATATAGTAAAGTTGCCATTGGTTCATATTCTTTATACAGGTTGTGGGTTTTGACATGGTAGATGATGAAAGTAAGCCCGAGAGGCGTCCAACAAAGCACATGCCAACTCCTTCACAGTGGACAAATGAATTCAACCCTGCATTTTCTTACTATGCTTATTACTGCTATGCAAATCTATACGCTCTTAACAAGGTAGAATGCCTATATTACCAAGATCCTCTCATATCATATTATGTCATATCAGAGTTTAGCTCTTCCTATCTTCCCATTGGAAATTCGTTTCAAATTATTGCAGCTCCGTGAGTTGAAAAGGTTACCAACAATTCGATTTCGGCCCCACTGTGGTGAGGTCTGTATAATGACTGTATGGTTCACTCTTTAAGAAGCATTTTTTCCATATTATTTTAAACACTTCTACTACAGGCTGGCGATATTGATCATTTAGCAGCAGGGTTCCTTCTATGTCATAATATTTCACATGGAATTCATCTGAGGAAATCTCCTGTCTTGCAATACTTATATTATCTAGCACAGGTTTGTTAATCTAGTTAATATCTGAATCTCTATAAATGATGCATGTTTGTATGCGAGTGTTGTATATTCTATCCATCTAGCACATTTGAAATCATTTCCAAAGTTATAATACTAAAGATCATCTCCGATATCTTCTCATTCAAAAAGTAGTTTTGGATGTTCAGATTGGTTTGGCAATGTCACCTCTGAGCAACAACTCACTTTTCTTGGACTATCATCGCAACCCATTTCCGATGTTCTTTCAACGTGGGCTAAATGTCTCACTCTCAACTGATGATCCACTGCAAATACATTTAACTAAAGAACCTCTAGTTGAAGAATACAGCGTAGCAGCAAAGGTTTGCTCTAACTTCTATCCTTTTTCATTCCCTTTACATGTATTTCTCCAAAATTAAGCTTTTTCTATCAGGTGTGGAAGCTTAATTCGTGTGACCTCTGTGAGATAGCTAGAAATTCGGTCTACCAGTCTGGTTTCCCACATGCAGCAAAGGTTGATTCGTAAATTGTATATTTGTCTATTATGTATTATGTAGCTTCAAATCCTTCAATTGTTTATTGTGGTTTTAGGTGCATTGGCTTGGAGATAAATATTATAAGAAGGGGCCTGAAGGGAATGATATACACAAGTCTAACGTACCAAATATACGGATTTCCTTTCGACATGAGGCAAGCATTATCCCAATTTCAATGGCTTTCGGATTGTCGTGTGTACTAAGCATCACTTTTAGCTGTTTCATATATGGTTTCTTTTTGTATCTTTACAGACATGGATAGCTGAGATGCAATTCTTATATGGTGGAGAAGTCATTTATCCTACCGAGATTGACCACTAACAAAAGTATCAAATTCCATATGCAACTTAAAAGATTCCCTACTAATTTCATATTTGAAATTTGAAACTTGATTGAGGAAATAAATATTAAAAATTTGATTCATTTAGCTTATAGCCTGTGGAAGCCTTGTGTTTTGTAGATGGCAAGTAAATCAGCATACAGTGTCATATCCTTTCCTTGGACCAAGTTCGAGCCGCATCCCAATACACTGAATGCATAGACAAAGCATTCTAATCTCACGAGTACCGCAATGATTCAGGTACGCTTAATTTGCTTTTGTTTAAGAAGTACCTTAAAGCATACATGTTACTTCCAGTTGTTTAAAAAGGCATCATCCCCCATGTTCAGTTCCACTAGTTGTGTTAGATTTTCTCGAACTCATATACGCTATTTCAACTCAAATTAAGTATGATTAATTTTTCTAGCTTCTTTTGAATATGAACTGTTGAAATACTGTCCCACATCGGTTGTGGAAAATGAAATATTCTAATTTATAAGGGAAGTGATATTATGAGTAATTGGTTTGATACAAGTTTTTTCAATGTGATTCACTTTCTTATGCACTGGGATAAACCGACACTCTCTCGGTCCATTGAATCCTGAATTTATATATGAATCACTGTTAATAGAGAAAAAGTTTCATGCTAGCATTGACAAATAAATTGTTTAATTTGTTTCATAATCTTGTTCATAGCCGTTGTATTCGTTAGCGTGAAGTAATTTTGCTTGAAAATTTCTTAGTTTTTGTACCTCTAGGCATGTGGCCCTTTATTCCATATGCTTTGATTTTTTTTTGTAATAGCTTTTTACTGTTGTATGGATTCACACACGTGACTCCCTATATCTTTATTGCCTAATGCTCCTCCATCTTTGATTTCATCGATTTGAAAAATAATTGTCTTGTCTTTTGCTTTCTCTATGGTATTATTATTGGTTTCCTTGGAATAACTGGTCGTGCACATTCCAGTGCTATGTGAACAAAATATTTCCAATGACTTGTTTGATCCTAAAGTTTCTTGATTTTGATAAATTTGTCCCTCAAATTTTAATTTGATATATGTAGTCTACATATTTGAATGCTTTGCAAAAATAATCCTAAAGTTTTAAAATTTTGCAAATTTAGTCATAGACTAGATTTGCTAAAATGTACGAAATATTGAGATTAGTTTTGCAAAAAAATCAAAGTTTTAGAACTATTTTTGCATTTCTAAAACTTCGAGTACTAAATATGTCAAAATTAAGAAATATTATAAACTAAATTTGTTAAATCATACTGATGAGGGCTTCGAGGCCCGATACCTTAAACTGATGGAGACCTAAACTATACTGGGTTGATCCATGTGACAAAAAATGAACCTACATGATCCAAGATTCAAGATTTGGCAGTAATTTTGCCCACTTAAGATAACAAGGCCATAAGACCCATATAGCTAAGGAAGACCGAAGGCCCATGTAATTAGTGGGACCGAAGGTCATGTGACCAGCGACCTTTAAGTGTTTCAGAGACCAATCTTCTGGATCGATTCAAAAAGGTTACAGTGAGCAATGGGCACACTCACGTTTTCTGTCATGGGAAAACGACGTTGTCAAAGGTTTAACTCGAGATGAAGTAGCTAGCTCGAGATGACCATTTTTTACGCATACAGTCCTATACTATAGTCATTTGGCTCTTGTTGTTTCCCTTAGTCATCTTCTCAGCCTGTAATTTCGTTGTAACTTCATTGTTTTATTTATGAATTCGGCTAAGAGTATTATTACTCTTAGTTAGGTGGTTTTTTCCCCTTGTTAAGAGATTTTCCACGTTCAATCGCTTGTTCATCGCTTTATTTTTTTTTAATATCGCCCCATAATTTAAAGAGATCATAAAATATGTTCCGATAATCTCGAATGTTAATACCTTCAGTCTTTTAGACCATAACACATACAAACTTTAGGACCTTAAATGTCATCTGACATTTATTTATTGAAGAGACTTGTGGAATCTATTCTTGTCTGTTTGAAATGACTGAAGTTGGGTGTAGAAAGCATTATAAAAATGCATTGGTGATGATGATATAGCTGATAAGTATATAAATGACCGTAAACATTCATGTTTATGAGAACAAAATCCTCCCATTTTTCAACATTAATGATTTATTTATTAAACATCCTCTTTCAGAACCTATTCTTGTCTATTTAAAATGACTAATTTGGGTCTAGAAAACTGGATATAAATGCACTGCTAAGAACATAACTGATAAATATTCTCAAGAACATTTGCAGAGAGGAAAATGGGAGCCAATGCTTCTTCTGCTATTTGTGGTAGGATCACACAACTCAAACCACAAACCAAGAAAGGTCAACTTATTGCATTTCACTCTTTGTCAAAATGGAAGCTTCATTTTGATGCTTCTAAGCAAACTCCAACACTGGTACCTCTTCATCTCTTTTGTTCATACTCTATATGATATGTCTGAACGTTTTTTTATATCCGAAGATGGTTATCTACTTCACGGCTACTTGGTGTGGACCGTGTCAATCAATTCTACCCGCGATTACTGCATTCGCTGAAAAATATGGAGATGTTGAGTTCATCAAGATTGATGTTGATGAGTTGATGGTAAATGACGTCTTTACTTCCCAAAAATTTTATAGTTATCCCCATAATTTGTAATGTCATATGTTATCTCTAAACTTTAAGGTTTTGGTAAGTTTGGTTCTCCAAGTTTGCAAGACTTGGCAAATCAGATCTTCAAAGTGGCAAAATCGATGCCCAAAATTTGATTTTTGCTGAGGATTACAAATAATAAAAATTGAAAACTTTGAAGATTAGGTATGTCATACAAATTAAACTTTGGCCCAAATATTTGTAATGATATATTTAATCTCCAAATTTTAATGTTAGGCAAATTTGGTGCTCCAAATAAATAAGATCTCTAAAGTAGCAAAATTAGTATCCAAAATTTGATTTTAATCGTAGATTTCAATTTTCAAAATTAAAATTTTTGGGGATCAATTATGTCATAACGACTAAATTTTATGTATTGATTTCGACAAAACTTACAAAATATGGAGATTGATCTTGGAGTCTTTTACCCAAATAGCATTGAGTAAAAAACCCATTGATTTTGGTATCTTTATAATTTTGGGATTATAATTGCCACAGTGATAGAATTTCGGTGATCAAAATTATCAAAACCCATAAAACATATGAACCAAATTTGGGTGTTGTTCATTCTAAATTGTTTAATTTTTTTGAAATAAACCACTTCTTTTAACAGAAAGTAGCTGAGGAGTTTGGTGTACAAACAATGCCAACTTTCATATTGATGAAGAAAGGCAAGCAAGTTGACAAGGTTATTGGTGCTAAAAGAGAAGAGTTGCAGCTGAAAATTGAGAAACACAGGCTTTAAAAATATCTTCTACAACTTGGGTGTTTTGTTCTTGAATAAACATATAGGGCATCTTATACCTAACATGAAGTTGAAGTTTGTGCTTTACTTTAGATTCTTAGGTTATCTGTAACCTTGTCCGCGTCCAAAACAATTTCCGCCGTTTAAATCTCTTTACACATAATCATTCTCTCATATCCACATTATATTCTCTTTCAACTTTTAAAATTTCTCACTCATCCACATCATTATTCATTTATCTTTCATCCACATCATCTTCTCTTTTCAAATTTCATTTTATCTTTCTATCTCATCAATTTTATTTATTTACTATTCAATTTATCAATTAATATTACGTGATTAATTTTAATATTTTAAATTTCGATAATCTAGATGATTAATCATTATTTTTTAAAATGTATATCGTTGTATGTATTATATTTTTTATTTCGATTGTATTTATTTTCATTGCTTCATATTCATTTTTAATATTTCAATTTTGAAATCGTCCAATTTTACCTAAAATTACGTATTTATATTATCAAAATAAAATTATAAATTTTATAATATTTATATTAATATATTTATTTATTAAATAATTAAAAATTATATTTTTTAAATAAAAAGAATATTAAAATAATCAATTAACAGTACATCCGCGGACAAGGGGAGCCTAAGCCCTTGTCCGCGGAATGTATTTTTCCATGGAAATACGGGCGCCCATGTAGAGGAGGGAGAGACGGATAAGACCGTATGGAAATAAGGTCTTGTCCACCGTCAAAGAGAGCCTAATGGACTTGCTTTATTAACCTTAGAATATCGCAATTGAAAATGACTTTATGTACAAGCAATGCTGACAAAGAAAACCCTAATATCGAAAGATACATACGTGTGTATATTTATATATTTCATGTCAATTTTATGTTTGATGTGCATGGTTACTTGAATACTTAGTTTTTACTTAAATATACAAATTGAAATTTTAATCATTCACGATTTTCTATTAAAACTTGTTAAATTATATAATTATGGTCCATTTTTAACTATTTTCTTGATTTTAGAATACTTTAGAATTTTAATGTTTATGTAAAATTGTATGGTTATTATTTTGTTAATGACTAATTTATAGTTTATTATGTCTTATGGTTATATTAACTTTATATAAAAATTGTAAATTATATAACATTAATAATTATTAAAATAATAAATTTTATGAATATTTCGGAATTCTCTAAAAAATAGTGGACTTCAAATCTTAAATTGTGGCATGTCTCTATCCTAGAAGCATAGTTTTTTAATAAATACTCTGATATAACTAGAAAAAAATAATCAAAATATTTTTAATATGATCGACGTCTTATAAAAAAAGTAAGCATCGTCCTTTCGTTCGATGTGAGTGTGCGTGTGCGTCTAACCTTCCCAAGAGTGTGACTTTGGTGAGATTATGACATTTTCATTTAATCCATTTTTGATTAAGCACAAGTTAGGTATATATATTTCCCCTTATTCAATAATATGATTTCGATATGTGCACTACATAAAATACAAAATGTACGATTTTATATCTTAGATCTTGCATTTAACACTCGAACAATATTGTTCGCTATTCTGTATTATTATTGTACACATAATTTTAAGATGTCTATGGAATTCGAGTTACTATTACTATGAATAAAAACATTGTGAAATTTTAGGCAAATCCTTTTATATAAACAATGTAGTTTCCCTATTTGTAATTTATGTGATCTATTTTAAACAATGTTTTAAATTTTCAATACATCGGTTTCGGTGAGTATTTAAATAAAATATTGATCGAATAGGATATCTAATATATTTGATATAGAAAAAAAATATGTGAAGTTTGTATAATTTTTTATTCTTATTTATTAGAAGTAAAAACAATGTAAATTGAGAATACCTTTAAAACTATGTATTTTCTCTAGTTAAATCTCTAAGATTATATATAATATTATCTGCACTTAAAATCATTTTCGTCGTATAAATATCTTTACACATCATTATTATCTTACATCCACATCGTATTGGGTTTGTTTGGTTCAACTTTTTAAAATTGCGATGTGGTAATCTATGGTGAGGTGTGGTGATATATGATGATCGTGAATTTTTAAGTATGTTTGGTAAAATTGCAGTATTATGATTGTTATTTATGTAAAAATACTAATATACCCTTACATATATAAAATAATAAATATAATTATATTATAATTAATAGAAATAAATGTAAATGAGTCTTTTCTAAAATCACGTGAGGCCATAGCTGGTTTTAACCGCTGTGATGATATCGTAATTTTTTAACTATTATCACAGCGCAATTAAGTTTGTGTATTGTGTGCATTAAAAAAATCACGATTTGAACATTTCACTGTTTTGATCGCGGTACCAAACAAACTCATTATCTTTCTATTTCTGGATCTGACATGTAGAATGGATGCCTTATGCCATCCTCAATCATATCTACCCGGAAACTTCATTTTCTCATCCACATCAGCTTTCTCTCTATACACATCATCATTTTTTATTTTTATAAATAATTTTGCTCTTATCTCTACAACAATATCCGGACACTTATAATTTTTATTTTTTATATATCATTATAATTATGTAAATGCTAATTATTTACCAGATATTCTTATGTTATAAATTACTTTATATGTTAAATTGATATTTGTGGTTTTTAAGAGAGTGAAATATTTTAGAATTTTAGTTAATTTGTTATTATATTTTCTAAACTAAAAGTGTAATATTTCGTTAAAACTAAATAAATTATCGATTAAAACCACTAACTCGGTAACCTAAATCAATTAACATCGACGACTAATTCATTCAGTTTTTGTTACGTAAAATTATAATTAAAATTTATTTAATCAAATCGATTAAAACTAATAAAACTGTAAAAAAATAATTTTCATATAATCAAAATATTATATATAAAATAAATATATCAATTAATAATAAATTTATATATTTTATATATAATTTAAAATTTATAAACTTTTTAATGTTATCTTTTTTAAAACCATTGAGGAAAGATAATGGTTCTTCAATGGGCCATAGGAAAAAGAACTCAGTTGCTACGTATACCGCCCAATCTGATGGCCTTACTCGAATACCTTCTTAGATGCATAATACAAAGAAAAACCAAAAAGAGTGCTTAGCCCAGTAATCCCAGAATTGATGTATGTGTGTGCCATTGTAATCTGCTATTTGAGCGTAGTTCTTCACTTAGAGTACATCAAAGTGAAGAACTACCATTCAAATACACCGTAGATTCCCGTGTATTTTGTGTGTATTATGAGAATATAAATGTGTTTTCAGAATGGATTGTAAAAATGTATTTATACAATGTGAATCTGTTTAAGTGTTCTGTATGGTAAATAATGAATAATGAAATAAGAATGATGTTATGTAAAAAATGGTTATGAAAATGTATTCTGAATACTAAAATATTATTCTGCCATTATAATTATATAAAACAAGATTTATTTAATTAGAAATAAGTAAGGATGTTCATTCGGTAAATACCAAACCGAATAACGAATAAGTCAAAAAATTAGCTACCGAACCGAATTTTGTCGGTTCGGTAAATACCGAATTGTTTTGGTTCGGTTTCGGTATTTACCGAAATACTGAATTTTATAATTCGGTATCGATTCGGTAAAAAAAATCGATAAATGGTTCGGTATTCGGTTTTAATCGAATAGTGAACACTCCTAGAAATAAGAGATTCGATCAAAAGAGTAGTTTGGTCAGAGATTTTTTAAACTGCATTTCAGGAATTCAAAATGAAGGATTTGTGTCATTTTTCGTTGAAGAATTAAACTTATAACGTATTTTGAAAATGGATTGTCAGATTGAGAATGACAACGTTAAAGTGTTTTATAAACAAATTTAAAATATATTTTAAAAATGACATCGTATTGTGACAATATAATCAGAATACGCATTAAATAAAATATAAACTATTTCGAATTCAGGGAACTTTGAATTTAATTGTAAAATGAGAACAATGCCCATTCCGAAATCAGTTTTCTAGTTACTCCCACAATTTTTACCAGCTAAAGATAAGATTTTCGTCAACGATCTTCATTGATTCTCACTGGTTCATCAATGACAGTAGCGGAAAGGACCCTATCTTCAAACCCTAAATTGGAAATTTTACCAGCAGCTTTCGACTTGGAGTTTGATCCGGGACCAGATTCAATGTAGTTACCCATACACCCACCGCAGATCCATCAATTTTAATGTTGATTAACGAGTAAAAAGACGAGATTTTGAAAATTGCGCGGATCAAGGAGTTGTCTGTTGTTTCTAACATGGGACCAGCGGTATATAGAGAGCATCGGAGCGGGACCCAATACCCCATTCATCTGAGAATTATGTCCAAGAGTTTATCCCTTGTAATAAGACAACCTTTGACCTATAGTCTTCCTTCCACTGTTGATACCTGCAATTTTCTAAATTAAATTTCGNAAAAGAGTTTACATGTCAAGAACTAAGACGATGCGTTCATAATCGCAATTTGATGGCGCTTGGAGTTTATTAGCATATTTTGCGTATTGCTTCTGCGTTTATATTTGTTGCTCTTGTTCCTAAATCGAAATTTTACGGATATTTGTAGTTCCGGAAGGTGCCAAGTTCTTCATTGGAGGCAAGCTCACAAGCTTGAGTGCTGTAAATTGTCACAAGATGCATATGTGAGATTAGATAAATGACCTTCGTAAACTGATACGATTTTAATATAATTTTACTATTTTTTACAGGTAAAACAAAGTGATCTTGATCATTCAGACAATATTTGTAATGATCTCGAACTTATCTCATCGGAAAACACCATGATTGAAGAGGGAAGTGAGAATCATAATGACTTTATACGAACGTCAATTACCTCGATTGATAGTGCGTATGATACTCGAATGGCCTTCATGAATGAGGAAATATCATTAAGCAACAAGGGGATTAAATCTTCATTGAATTATGGATCCGAAAGCTCTTCAACAAAGAGGAATGACAAATCTAGAAGTATTTCCCGGTTTTACGGAATTCATGAGCTGAAATCTCCGAATTCCAACGACAAATTTGCTAGAGAATCGCAGGCTGTGAATAAATCAAGTATGTTATTTGTATATTAGTTCATTCGACTTTACGCCTTTTGATGCTTCACATTTCTTTAATGCAGAGAGTGCTGCAGTAAAGAATGAAATGAAAATATTAACATTGATGGACGTGAAAAAAACACAAAAAAACGATTCGAAATATTCCGAAGATAAAGTTCGTGATTGGAGAAAGGCAAAGGTGAGTTTCTGGGAAACCTTTAATGCTTTCGATGACACTAAACTTTCTTAGAAATTTCAGATGATCTATCCATACGAAGAATTCTTGAAATGCTTTCAATATGAAGTCGTCAACATTATTCCCAGAGGTTTAGTGAATTGTGGGAATAGGTAAAGAAGCAATATGCTTTTCATTTCACAATGTATTTAGTTCTCACCGAATCGAACTTTTCGTACAGTTGCTATGCAAATGCAGTACTTCAGTGTCTTACATGCACAAAGCCTCTAATTATTTATCTTCTCCATCATTCGCACTCAAAATCGGGTATGCGATTTCTTTTGTGCTCGTTTTTGTAGTTCGATACAAATTTTGATGTCTTATGTTATGTAGCTTGGATAAAACTCAATGAATGGCTACAAGCATCTTTTGAGACCGTTTTAAATGTCATTTGTTTGAAGTTTTTGTTTGTTGACGCGAATGTTATTCCCGAATCAATGAAAATTTCCATTCTGTTCAAAAAAATGCTGCGTAACTTGGATGTTCACGTCTTAGTTTTAACTATAGGCTGTGAAGATCGATGTATCATGTGTGAACTCGAAAAGCTCGTTGTTATGAGGAAGGAAACCGGTGAAGCTTTATCACCGATGAATGTTCTTATGTACATTAGAAGTCTTAACTCACAGATTGGTCATGGAAGTCAAGAAGATGCTCATGAGTTCTTAAGGTTCGTTAATTCAGGTTTTTTCGGTATCTCTTCTTGACCATATTTCGAACTTGTGAATCGGGATTTTTTTACTCAGGCTTCTAGTAGCTTCAATGCAATCTATATGTTTAGAAGGTGAAAATGTTGTTGATCCAAGGCATCAAGATACAACTTTTGTACAACATTTGTTCGAGGGTCGTCTTAGATCAAAGGTAGCTACATCGTGTCTCGATATACCCAATTTTGCTAAACTATACGATTATGCCGTAAAACAGGTGAGATGCTTGAGATGTAATCACGAGTCCGAGAGATACGAGAGTATTATGGATCTTATTCTAGAGATATCAGGTAAAGTCGAATCACTCGAAGATGCACTAGCACAATTCACTAGTCCTGAAGATCTTGATGGGGAGAATATGTACAGATGTGTAAGGTACACGTAAATGTAAATCGGTCACAAATCCGATATACAATTACTAACGGGTTCTATTTCTTCGTATTAAAGATGTGATTCGTATGTTCGAGCAAGGAAGCAACTCAATATCCAAGAGTCACCAAATATTCTCACAGTTGTGTTAAAGAGATTTCAGGCACTCCCCCTTTTTCGCTTCTTTTTTCGTTTTGTGCCGTTTATCGGGATGCTTTATATATTGGTTCTGAATTTCATCTTCAGGAGGGGAGTTATCGAAAAGCTAGCAAATGCATCACTTTCCCGGAAATCCTCGATATTGTTCCGTTTATGACTAGCTCTAATGACATCCCCCCATTTTACGTACTTTATGGCGTTATTGTTCATTTGGATACATCAAATGTATCTTTCTCTGGTCATTACATCTCTTATGTGAAAGATCTTCTTGGCAACTGGTTCTGTGTTGATGATACTGAGGTAAAAACCAGCAATCTCATGTGTGTTTTCTTTTACGAAGATGCATAGTATTTTTTGGCTAGCTTCGAACATGCTTCTCCTTAGTTTTCGCCTATGTTCACTCGAAAAATACCCATTTCGTAGATTATATCACATTTTGCCTTCAGTGACATGAAATGGCTTCTTTTGAAACTAAAGAGTGCACAAGCTATTGATTTATGAAATGATGGTATTTTTTCCGGCAGGTTCGTCCGGTAGAATCGAATCAAGTTATGTCCGAGGGAGCGTATATTCTGTTCTATATGCGGTAAGCTCGTAATCTAGGAAGTTTAGATAGTTCAAATTTTGGTTCGAGAAAATGGTGTGCTTAGCAAATTTAGTCCTCGAAGTTTAATTTGGCATCCGTAGTCTCCATACTTTGAATGTTTGGCAAAAATAGTCCCCAAAGTTTTCAAATTTGGCAAATTTAGTCTCCATGTTGCAAAACTATTCCCCAAAATTTGGGGATCAATTTTGCCAACCACCTTAAATTTTGTGGATTGAATTTGCCAAATTTTACGAAGTATGATGACTAGTTTGGCCAAAAACTCAAAGTTTAGGGACTAGTTTTGCTATTCAAAAACTTTGAGTACTAAATTTGCCAAAATTAAGAAACTTAGGGGACTTATTGTTACTGATCTTCTGCATCTTCTTCCGAATCCTAGGTCATCTCCTCGACCAGCTACCGTTACGAAGACCGAAGCTTTCTCGACCGAAACTAACCACTCATCGTCAAAATCGGAGCTAAGCGAACCAAATTACAGAATGAACAAGAGGCAGCAACTAGATAATAGGTTAGGGATGAGTGCTGAGCTGAGTAAATATAGACATTTTATGCTACGAAACAACTCCGAGTTCCCGGAAGCTGGTTCGAGTGAATGGTCGTTGTTTACAAGCTCAGATGACTCGTCTTTTACGACTGAAAGCACGAGAGATTCATTCAGCAGTACGATTGATCAAGGAGACATTCCATTTTCTTCAATATTCCAATCTTTATATCCTCATGTCTTTACATCTAAGAGTAAGCTTCAGACAATCGAACAGGGATTCTCGCAACATGATCGACGGTCATGATTGATTCGAACTTTTGTGCGGATTGCGTTGCTCGTATTTAGCTTAGGATTCCCAAGTTGTAGCAGCAGCTTCTCGCTGCATTTAGTTTCCTTGTAATGAAATGAAATTTCTGTTTGAAGTAGCAATGGAAAAGCCTACAAACAAGAACAAGATTTGGACAGTGATTTGTTTCGATTCTTTCGTCGTAAAAACGAAACGTTCGAAAAGAGGGCATGCTCAAAGATCAGCAAAGAAGCAGCGTAGTATCGACTTTTTTGGACAATGTAGTCGTTCTACAACAAAACTATCGAAAAAACGGATTCGAACCCATGATATCGATGGTTAGGAAGGTCGATTTGATCGAAAGTGTTCGGATCTATAAGTTTTTCTCCTTAAAGGCATGTAAACTAGACAAGAATACCATTATATAGAAAAATATTATTACAATTCAGTCAAGTGAAAATATGCAACTAGTGTTACATTCGAGTGATGGCTCGTGTTAAAGTTAAGTATTCGGTGTCACACATCAAATACAAAACTATAATTGTTATAGNTACTTCAGTGTCTTACATGCACAAAGCCTCTAATTATTTATCTTCTCCATCATTCGCACTCAAAATCGGGTATGCGATTTCTTTTGTGCTCGTTTTTGTAGTAGGATGCAAATTTTGATGTCTAATGTTATGTAGCTTGGATAAAACTCAATGAATGGCTACAAGCGTCTTTTGAGACTGTTTTAAATGTCATTTGTTTGAAGTTTTTGTTTGTTGACGCGAATGTTATTCTCGAATCAATGAAAATTTCCATTCCGTTCAAAAAAATGCTACGTAACTTGGATGTTCACGTCTTAGTTTTAACTATAGGCTGTGAAGATCGTTGTATAATGTGTGAACTCGAAAAGCTCGTTGTTATGAGGAAGGAAACCGGTGAAGCTTTATCACCGAGGAATGTTCTTATGTACATTAGAAGTCTTAATTCACATATTGGTCATGGAAGTCAAGAAGATGCTCATGAGTTCTTAAGGTTCGTTAATTCAGGTTTTTTCGGTATCTCTTCTTGACCATATTTCGAACTTGTGAATCGGGATTTTTTTACTCAGGCTTCTAGTAGCTTCAATGCAATCTATATGTTTAGAAGGTGAAAATGTTGTTGATCCAAGGCATCAAGATACAACTTTTGTACAACATTTGTTCGAGGGTCGTCTTAGATCAAAGGTAGCTACATCGTGTCTCGATATACCCGATTTGGCTAAACTATACGATTATACCGTAAAACAGGTGAGATGCTTGAGATGTAATCACGAGTCCGAGAGATACGAGAGTATTATGGATCTTATTCTAGAGATATCAGGTAAAGTCGAATCACTCGAAGATGCACTAGCACAATTCACTAGTCCTGAAGATCTTGATGGGGAGAATATGTACAGATGTGTAAGGTACATAAATTTAAATCCATAAAAAATCCGATATACAATTACTAACGGGTTCTATTTCTTCGTATTAAAGATGTGATTCGTATGTTCGAGCAAGGAAGCAACTCAATATCCAAGAGTCACCAAATATTCTCACAGTTGTGTTAAAGAGATTTCAGGCACTCCCCGTTTTTCGCTTCTTTTCGTGTTATGTCGTTTATCGGGATGCTATATATATTGATTCTAAATTTCATACTCAGGAGGGGAGTTATCGAAAAGCTAGCAAATGCATCACTTTCCCAGAGATTCTCGATATTGTTCCGTTTATGACTAGCTCTAATGACATCCCCCCTTTTTACGTACTTTATGGCGTTATTGTTCATTTGGATACATCAAATGTATCTTTCTCTGGTCATTACATCTCTTATGTGAAAGATCTTCTTGGCAACTGGTTCTGTGTTGATGATACTGAGGTAAAAACCAGCAATCTCATGTGTGTTTTCTTTTACGAAGATGCATAGTATTTTTTGGCTAGCTTCGAACATGCTTCTCCTTAGTTTTCGCCTATGTTCGCTCGAAAAATACCCGTTTCGTAGATTATATCACATTTTGCCTTCAGTGACATGAAATGGCTTCTTTTGAAACTAAAGAGTGCACAGGCTATTGATTTATGAAATGATGGTATTTTTTCCGGCAGGTTCGTCCGGTAGAATCGAATCAAGTTATGTCCGAGGGAGCGTATATTCTGTTCTATATGCGGTAAGCTCGTAATCTAGGAAGTTTAGATAGTTCAAATTTTGGTTCGAGAAAATGGTGTGCTTGGCAAATTTAGTCCTCGAAGTTTAATTTGGCATCCGTAGTCTCCATACTTTAAATGTTTTGGCAAAAATAGTCCCCAAAATTTTCGAATTTGACAAATTTAGTTTCCATGTTGCAAAACTATTCCCCAAAATTTGGGGGATCAATTTTGCCACCCACCTTAAATTTTGAGGATTGGATTTGCCAAATTTTACGAAGTATGATGACTAGTTTGGCCAAAAACGCAAAGTTTAGGGACTAGTTTTGCTATTCAAAAACTCTAAGTACTAAATTTGCCAAAATTAAGAAACTTTGGGGACTTATTGTTACTGATCTTCTGCATCTTCTTCCGAATCCCAGGTCATCTCCTCGACCAGCTACCGTTACGAAGACCGAAGCTTTCTCGACCGAAACTAACCACTCATCGTCAAAATCGGAGCTAAGCGAACCAAATTACAGTATGAACAAGAGGCAGCAACTAGATAATAGGTTAGGGATGAGTGCTGAGCTGAGTAAATATAGACATTTTATGCTACGAAACAACTCCCAGTTCCCGGAAGCTGGATCGAGTGAATGGTCGTTGTTTACAAGCTCAGACGACTCGTCTTTTACGACTGAAAGCACGAGAGATTCATTCAGCAGTACGATTGATCAAGGAGACATTCCATTTTCTTCAGTATTCCAATCTTTATATCCTCATGTCTTTACATCTAAGAGTAAGCTTCAGACAATCGAACAGGGGTTCTCGCAACATGATCGACGGTCATGATTGACTCGAACTTTTGTGCGGATTGCGTTGCTCGTATTTAGCTTAGGATTCCCAAGTTGTAGTAGCAGCTTCTCGCTGCATTTAGTTTCCTTGTAATGAAATGCAATTTCTGTTTGAAGTAGCAATGGAAAAGCCTACAAACAAGAACAAGATTTGGACAGTGATTTGTTTCGATTCTTTCGTCGTAAAAACGAAACGTTCGAAAAGAGGGCATGCTCAAAGATCAGCAAAGAAGCAGCGTAGTATCGACTTTTTTGGACAATGTAGTTGTTCTACAATGAAACTATCGAAAAAACGGATTCGAACCCATGATATCGATGGTTAGGAAGGTCGATTTGATCGAAAGTGTTGGGATCTATAAGTTTTTCTCCTTAAAGGCATGTAAACTAGACAAGAATACCATTATATAGAAAAATATTATTACAATTCAGTCAAGTGAAAATATGCAACTAGTGTTACATTCGAGTGATGGCTCGTGTTAAAGTTAAGTATTCGGTGTCACACGTCAAATACAAAACTATAATTGTTATAGTTCATAAGAGGATGAATATCATGAGTAATAAATTTAACATATTTTATAATATGATTTACTTATCTTAGATATTAAGCTACACGTATGCTCTACACGTCTATTGAATTAAAAAATTTCTATAGTATTATAGTTTCTGAGTTAGTTTCGAGTTGATCCACACCGGTTTAGACTAAAAAAATTTGTAGAAAATGGCATCAAGTTTAAACGATAAAAATAAATCGACCTATGACTCGAGCTTTACCACTTATTGAAGCGTATGAACCTGACCAAGAACATTTCGTTTTGAGAGGGAGTGTTAAAGCTAAGTGTGTCTAGTGTCTTATATCGGATACGAAAATAAAATTGTTCCAATTTATAAAATGAATGATATATTAAGTAATAGGTTTCATCTAATTTTTTATAGTATGATTCATTTCTCTTATGTACTGAGTTACACGGAAATTCTCTCGATCCATTGAACCATAAATTTGTATAGTTCTATTATAAAATATAGTAGAGACTAGAGAGTGTAATATATGACTCTAATTGATAAAGTTAAGGGTGTCTTCTACAAAATTTTAATTTTTGTTTTTTCATTCTAGAAAATAAAAATTAAGTAGTTTGCAGAACATATCTTATTTCTCATTTACTTTTGTATAAGTAAAATTTCTACTTTTCAATTTTATAACTAGAAATAAAAAATAACATAAATCTTATTTTTAATTTCAACTTATACTTCCTAGTATTTAAATGACTAAAATATCCCTATTATTCTTTTTAAACAACTTTTGATATTTGAATTTTGAAGGCAAAACTCTATGCAAAGTATGAAATATTCATCATAAATCCAACATTTACATCATATATTCAACCCTGCATTTTTGTGTAAGTGGAAATAATCGTAACACAAATTTTTACAGATAAGTTTATGGAAAAATTTTGGTTTACACGGAAAGAAAAAAAATTGTATTTCAAATCGTTTATTGAGAAACTGATGACTTGGTTGAAGAACATCGGGATGTCACAATGCAAATCATTTGTGATATCATTAATGAGCAAATATGGCGTAATCGACGTTACGGAGCTGGACCATCATCTCGATGATAATCTTATTGAATATTATATTTTGTAGCAATCAGATGAAGTTACGATTAATAATTTATTATTGAAATAAATCTAAAGATAGAAAAGTAATTTGGTTAATTCATAAATTTTCATTTTATTTATACAATAGAACACTTCATAATTTATATTTGTATTTATGTTTCTATTTTTATTTTTTTTTCTATATAAATTATTTTCCATAAGATTAATAAGTTGTTACTTATGGGGAGACTAAAGTTGTCATTTGTTATTTCATAACAAATGACTCGGATATTAGTATTGAAAAATAGTAAAATCGTGAGAATTAAATTGAAGTTTTACGGTTAGACTCAAGCCCAAAAACAACGATAATGACATGTGAGGAATTTAGCATAACACTGGAAAAGTTGAAATTAGAGTTTTTTTAATGTTTTATAGAGAATTTGTTCTCCTAATCTATCATCCATATCTTTGACTGTTGGAGAATCAACTTAACCAAAACCTGTCCACAAATAATAAATAACAATATTAATTATGATAATTAGTGACGAGGGTTTATCCAAATTCATAAATGGGAGAATATTAAACAGTGGCAGTTACTATACGTATTTCCAAAAAAGCATAAGATAATGATGCTTTTAGTATCTATTTATATATGTACTCGTCCGACCGACTCGGTACGACTTGACACGACTCGGCAAGAGTATAAGAGTCGGATTTTCGACTTGGCTCGAATTATTAAATAAAGCAAATTAAAGTTGCATAAACTATAACTTTAAAACTATAAATATTTATCAATTTATTATATAAGAAGATTTAACTTATAAAAAATGAATATCGTTCGGCGATTCTACCATCTCCCCAAAAACAACCGCTTTTCGGTCTATCATCACTTGCAAAAAGAATTCACAAATAGATTGACAACATAAGAAAGTCGTGAAAACACATAAGATACGTTTCCGATGAACAAAAAAAATCAAATTAAGGAAGAAATTAAAACGACGTCGTTTTGTGTCAAAAGTCGGAGCGAGTTGAAGAGTCCGACACGGGAGAATGTAAAAAATTAAAGAGTCGATGTCACATAGCTTAAAGGTCAGTACTTATTATTATTATTAGTGGTAATTTATACTTGATACTATCTCAAGAAAAACTTATTTTTTTAATCAACAAAAATTGAAACCACAGGCAAATAAGACAATCGAGCATCTTAGATTTATACTCGACCGAGACTGGACGGCGGCAAGACATATTCTTCTAATTTTAAATCATATTTATTACAACTTTTATCCACGAATATTGTTATTTAATGTTCAAATCTGACCGTTATAATGTTATTAAATTACAAAATCTTTATAATTTATTTAATCTTAGATATAGTTCATTTTTAATCTATGTTTAATCGAATAACAATATGTATAATTCTCTAAAGTCTAAATCCTTCAAAAAGTTATACCTTAAATAATATTTTTAAATGAAAATGTGTAGTAGAGTAAGCACGTGAGCCAACGAACTTAACGGAATGAAAAATAATATCAAAATTACCCCAGAATACCACCTGATTCTCGACAATATACAATTTAGAATATTCTTCTATCCATTTGCAAAATTTTAAGAATATACCGGGGCCTATACATAATTATGGTAAAGATTAAATTATTGGTAAAAAATTAATTATTGAAAAGAGCAGGCTTCTAAAATACAAGTTGAGCTCCAAGTTCTTACACAGATAAAGAAAAGTGAAAAGACAAAAATACCCTCGAGAGATTAGTGGGAAGTTTAGGTTCTATTTATAAACAACAATATTTCTATGGACAATAAGAAATCAGACATTAAAATTGGGGCCCTTAAGATCCCATATCTAAATGCACTTTGAGTCATCAATATGTCATTTTGAACTTTTAAGCAACTAAAATTACCTTATTCCTGCTGTAGCAGCTTTCCATGCAACATTCTTCTATAAATACATCACATATCATTCATTTTCCTCCTGCAAAACAAAGATCACTTCATCGGGATTCAATGATTCAATCCGAATATCAAAATCTTGTGAATTCAGCGAGTTTACTTGGCATGAGTCAAGGCGATTCGGAGGCATTTCATTTCAGTAGATTCATGTCTCAGAACCCTCTTTCAGGTATGCTTGAATTTACACTAAACACAACATCTGATGAAGCAGAGGATCAGCAAGTTGGAATCATTGATGAGAGGCGAAAAAGGAGAATGATATCGAATAGGGAATCAGCAAGGAGGTCGAGGATGCGTAAACAGAGGCATCTTGATGAACTTTGGTGTCAGGTTCTTCGTCTCAGAGCACAAAATCATCATCTCTTGGATAAGCTAAACCATGTTGTTGAGGAGAATACGAGGCTCAAAGAAGAGACATCTGATCTTCGACGAATGGTGATGGATCAGCAAATTAGTAATACTTACACTGTTTTAAGAGATCTTGATGGAATCCCATGTGGTTATAACTCTTCTCATGGCTGAAATTCAAGCTAGACCTGCAGATATTTGAATAAGCTTATGATTGTACATTTATTTACCTTATCTTGAGCTGTAACCTGTAAGCTTTGATCATAATTAACGTTTCAAATCTGCACTATCTTCACTGCACATATATAAAAACGGGTGGATGGAAAATTTGGTCCCCAAAATTTGTATGATTTGGTAAATTTAGTTCTTAAAGTTTCTTAATTTTGGTAAATCTAGTCTTCAATGTTTTGATAAAACAAAATTTGTCCTCAAACTTTGAATTTTTGGCAAAAACGGTGCATAAAGTTTTCAAATTTAGCAAATTAGTCCTCAAACTTTAATATATGTGAGCAAAATTTGTCCTCAAAATTTGGGGATTAATTTTGCAACACAAGGACTAAATTTACCAAATTTGAAAATATTGAGGACTGTTTTTGCCAAAGCATTCAATGTATGGAGACTAAAGATATCAAATTAAAGTTCGAAGACCAAATTTGACAAAATCACGAAACTTTGGGGATCAAACCCGTTATTTTCTCATACAAAAACTCTCCCACAGAAGAAGAAAAATGAAACACTAGTTGAATAAGCTCATGATTGTCCATTTATTTACCTTATCTTGAGCTGTAACCTGTAAGCTTTTATCATAATTAACCTGAATTGGGACACCTTTTTTACCATCTTCACTGCACATATATAAAAACTCCTTCACAGAAGATGAAAAACGAAGCACTATTTGAATAAGCTCATGATTCTCCATTATTACCTTATCTTGAGCTCTAACCTCTAAACTTTGATCATCATTAACGTTTCAAGCCTGCAAAAGAAACAGCTTTCTTACTATAAAAACTCCCCCACAGAAGATGAAAAAGAAACACTAAGTAATTTCATCATTTACCTTAAAGTAAAAACCAGAAAGGGTATCATTTTTCAGAAACGATAGTGACTTTGCAAAGCTTGATTCTGGGAGAAGGAGCAAACAGAAAGGAGGAGGACCCACAATGATTGATATGTTTCATGGTCCGAGGGACAAATGGTGGTGGTGATGTTAGTGATAGAGGCTAATAAAACGAAAAGAACCATAAGAAGAAAAATAACAGAAACTCCACTATCAGTAGCCATTATGTGAAGAGGGAAATGACACACAACTAGTTGTATAAAGTCACTGTTTCCCTTTAACTAGTTAAGTTAAAGATGTGACAGAAGATGGAAGGAACAAGAAAAAGAGGATCATTTCATATGCTCATTGCATTACAGCAGGGAATATAACTGTTTTTGATTTGGGGTGATAAAAAGTTGGGATTTTGGATGGTATTTTAGATTTCTTCAAATAATCACAAACCAAATCTTGGGAAAAATCAATGTTGAAATATCGAATTGCCCCATATTGGAATTGGATTAAATTTAGATTGGTTTATAAAAGAGAAAGGGTACCATAGTAAATGATTTGTTCATGTCTTTTACAGTGTGGTCTCCTCCCCTTATATGTCATATCCGTGTACAATCCCATCATAATTTCGGCCAGATTCTATAATTCCAACATGGTATTAAAACTGGTCATAATCTCGGCCAGATTCTATAATTCCAACATGATATCAGAGCTGGTTCGATCAAAAATCTTGATTATCAATACCAAAAGAGTCCGGTTCATTGCAATTCACAAGTACAAATTTGTCATGTATTTTGGACTTGAAGGGTGTATTGAAATATGAAATTGTCACATTGGAATTGGGATGAAATTTGGATTGGTTTATAAGTGGAAAGGGGTACCATAGTAAATGACTTGTTTAAATCTTTTACGATGTGGTTTCTTCCCCTTATGCATCATATCTGCGCACACTCCCATCATAATTTCAGTCAACCTCAACGGGAATTAAAAGAGTTGAAATTAGATATATCACAGTTTTCAAAAAACAATGGATTCTCAGCAGCATCAAAATGTTAGCATACAGTAAAAGGTTATGTGGAAAGAACAGTGATGTTTTAGTAGTTGAAAACATAATTTTATGTTCTTTCCATGATCACATGAATGGTGATCTGTTGATAGAATGTGAAGCACAGATGAGCATAAATAAATGGATAAAAGAAGAAAGGAATTTGTACATGATTATATGTACTTCTTCTTGTTCTGTTTTCTGGAATAGGCCATGCCTTTGATGCCGTCAGGATCCGCAACGAAGCCTAATGGACGGTAAAACCCTAGAACCCGGGGCTCCGAATACAAAGCGATATTATTGATTCCCTTATCTAAAAGAACGGTGATTAATCGTTCCATCACAGCTTTCCCAAGGCCAATCCCTTGGAAATTGGGGTCCACAACAACGTCCCATACTATCGCGTTGAACACTCCGTCGCCGGTGGCTCTAGCGAACGCCACCGGCCTCTTTGTTCTCTCGTTTTCCACCCACAATACCGCATCGGAGTGTTGTAGAGCCAATCGGATCTTGTTCGGATCTCGCCGCGGGAATCCTACTGCCGCAAAAACCGAATTCAGTTGGTCGAGGTTCAGTGAGTCAACATTGCTGTGGAATTTGAAGCCTCGGGAGGAGAATGAATCGTCCGAGATGAATACGCTCTTCGTGGGCGTGGCTGAAACGATGGCTCTACGCCTACTACGGTGGTCGGAGTGCCAAATCACTGGAGCCGTGACGCCATTGTGGAGCAGCATTTTTGCGATTTTATTAAATTATTTAAAATCTGTCCATTTTATCATCTTTTTTAGGCCTTAATTTGGGCCTAAATTCTCAATTTTTATCATTCATTTGAATTCTTAGATTATTTCGTATTAATATTAAATCCAAATTCAAAATAAAATGAGTAAAAACCAAAACCAAATAAAAACCAAATATTTTTTTTTCATAAATTCAAATTCAAATGAACTCAAATTTGATTTAACCTACTTTTTTTATAAAAATAAAAAAGTGAATTCCCCATAATATCAAATGTGAATTCTTCATATATATATATATATTCCAAATGAGAAAATAACGTATAAAATTGAAAATTTTGAGATCAATTATGCAATAAAGACTAAATTTTGTATTGATTTTATTAAAACTTACAAAATATAAGGATTGATTTTGCAATCTTTATACTATGGGGATCACAATTGCCATCATCATAAAACTGTAGGGGATCAAAATTGTCAAAATCGGAACTAAATTTGACATGAAAATTTTTGTATTTGCTATATCGTAGCCACCAAATTTATTGAAACAAACCAATATTTTTATTTTGTACTATCTTACAAGATCATGATATCGAGCCCTAGAGAGAAATATAGAAATGAAACCAACCGATATACCGACCTTACCTCGGAGCCGAACGAGATTATGGGCTATGACAACATTGTTGCAAACTGCCAAGAGAGAAATATGTAGCAACAAATGGATCACTTCCTGGATTTGTTTCCTCCTTTTACCTTACACTGATCTTGTTTAACATTCCCTTTATTCTGATATCCCTTATCTGCAACTCTTGTTTCATTCGTGTAACTCCGATAAATCGGACCCGAAGACGCATCAGAAGACATAGAATCATCGCTTTCTTCACCATAATCTTTGATCTTTTCCTTTTTAACATCATCATCAACCACAACAACAATGGCTTCTTCCTCTTGATTCTCTTCTTGGTAAGGTGAAGCAATGTACGTCGTCCAGCCCGATTCGCTGCTGTTCGATTCTTCATCACTGTGCTGATTCAGTTTGTAAGAATCCATTAACAAGTCATGCATAAGCCATAAAGAAAGCTTTCAATGAATATATATGTAAACATTGCTGGTTTTCAGATATTTGAAATGAAGCACGTGGCTTTGAAATCTTCCTTAAAAAAAGAGATGTTGTTGATCAAAGATACACACTTTAAATTGAATGGAGAAACGTGTAAGGCTAATAACCAAAGATTGAGAAGTAACAGTAGCNAACTATTTTCTTGATTTTAGAATACTTTAGAATTTTAATGTTTATGTAAAATTGTATGGTTATTATTTTGTTAATGACTAATTTATAGTTTATTATGTCTTATGGTTATATTAACTTTATATAAAAATTGTAAATTATATAACATTAATAATTATTAAAATAAAAAATTTTATGAATATTTTGGAATTCTCTAAAAAATACTGGACTTCAAATCTTAAATTGTGGCATGTCTCTATCCTAGAAGCATAGTTTTTTAATAGATACTCTGATATAACTAGAAAAAAATAATCATAATATTTTTAATACGATCGATGTATTATAAAGAAAGTAAGCATCGCCCTTTCGTTCGATGTGAGTGTGTGTGTGCGTCTAACCTTCCCAAGAGTATGACTTTGGTGAGATTATGACATTTTCATTCATCCATTTTTTATTAAGCACAAGTTAGGTATATATATTTCCCCTTATTCAATAATATGATTTCGACATGTGCACTACATAAAATACAAAATGTACGATTTTATATCTGAGATCTTGCATTTAACACTTGAACAATATTGTTCGCTTTTCTGTATTATTATTGTACACATAATTTTAAGATGTCCATGGAATTCAAGTTACTATTACTATGAATAAAAACCTTGTGAAATTTTAGGCAAATACTTTTATATAAACAATGTAGTTTCCCTATTTGTAATTTATGTGATCTATTTTAAACAATGTTTTAAATTTTCAATACATCAGTTTTAGTGAGTATTTAAATAAATATTTATGGAATAGGATATCTAATATATTTGATATAGAAAATAAATATGTGAAGTTTGTATAATTTTTTATTCTTATTTATTAGAAGTAAAAACAATGTAAATTGAGAATGCCTTTAAAACTATGTATTTTCTCTAGTTAAATCTCTAAGATTATATGTAATATTGTCTGCGCTTAAAATCATTTTCGTTGTATAAATATCTTTACACATCATTATTATCTTACATCCACATCGTATTGAGTTTGTTTGGTTCAACTTTTTAAAATTGCGATGTGGTGATGTATGGTGAGGTGTGGTGATATATGATGATCGTGAATTTTTAAGTATGTTTGGTAAAATTACAGTATTATGATATTGATTTATGTAAAAATACTAATATACATTTACATATATAAAATAATAAATATAATTAATAGAAATAATGATAAATGAATATTTTCTAAAATCACGATGAGGTCACAGTTGGTTTTAAAAGCTGTGATGATATCGTGATTTTTTAATGATTATCACAGTGCAATTAAGTTTGTGTTTTGTATGCATTAAAAAAATCATGATTTGAACATCTCACCGCTGTTTTGATCGCGGTACCAAACAAATTCATTATCTTTTTATTTATGGAATCTGATATGTAGAATGGGTGTCTTAGGTCATCCTCAACGTCTACATCAGCTTTCTCTCTGTACGCATCATCATTCTTTATTTTTATACATAAATTTCATTTTATCCCTATAACAATGTCTGGACATTTATAATTTTCATTTTTTATATATCATTATAATTATGTAAATACTAATTATTTACCGGATATTCTTATGTTATAAATTACATTCATATGTTAAATTGATAGTTGTGGTTTTTACGAGAGTGAAACATTTTAGAATTTTATTTAATTTGTTATTATATCTTCTAAATTAAAAGTGCAATATTTCGTTAAAAATTAAATAATTTATCGATTAAAACCACTAACTCGGTAACCTAAATCGAATAACATCAGACGACTAATTCATTCAGTTTTTGTTACGTAAAATTATAATTAAAAATTATTTAATGAAATCGATTAAAACTAATAAAACCGTAAAAAAATCATTTTTATATAATCAAAATATTATACATAAAATAAATATATTAATTAATAATAAATTTATATATTTTATATATAATTTTAAATTTATAAACTTTTAAATTTTATTTTTTTTAAAACCATTGAAGAGAGATGGTGGTTCTTCAATGGTCTATAGGAAAAAGAACCCAATTACCACGTGGAAGCCGAGTCTGATGGCCTTACTGGAATACCCTCTTAAGATGCATGATACAAAGAGAAACCAAAAATAGTGCTTAGCCCAGTAATCCCAGAATTGCTGTATTGTGTGTGTCATTGTAATCTGCTATTTGAGCCTAGTTCTTTACTTTGATGTACTCTAAATATACTGTAAACTATTTCGAATTCAGGGAACTTTGAATTTAATCGTAAAATGAGAACAATGCCCATTCCGAAATCTGTTTTCTAGTTACTCCCATAATTTTTACCAGCTAAAGATAAGATTTTTCGTCAACAATCTTCATTGATTCACACTGGTTCATCAATGACAGTAGCGGAAAAGGACCCTATCTTCAAACCCTAAATTGGAAATTTTACCAGCAGCTTTCGACTTGGAGTTTGATCCGGGACCAGATTCAATGTAGTTACCCATACACCCACCGCAGATCCATCAATTTTAATGTTGATTAACGAGTAAAAAGACGAGATTTTGAAAATTGCGCGGATCAAGGAGTTGTCTGTTGTTTCTAACGAGGGACCAGCGGTATATAGAGAGCATCGGAGCGGGACCCAATACCCCATTCATCTGAGAATTATGTCCAAGAGTTCATCCCTTGTAATAAGACAACCTTTGACCTATAGTCTTCCTTCCACTGTTGATACCTGCAATTTTCTAAATTAAATTTCGTATACTACCAAGTTTCTCCGTTGTACGGAGCCAATGTTTGGGATCCACGTGTCTTGGCCATGCAGCAACGGAGATTCCTTGGGGCGGGAGGTCTCAAAAGTAGCAAACCCAAGAAGCTTCAAGGGTGAAATTGTGCAGAAACTGGTTATTTTTTTGTGGGTTTTGTCTACCCGTTTTGGAATTCAAGCGAAGGTACGTTTTGAGGAAATAATTTCGAAGTCACATTTCTTTCTTCATCTCTTTCTTTGTTCCCCCTTTTTGCTACAAGTATGAATGGGATTTACTGCTCGTCTTGATTCGTTGTACTTGTTCAGAGATAGACTGAGAGGATTAATTGCCTTTGAATTTAAGTTCTCTAAATCGTTGTGTTTGGTATTTCTGTGATTTGGGTTTCGTTTATTGTCCGTATATCTGTTAGAAGATTTGATGTTTCTGTAATAGAATGTCAAAATTTAATCTTTCACGGTGAAGTTCAACGCTGGAGTAGGCTAATTGCTTACAGAAACCTGCTTATTATGAAATGCAAGCTTTGAACTTCATCGCGTCTCTGAATTTTCTTAAGATTAAAGAGGAGAATTTGTGAACTTAGGTTATTTTTACCCATGGGGTTGTCTTACATTTTTTTCCATTAAGTAATTGACTCCGATTCCTTATGAAACTGCAGCTTTTGTTCTCAAGAACTAATCATTCTTTGGGCAACTTTCTTGTATTGTGAAGGTCTTTACTCTGCAGTCACAAGCTTCATTGTGAATGGTGTCCCTTGAGGTCGAAGACGTTTATTTTCGAGGATAAATGACATGAACATTCTAATTAGGACATGCTTGAGCCAAGGGGAAATGATCTTCTTGCCTTTTTTATTATCTTTGTTGTGCTTCCTCTCATTACTTACTTCCTATTGGGGATTTTGAATGAGACTACTAAAAAGAAAGAACGGGTTCATTCCGTGGTTCATCGAGTTCCCGAGGAAGCTCAGAGTGGAATTATGGCTGTTGGCAATTACGCCCCTCTCGTGCAATCGCCAAATAATGGAACTCGTCATTGTGCGAAATGTATTGGATCTGCTAAGACTCGTTGCTCCCACTGCAAGTCCGTTTGGTACTGGTATGATTCTTCACTTCACTACCTTGTAAAAAGCCTTTGTTATTTAGCTATAGAAGCTTTATAAATACAGAAACAAAAGAGTTTACACGTCAAGAACTAAGACGATGCGTTCATAATCGCAATTTGATGGCGCTTGGAGTTTATTAGCATATTTTGCGTATTGCTTCTGCGTTTATATTTGTTGCTCTTGTTCCTAAATCGAAATTTTACGGATATTTGTAGTTCCGGAAGGTGCCAAGTTCTTCATTGGAGGCAAGCTCACAAGCTTGAGTGCCGTAAATTGTCATCACAAGATGCATATGTGAGATTAGATAAATGACCTTAAACTGATACGATTTTAATATAATTTTACTATTTTTTACAGGTAAAACAAAGTGATCTTGATCATTCAGACAATATTTGTAATGATCTCGAACTTATCTCATCGGAAAACACCATGATTGAACAGGGAAGTGGGAATCATAATGACTTTATACAAACGTCAATTACCTCGATTGATAGTGCGTATGATACTCGAATGGCCTTCATGAATGAGGAAATATCATTAAGCAACAAGGGGATTAAGTCTTCATTGAATTATGGATCCGAAAGCTCTTCAACAAAGAGGAATGCCGAATCTAGAAGTATTTCCCGGTTTTACAGAATTCATGAGCCGAAATCTCCGAATTCCAACGACAAATTTGCTAGAGAATCGCAGGCTGTGAATAAATCAAGTAGATTATTCATATATTAGTTCATTCAACTTTACGCCTTTTGATTCTTCCCATTTCTTTAACGCAGAGAGTGCTGCAGTAAAGAATGAAATGGAAATATTAACGTTGATGGACGTGAAAAAAAAACCAAAAATCGATTCGAAATATTCTGAAGATAAAGTTCGTGATTGGAGAAAGGCAAAGGTGAGTTTCTGAGAAACCTTTAATGCTTTCGATGACACTAAACTTTCTTAGAACTTTCAGATGATCTATCCATACGAAGAATTCTTGAAATGCTTTCAATATGAAGTCGTCAACATTATTCCCAGAGGTTTAGTGAATTGTGGGAATAGGTAAAGAAGCAATATGCTTTTCATTTCACAATGTATTTAGTTTTCTCAAGGAATCGAACTTTTCGTACAGTTGCTATGCAAATGCAGTACTTCAGTGTCTTACATGCACAAAGCCTCTAATTATTTATCTTCTCCATCATTCGCACTCAAAATCGGGTATGCGATTTCTTTTGTGCTCGTTTTTGTAGTAGGATGCAAATTTTGATGTCTAATGTTATGTAGCTTGGATAAAACTCAATGAATGGCTACAAGCGTCTTTTGAGACTGTTTTAAATGTCATTTGTTTGAAGTTTTTGTTTGTTGACGCGAATGTTATTCTCGAATCAATGAAAATTTCCATTCCGTTCAAAAAAATGCTACGTAACTTGGATGTTCACGTCTTAGTTTTAACTATAGGCTGTGAAGATCGTTGTATAATGTGTGAACTCGAAAAGCTCGTTGTTATGAGGAAGGAAACCGGTGAAGCTTTATCACCGAGGAATGTTCTTATGTACATTAGAAGTCTTAATTCACATATTGGTCATGGAAGTCAAGAAGATGCTCATGAGTTCTTAAGGTTCGTTAATTCAGGTTTNACATGAATGCTGAATTCTCTTAACTAGAAAGTTACTCAAGCAATGCGAAGGAATAACTGTGCATTCTCGCACCAGTAAAACTGTTCAACGGCAGAATTGAAGCAAATGAATGAAATTTGTGTCACATTGCTTATAAAAGATAACTTAAAGAACAATCCGAGGCGAGGAGATTTCTCATAAGGCAAGAAATTCAATTACCGCAAGGAAGATAACGGTTCCGGCGCTGTAACAACCCTCGGGCAGGTTCCGAGCCCAGTAACGTAGCGCGTAGCTTAGTTCAGTAGTTAAGAAAAGCCCATTATTAACTTGTGGCCCATTAATCGTAGGCCCATTTTACAGAGGCCTGGCGACTCATTTCCTTTCTAATTGGGGGCGAATTTCCTTCTTCCTCGTCTGCTGTCGCCGTGGTTCGTGGATCATTCATTTGTTTGCACTGCTCTACAAGGTTGGGTTTTTCTTCAAACTCTATCATGCTACATTTTACCTTACAAATGCATATTGTAATTCGATATATGTTACTAAAATTTGAGAAATTGCACAATTTAGGGTTTTCTGGTGTTGTTTTCCTCGCTCTGTTAATTGTAGCTTTATCTGCTGAGGATAGCTTTTATTCATTAAGAAACAGCACTATTTAGGGTTTTATAGCTCGATTTTGAGTTTTCTAGTGTTGTTTTTTACGTTAAAAAGATGTGAAGTTCACTTTCTTGCTTCTTGCAAGAAGATGGTGATGATTTAATTAGTTATCTTTAAGGGAGTACTGATATACAAATTTAGAATGGTTTTTACGTGTTTTAAGGCTTGCTGATTTGGATCTTGACCAGTGAATTGTGATGATCATTAACTTGTTAGGATTTGTAAGAAGATATGGATGATGTGATAACTGATACCCCCCCTCCTTCAAGGTTTCTTCTTGAAGATTTGAACAATTTCGCACCCCGAACACCCGCACTTCCATCTCCATTCCTTGATTTCTCAGCTTCTAATTCAAAGCACACCTTCTCCCCTTCACTCCTCATTATCGCCATATCATCCCCATCTCTCCATATTCTACACCATTTATCCCCTAAAACTCAATTAGGAACACTTGTACTACCCGAAATCCCGTCTACCGAAAACAAACACTGCAAAATCTACACCCTCGATAAACAAATCATGCTTGTGTTAGTCGATTTTCCCATTTCCCCATCTAGAGCTCATGCAGTTGCCAAATTACTAATAGATGACAAGATTAAGCCACAGAAAGTTCTGATTCTAGATTCAATCCAAAGCAATAACTTTCGAGGTAAGCTTGTGTATAATGAAGTGACTTGTTTCAAGCTAGAGACATCAGTTGAGAGAAAAAGTAGTGATGAAGGGGAATCTCTTTTGAAAAGAGTCGAATACTATTACCCGTCTGGAAGTGTTGTTGATGGTTTGGGTGCAGCCGTTTTGGCGCGTTGCGAGTTGATGAAGATTAAGGGAAGTTTGTATTTGTCATGGCCTGAATTTGGGGTACCTGTGATGTGTGTTGTTAAGTGTATGCTTGTGAAAGATGTGTTGAATGAGTTGAAATTTAGTGTTGATGGAGATGATAAAGAGTATATGGAGATGAGTAGAAGGAAGATGAGTAGGTGCTCTGATTTGTATGCTTAGCATTTTGCAGTTTATTCAGTGTCGTCTATTCTCGCAGTCAAATATTTTGAGAACAATTGATTATGATGGATTGGATTAATAAATAAGACCTTCCTCAACCGTCTGACTGGACGGCCAACGTATCAAAATTTGTACGTCCAAAGGAGAGTGTGTCCCTCCCTCCAATTTTATTTTTTAAAAAAATTTTAAAAAATTTTAAAAATTTTATATAATTATTTTATCGATAATATTATGATTTTAAGGTATCCGATATGTAAAAAAATAATATCTAAAAATTATAAGTGTCCGAACATTGTTGTATGAATGAGATGAAAGTTATTTATAAAATTAAATAATGATGATGTGTACAGAGAGAAAGTTGATGTGGATGACAGAATGAAGTTTTCGAGCGGACATAGTTAAGGATGACCTAAGAATCCATAGGACTAGATTTGTCGAACCTTCATTGGATATGGTTCTAATGTATCCTAAAAATCTTATGTTTTCGGATATTAGATAAATTGTGATACCAACAAATCATGTATTGTGACTAAAGCAAATAGGAAAATATGAGAATAAATCTATAGAGAAAATAAATAATTTTATAATTAATTGGGTACAAGTTGGTTATAAATTTGTATATGATTCAAATAATATCGAATTTAAAATAATACTCATTCCCAACCAAAACCCGAATTTTGAAGATCCGGAACGGAACCAATGTGGTACGGATCTGCAGGGTTTTGGGTTTGACTCACCCATTACATATGAGTCCTGTTTCACATCCCTATGTACAAGACCCCAAACATGAGAATTTTTTGGAGAAAATTTCATAATTAGTCTTCCAACTTATAAGCTGTGTAAATAACATGTCTTCCAATTTATGAAATTATAAAAATGACATATAAAGTTGTTAGTACCGTTTGTTTTTTACTTCTGATATTCTAGCACTGATTTTCCGTAAGTTGAAAACCATTTTGAAACCTCTCACAAAGTACGTAAATAAGATTCGTTTGAAAAATTATACAATATTTACCCTTTATGTTCGAGAATTGTGTATAAAATATTAAAAATTTATGAGTTTATTAAAGTGTTAATGATAAACGGTATTGGAAACTTTGGGTGTCTTATGTGCATTTAATAAAAATTTGAGGACTACAAATGTATATTTTTGCTTAAAAAATATATTATATTTGCAATTTCGTAACTTTAAGAGCATGTCATTTACACAGCTAGTAAGTTGGGGGTCGTGGACAAACATTACCCAATTTTTTTTTACTCTCCTAACATTGTGAGTGAAAACAAGTTGTATTATAATTATTACTTTAAAAAAATTATATTAATAACAGTGACATTTTTCAATTTGTTATAATAAGAATGATTTTATCTATTATGTTTATATTAGTGTATTATTACTAAATTATTTTAATTGATATAATTGTTATACACATTAGATATTTTTATTATATTATTATTTTTATTGTTATGCAAAGATTAATTATGTAGTAGATAATTATCTAAATTTTAAACAATTATCTAGATAATTTGATCTATAAGAATGTACCTTACAATAATTTTGTATTCGATTTCTTATTAAAAAATTATATTCATTTTTAAATGCAAGGTAAATTAAGAAAATATATTTATTAGAATAACTATTAATAATGTTCATCCATTTCCGATTGACTTTAGTTGATGGTTGAAGTTGTCAACTAAGAGATATATATGTCGATCGTGTTATTTTGTGAAGATGTTTCAATCTATGATATTATAATATACTAATATATTATTTCGTGAATATGGTCACCAAAAAACTCAACATTAAGTGATTTATAGTCTTTTTCGTATTATAATATACTAATATATTAAAACATATATAAATAATATTATTATATTAAAAATATTAATATAATAAAATATATAATATGTAGTAACAATTTTATAAATTAAAATAATTTATTATATTAAAATAATGAAATATGAATTATATACAAAATCCAAAAACTAAAAGACAAAATCACTGTTACAATCAAATGTATGATGCAAATATAAAATCATTGTAACAAATATATTTTGACTAATGTTATTAAATTAATAATTTTAAAAAACTCTTAATTTTTAACTATATTTAACGTGATTATACCAAAATCGTTATTTAGACCAATTATGAGTTCATTCATCGCTCGAGATATATTTTGTTGGGACTTGTCACTAAACCAAACTCATGCACATCTCAAGTGATAATTGGGAAGCCAATGTGAATGAAATAACAGTCCAAAATTCCATTTCGGAACAATCAATACACTAATAAGGCATCTATGAAAATTTATTTAATTTTTAGGAACGATCCCAAAATACCTTAAAATCCGTTAAGAAAATATTTTTTTTATTATTTTTGAGACGGACCCAAAAAACCTAAATTCTGACCCAAATACATAGTCAAAACCCATGTTTTTATACCCGTACACAAAATACCGAGTATCCGGGTCGACCTGAGAAAATCAGATCGACCCGGAAAAAAATAATTTTTTTTTATACCGAACGATATACCGGTGTGAAAACATTGGTCAGTACCACACAATTTTTGCAGTAACAGTCAAAATACCAGCAATGTAGAGGCTGTATAAAAACATGGGAAACAATAGAAAAAGAACTGAAGATTCCAAAGAACTTTATTAAACCAGTAATGAAACTGTAGAGTGAACAGCATCATAGCCGCGAATCGAAAGCAGAAAAACAAACAAACAAGCACACAAACAACAAGCTAATGGCACAGCCATTATATTTATTCAAAGCAGTAAAATGCAACTCCCTTTCTCCCTCATCAACTTACTTATTCTTCCTTACCATCAGTATCAGAATCCTCACCACTAAAGCATTTCAGAATAGATCTCGGAGACCCGCAGCAGGACCGGGCATCCATAACAAACTTCTGGTACATTATAGATCCTCCAAGTTCAAGCCCTTCTCTATATTTCTCTTCACAAACGTACCCTTTCACCTCCACTTCATGAATATAATGATACACTTCAGTCCCAAATTCAGCATGCAGGGACAAAGAAAACTCTTGTGGTTCAAAACAGGTTAAAACTCTCTTGATCAGAAGTGAAAGATTCATGCTTTTGAAATCATATCCCGAAGCTTCGAAACTTGCGTAGCTGAATCCATCTTCTGGTGTAACATGGATAGTTGAAAGTGCAGCTTCTTCGATTGAGTTCATTGAGTAGCCACACGGGTCGAATTCGAAATCACAGATAGAGGATTCGGGTAAGATTTTCCTTATTCCAGAGACATTGGTCATAATATTAGCTGAGCTTGATTCATTCTTGTAAAAAACAGAAGCTTTCTCCTTGTCCAAACCTGTCATACAAATTTCTAGTGTCTGCACGGGATCTATAACTTCAGTAGAATCAGCAGATGCAGAATAAACATGCCATTTTTTCTGTTCTTCAGAGCTTCCCATAACATAAGCTTTACTACCATTTGAGCCTAGTTTTCCAAAATACTCATCAAGGACAAGAACTTCTTCATTAAAGCTACGATGAGGGTATGTCTGAGCTCCGGGAAAAATGAAGCTACCACGGGTATAAATCACATTCTTAACAGAGAGTCCTATAGATTCAGACAACTTGAGAATGACAGGGATTGATAGAAGCAGCTTTGTTGTCCCACAAGTTTTGATGATGATCTTATAAGGGTAAACAAATAGGCTTGATTCAGAGAGGACATATGAGTCAAGATACTCATTAGATAAAGATGAGACAATTGTGCATTCAGCAGGTTGTAGAAATTCATCGAGCTGGGACTTAGTAAGTGAACGAAGGCCTTTGCCTTCAGGATCAGCAAAAAAACCAGGCTCAAAGAAGGAGATTTCAAGCCTCTTTTCATAACCTTCGAATCCGATTGCAGAAGCAGTGACAGCCATTTTAGGAGTAGAAGAGAACAAAGAAAAGGAGTGCAAAAAGGAAATAGAATACTAATCTAGAAAGCAGGAAAATTCACCACGTTCAAAGACGTGGTTAGGGAACTTGAGAAAGGGGTATCAGGATGGCTTGCGAGCGCACTGCAAAGGAGTAAATTTTACATTTTATAATGTTGAAGCATTTTGAGACTAAACAGCAATAGAAAGGGATTAATGCAATGAATTGAATACTTACGTTGGAGTAAGCAGCAGATCTGAACTTCTTGATGCCTCCGTTTGGTCGAATGTCTTCAATGCAATATCCAAGGGGAGCTTCGTAAAAAATGGACGTACTGCTAGACTTCTTTTTGCCACCTTTAGTCTCCATTAGATCATCAATATTTGGCTACAAGGGAATAAGATAAAGTTACTGATATCTGAAAAGAAGAGAAAAATCATGAAAAATGCAATGAAACTAATCAGCTATACTGGAAAAAACAAAAAAAGATAGATTTTTTCAAAGAGACGAAACTGTTGTATACATAAAAAGTCCCAAAATTCCAGATTCATTACTGAAGCTGATCTGTGAAAGAAGATGGTTTTATCGGCTGGATTCAACGAGAGAATTCAATACGTTAGGAATATGCTCAAATAGATTTCATCAAGGAATAAAAATCAATGAAAATCGCCATGGCGAAAAGTAGCAACCGTTAAACCGCATCAATGTTTAAACGTTGATTTTGACATTACGCTAGAACAAGCCAAAATTGTTCAGATCTGATCGCGATGAACCTCTACCGTACGCTCAAAAGGGTTGGTTGTCCACCGTCGAAACATCACCCCAAAAAACGCTAAAGAAATCTATATCCATTCGTGCAAAAGTCTTTTGAAACTTACATTAACATTTCTGATTTTTATTTATAAATTCCACGAGAAACTACAATATTCTTTCTATGATTCCTACACATGAAATCAACAAAATTCGCAAAATAAAAGCAAACACAGACCCTATCGCGATAAAGAATCATCGAAAGCCACTTACAAAAATCGGAAGGCACGCCGCCGCTCAAAGCTAAGAATGAAACCCTAGAAAAATGAAGAGGAATCTCTATGAAGGATATAAAAATATGCTTCGTTGTTACGAGCGATTCTCGTGATGGCACGGAAGTATGGAACGCCTGTGGTGTGTTTTTATAGTAGTTTCCTTTCCTTATTTGCCACCCATTTTTACCATATATTACGGTATTGCCATTATTTTTAATGATAAATAAGATAGGCCCGTAGACCTTTAGGCTTAACTGTACCTTGGAATTTTTTCATGCGTTCTTTTAAAAAACTCATTTTTTTTACTTTTTTTATGTAAAAATTGAATATTAAATTGGTTCTACACAATATTTTCATACTCATCCGTAATCACATACCAGTCCGAACCGGTATAAGCGATACGAACGGTATACCGGACGGTACCAAATTTTTAAAAAATTAATATTTAATTAGTTTTTTAGGGTAAGACCCAAAAAAAACCGGAAATCGATCCTAATACCCGGTATTAGGCGGTATGAAAAAAAAATATCGGTGTCGAGCGAAATTTGACTTACCACGGTATACCGTCTGGTATGAAAACATTGGTTCTACATCTAAAAATACACAAAATATATAAAAAACCCACATGCAATAATACAAATAATGCCACATAAGGAAACTATTTTATTTCTTGTTGAATGTGTAATATAATGGAACAAATATTTTAATGTTTTATTTATAAATAGTTAATTAATTATGAATTATAACATATATTAAAATATTAAATTAGTAAATATTGCAACATTTTTATATTATAAATGTATATAAATATAATATAATTATATTTCTCACCAAAGGAAGTCATATTTGCATTCTTGACAATCACATATATAAAAGTTATAATTACTGTTACTAGCCAAAACATTTGACTGCTTAGAAGATAAATTTGAAATGGAGGTGGCTAAGATTTAAGAATATAAATATTTAAAATAGTAAAATTTGTAATACATATAGTAAAATTAGTAAAATATTTAAAATCATTACCTATTTTTTTATGAAATTGAATTAATACATATAGAAGTCACACAATACTGAATGATTGACGGGTGAACCGGTTACATTAGGTCATCCTTAACCTTGGACGCTAAGTGTGACTGGGCGGCCAACGTGACACTTTTTTTGGGTTCATCATAAAAGAGAATGTCTTTCCTCTATTTTTATTTTAAAAAAATTTTAAAAATTAATTTTAAAATAATTATAAAATATAAATATTTATAATATATTTATATAATGATTTTATCGATAATATTATTATTCTAAGTCATCTGATGTGTAAAAAAATAAAACTTAAAAATTATAAGTGTCCAGACATTGTTGTGGGGATGAGAGGAAAGTTATTTATAAAATTAAATAATAATGATATGTACATAGAGAAAAGTGATGTATAGAGAAATATTGAAGTTTCTGAACGGACAAGGTTGGAGATAGTCTTAGGGCTAAGGTTGTCGATCAGTTGAGGAACAATAGGGAGATAGGAAATATATATGATTTGATTGTGATGAATTATAGATTAAGATTTTTTAGTTTCTTAATTGTCTTTATTCTCTCCAACATATAAGAATGTTTGAGTTTATTATTTCACTGTCGGAATTTTTTGATCTCTCGTCGTCTGTCTACAAGCCTGGAGAACTCGTGCGTGTTGTATTTTTATTGATAGTGAATTAGATCGTTTCTTCTATCACGTGGTTTTTGAACCATTGAATTTTCCACATTAACTTTGTGTATTGTTTATTTCGTGTTATTCAACGTTCTTATTCTCAATTTTATCTAATATATTGAGATTATTCACATATCCAACACATGTTCATATTTCAAAAAATATATATATATACAAACTTCATATATTTTATTTTCAAATTAAATAAATTAGATTCGATCTGATCCACTTAAAACCTCTGCTGCACCGACTCTCCAATTTTCCTCACGTACCCGTATAGGACTGCGTCCGACTCTCCGACTCGCTACGACTCTTGACACTTGACACAAAACGACGTTGTTTTGATTTCTTCATTAATTATATTTTTTATTCGTTAGAAAAATGACTTATATGCATTCATGACTTTGTCATATAATCTATCTACTTGTGAATTAATCGTGTAAGCGATAATGGATCAAAATATTGTTGTTTTTGGGGAGACATGAAATAGAACAACTATATTCATTTTTTATAAAGTTGAATTATCTTATATAATAAATTAATAAACTATTTGTAGTTTAAAAAATATAGTTTATGTAACTTTCAACAAATTTTAACATTATTTAATATTATTTTATTTAAAAATAATAGCCGAGTCGAAAATATGACTCTTATACTCTTGTCTAGTCGTGTCGTGTCGAGTCGAGTCGCACCGAATCGGTCGGACGAGTCGGTGCCGCATAGCTTAAAACTCGTATCTACCTTATTTTGTTTAAATAATGATAAAAACCAGGATATCATAAATTTCCAACAGATATACCGAAAATTTAAAAAAATTGATAGTTGAACTAATCATTATCCCGTAACAAACAGCCCAATAATTGTTTAACATCTGATCATATAAGATAATTATAATATAATGTATAACTTCTATACTAAATTAATATTTATTTATAAAAATGGGATAATTACAAATTAATGGACCGGGGGACCGGTTTGGTAGAGAGAGATTTGCGTACGGCTGTTATTTGGTATAGCCAGCTGTTGTTTCTTGTTTTTTATTAAAATTAAAGTACTAAAACACCCCTCTGTAATAAACCAACGGTCACGATTGAGTGTGGGATTCTTCGTTGATATCCGCACCTTGATTCGTTTGGCCACTACTTTTGACCCTTGCTTTGTCACGCAACTGGTTTGGTGATTCCTTGTCATCTTTAGGGTTGGTATTGTTTTTCTTTTATATTGTGAAAAAAGAAAGTTCCAAATAAAAAGGCAAAATTCACTTTTGTTTTATGAATATATAATTTAATGTTTATCCAAGTAAATAACTATATCCTATAAATCAAGATGAAAAAGATAAAATATCATATTAATTGTTTATATAAAAATTAAATACACTTATATTATACTTCGATAAATTTAAATTGAAAAAATGACGTCTTTGGTCCTCGTAGTTTGATCATTTTGACAAATTTAATCTTCCAAATTTATTTTGGTCATTTTCAGCATTCGAATTTGGACATTTGGCAAAATCCGTTCGCAAAGTTCATATTTAGTCCCCCAAATTAAAGCGAACAAAACCGATCACCTTAATTTACACGCACTTGCAAAATTGGTCCTCGTAGTTTTTAAAAATTGGTAAAATCGGTCATTCTAAACCCTAACGGACGTTAAAATATTTGCAGTTAAATTTTATTGGGTTTTCATCGTTCATCATTCGCTTCATCGTCCTTGGTTGTCGTCTGTTTTTTCATAGTGGAGAAGGGTCTACTAACTATTATTCAACTCTCGAGTCAATTAAAAAATCGTAGCAGCACACAATGCCAGTATAAGTTTTGTTCCACCCCTTTCATCGACCTTCGTGTGACGGTCCTTCGTTGACCTTTTCGCCAAGATTTCCAAAGTTTGGAGACTACTAAAGAAGTTAGGGACCAAATTTGTCAATGTTATCAAAATACGTGGACCAAATATCTCATAAACAAAGTTAAAAGATTGCACTTGCACAAATTACAAATTTTGAGGACCAAATTTGACATACATATACAATATTGATGATCAAATTTGTTAAATGTGGAAAAATATGAGGACTAATTTTATCACATTTAAATATTATGGATCTAATTTACCATAATTGCAAAGTATGATAATCAAAATTGTCAAAACTAGAAACTACGATGACCAAATTTACGCATCGTCCATTTAAATTTAATGATGTTGATCAAAGATATTAATAGTTTTCTACCTTCTCATTCTAAATTTGTTTATTATAATCAATATTCATTAGAATAGAAGCAAACATAAGATATTTGAAAAATTACTTTAATTGGTCGATTTTTTTCATTTCAAGACTAATTGATGAGATCCCCGGAATTCGATACATCAAACCTGATCAGAACCAAGTTTGATTAGATAAACCCAAATAACCTAAGCCGAACTTGGAGGTCCAGATCCAGCCTACGTGAATAAATGGCCCACCTAGCCAAGCCAAGTGGCCCGATCGGCCACTCATATAGATCGGTCCCGATAGGTGGGACCCAGCTTTCTCCCGCGCACCAGGACCGATCGATCCACACTTTACAGGCCCTACTTCGGGCCATCCATATTCCTCAACATGCGACGACAACCTCCGACAATCCTGTCAGAGGCGTAGTCCGGTGAAGTTGTACGAGCCTCCTTTAGCCTGGGAATAGCCGGCTAGTAGCGCTGAAAGGCCTAGCGGCGTGCAACTCTATGAAGCTATTCCCGGCAGCTGTTCCGCCTGACACGAGCCGACCTAGCCACAGAGAACAAGCACAAAATGACACCTTACTGTCCACACAGCACAGTAGGCGTATAAAAAGGACACTTGAGGTGTGAAGAAAGGAGGATCTTTCGATCTTGCTTACGAGCATTCTTACAAAACCTTTTGTCGATTTATTTTTGATAAGTCTATTCCCCTTTGTTGTCAAAAGAACAAACATGATCTTTGTGATTATTAATTTGTTTATTGAACCGACTAAGAGTATTTTTTCTAGTCATTAGTCAAATGGTTTTTTCCTCAACTTTGAGGTTTTCCACTCTAAAACTGCCGTGTTCCTTTTGCATTTGGTTTATAATCGTTCTTCACACATTAAATAAATTATAACCGAATTCGTCTTGCTACGAAACGGTCAACTGTTGACACCCCGGTTTTCAAACCACAACACTAATAATGCATATAAATTATTTGATTAAATAACTTGTTCATGATTAGTGAATTACATTAATTATCACGTTTTGTTCATTATTATCTACATTTTTATATTTTCAATTAATTCTTATTTGATAATCAAAATCCTAAAATAAGACATTTGATTTGAAAAGGCCATGAATTTCATAATTGTTGTGTGAAATGAAAATTTCAAAATTTGAATCGTAAATTTTCCGAAATACCAATTTTTTGTGAAATTTGGATGAAATTTAAAACCATGCATAAATTATATAAGGAGATTATATTATGTTAATTGGTAATGATAATACAATAAAAGGTATTATTTTTAAATAAAAATACATATTATTTTGTTTATTATATAATGATAAATATCGAAAATAATTGTATAGATAAATCAATGATTATATTGTCATTTTCTTGTCAATATCTAAAACTCATAATAAAAAAGACAAATATATGATTTTAAAATAATAAGAATAATTAATTAAAGGTTCAAAATTGGGCACCACGCAATGCCGCTAGACCAGATATATTCTTTGGTCAGGAGGAGGCGGAAGCAAAGACACACATAAATAATTAAAGTATTTATTTTGATCTCAATTAATTTTGTAAATTTTAATTTATAATTAAAATAAAAATATAATAATTATTTTCAATTTTGTTTACTTTATGATTATTATAAAATTTAAGTTTATTAAAAACAAAATTTCTATATATTTATAAAATATCCTAAATTTAATGTATAGTTTAACTTTAATAGGTTAATTCCGTCCAATAATGCTTAGAAAAACAATTTTCCAAATAAGTTTTTATAAATGAATTTTGAATTTAAATAAATACCTCATTCGGCTCAATAAAGAATAAGCCCAAGAGTCACCATGGCATGGCCCATGGACTTATTTACCAACTTCTATTTGGGTAATCATTTTAATTTGTAAAATAAAGAGAAACGAATATCTCTAAATTCTAAAAATTGGTTTGGCAATTTAATTTAAAAAATCNGATATACCGAAAATTTAAAAAAATTGATAGTTGAACTAATCATTATCCCGTAACAAACAGCCCAATAATTGTTTAACATCTGATCATATAAGATAATTATAATATAATGTATAACTTCTATACTAAATTAATATTTATTTATAAAAATGGGATAATTACAAATTAATGGACCGGGGGACCGGTTTGGTAGCGAGAGATTTGCGTACGGCTGTTATTTGGTATAGCCAGCTGTTGTTTCTTGTTTTTTATTAAAATTAAAGTACTAAAACACCCCTCTGTAATAAACCAACGGTCACGATTGAGTGTGGGATTCTTCGTTGATATCCCCACCTTGATTCGTTTGGCCACTACTTTTGACCCTTGCTTTGTCACGCAACTGGTTTGGTGATTCCTTGTCATCTTTAGGGTTGGTATTGTTTTTCTTTTATATTGTGACAAAAGAAAGTTACAAATAAAAAGGCAAAATTCACTTTGGTTTATGAATATATAATTTAATGTTTATCTAAGTAAATAAATATATCCTAAATAATCAAGATGAAAAATATAAAATATCATATTAATTGTTTATATAAAAATTAAATACACTTATATTATAGTTCGATAAATTTAAATTAAAAAAATAGCGTCTTTGATTTTCGTAGTTTGATTATTTTTGCAAATTTAGTATTTCAAGTTTATTTTTGTCATTTTCAGTCCTCAAATTTTGGACATTTGGCAAAATCGGTACTCAAAGTTCATATTTAGTCCCACAAATTAAATTGAACAAAACCGATCCCTTTAATTTACACGCAGTTGCAAAAGTAGTCCTGGTGGTTTTTAAAAATTGGCAAAATTGGTCATTCTAAACCCTAACGGACGTTAAAATATTTGCAGTTAAATTGAATAGGGTTTTCATCGTTCATCATTCGCTTCATCGTCCTTGGCCGTAGTGCCGTCTGTTTTTTCATCGTGGAGAATGGTCTACTAACTATTATCCAACTCTCGATTCAACTAAAAAACCGTAGTAGCACACAGTGTCAGTATAAGTTTTGTTCCACCCCATTCATCGACCTTCGTGTGACGGTCCTTCGTCGACCTTTTCGCCAAGATTTCCAAAGTATGATAATCAAAATTGCCAAAACTAGAAACCATGATGACCAAATTTGCGCATAGCCCATTTAAATTTAATGATGTTGATCAAAGATATTAATAGTTTTCTACCTTCGCATTCTAAATTTGTTTATTATAATCAATATTCAATAGAATAGAAGCATACATAAGAAATTTGAAAAATTACTTTAATTGGTAGATTTTTTTAATTTCAAGACTAATTGATGAGATCCCCGGAACCCGATACCTTGAACATGATCGGAACCAAACTTGATCAGATGAGCCCAAATAACCTAAACCGAACTTGGAGACCTAGATCCAGCCCACGTGAATGAATGGCCCAGCCAGTCCAAGTGGCCCGATCGGCCACTCATATCGATCGGTCCCGATAGGTGGGACCCAGCTTCATCCCGTGCACCAGGACCGATCGGTCCACACTTTACAGGCCCTGCTTCTGACCATCCATATTCCTCAACATGCGACGACAACCTCCGACAATCCTGTCAGATACGTGGTCCGGTGAAGTTGTACGAGCCTCATTTAGCCTGGGAATAGCCGGCTAGTAGCGCCGAAAGGCCTAGCGCCGTGCAGCTCTATGAAGCCATTCCCGGCGGCTGTTCCGCCTGACATGAGCCGACCTAGCCGCAGAGGACAAGCACAAAACGACACCTTACTGTCCACACAGCACAGTAGGCGTATAAAAAGAACACTTGGGGTGTGAAGAAAGGAGGATCTTCCGATCTTGCTTACGAGCATTCTTACAAAATCTCATGTCGATTTATTTTAGATAAGTCTCTTCCCCTTTGTTGTCAAAAGAACAAACATAGTCTTTGTGATTATTACTTTGTTTATTGAACCGACTAAGGGTATTTTTTCTAGCTATTAGTCAAGTGGTTTATTCCTCAACTTTGAGGTTTTCTACTCTAAAACTGCCGTGTCCCTTTTGCATTTGGTTTATAATCGTTCTCCACACATTAAATAAATTATAACCGAGTTCGTCTTGCTACGAACCGGTCGACTGTTGACACCCCCGGTTTTCAAACCACAACACTAATAATGCATATAAATTATTTGATTAAATAACATGTTCATGATTAGTGAATTACATTAATTATCACGTTTTGTTCATTATTATCTACATTTTTATATTTTCAATTAATTCTTATTTGATAATCAAAATCCTAAAATAAGACATTTGATTTGAAAAGGCCATGAATTTCATAATTGTTGTGTGAAATGAAAATTTCAAAATTTGAATCGTAAATTTTCCGAAATACCAATTTTTTGTGAAATTTGGATGAAATTTAAAACCATGCATAAATTATATAAGGAAGATTATATTATGTTAATTGGTAATGATAATACAATAAAAGGTATTATTTTTAAATAAAAATACATATTATTTTGTTTATTATATAATGATAAATATCGAAAATAATTGTATAGATAAATCAATGATTATATTGTCATTTTCTTGTCAATATCTAAAACTCATAATAAAAAAGACAAATATATGATTTTAAAATAATAAGAATAATTAATTAAAGGTTCAAAATTGGGCACCACGCAATGCCGCTAGACCAGATATATTCTTTGGTCAGGAGGAGGCGGAAGCAAAGACACACATAAATAATTAAAGTATTTATTTTGATCTCAATTAATTTTGTAAATTTTAATTTATAATTAAAATAAAAATATAATAATTATTTTCAATTTTGTTTACTTTATGATTATTATAAAATTTAAGTTTATTAAAAACAAAATTTCTATATATTTATAAAATATCCTAAATTTAATGTATAGTTTAACTTTAATAGGTTAATTCCGTCCAATAATGCTTAGAAAAACAATTTTCCAAATAAGTTTTTATAAATGAATTTTGAATTTAAATAAATACCTCATTCGGCTCAATAAAGAATAAGCCCAAGAGTCACAATGGCATGGCCCATGGACTTATTTACCAACTTCTATTTGGGTAATCATTTTAATTTGTAAAATAAAGAGAAACGAATATCTCTAAATTCTAAAAATTGGTTTGGCAATTTAATTTAAAAAATCATTAATTTTGTATTGATATGAAATATTATTTTTATTTCAGAAAACAAATAATTATACCAAATATTAGATTAAATTCAATTAATTTTACGAATGGTGAAATATATGGAATTTACATTATTTATATGGTCAAATTTTTGCTTTGGTACAAGTAATTTTTAAAAATTAAAATATAAATGAGATAATTAGTATTTGAAATTTGAAATTCAAAATTAAATCCGTTATTGTTAAAGTAACGGGTGGTAAGTGACGTGTAACAACCCTATCAAAACACGCTTTCAAAGACGCTCCTTTCTCATCAGGCGGAAGAGCTGAGTGGGATCTTCTTTATATATCAAGAAGGCATTCTTGCTTTCTCATCGCCTCCTTTCTCGCCATTTCTTCATCGCTTTTTCTTCTTCTTCTTGAAAAAGTGGAGGAGTGGGATCTTCTATTCATGTCACGAAGGCATTCTTTATTTTTCATCGCCTCCTTTCTCGCCGCTTCTTCATCGCTTTTTCTCGGAAGAATGGAGGAGTGTGATCTTCTCTTCCTATCAAGAAGGCTTTCTTGTTTTCTCATCGCCTTCTTTCTTGCGGTTTCTTAATACTTTTTTTCTTCTTCTTCTTTATTTCGGTCTTCGGTCTTGTTAATTCGTTTTAATCTTTTTCTTGCATGTACATACCATGGTGTTCTGGGAACAGTTGTAAGAGTACGGTGATAACATGGAGTCATGGCATTACATGCGATAAATATAGTGGGGTGGATAACTCGGTGATAACCAAATACGTTTTGCAACCGTTTTGGACTAGTTGTGTTCATTTCTTTCTTCTTTGGATGGCATAAGTTAATCTTAATATCTATTTGAGGGTGATGATGTATCAAGGTTTTTCATTCTTTTAGCAATGTTCCATGCCTAGAAATGATCTCTGCGAAGTATAAAACATGATTATGGTATATTTCCTTGTAGTTTCTTAGTTTGTTCCTGGTTTATAACTATTTTTTTGTTTTTTATGTGCATGGATGAGGAACTTCTGACCTAAGAGGGTAAATGTTTTCTCAATGCTATTTTTACATAATATGACTATGTTTAAACATTGATTTGTAAAAGGGATTGCCTTATTTACTTCTCTAGATTACACTTACAAGATCAATGATTTTTGCTATGGTTTACTTCTCTTCCTTTATCAGGTTACCCTATATTTTCAAGATCAGTATGGTATTGACATTGGATATTGATGTGTTTTGTAATTTAAGTTGTAAATATTTAGTTAAATTTGTATTGATCTCATCTCTTGATAATTATTCTCTTTGAAACATGGATTCTAGACTTTGATGTTGTTGATGGGAAGCAAACAAGAAGAACAAATTCGTCTACTCTGCTGGTAGAACTTTTTGACCACGGTATCCTTTTTTTATCATTCTTCATTATCTTGCTCTCTTCAGTGTTTACAATGTATACTTTGACCTGATTTATTTCCATTCAAATGCAGGTTTCATGCTCTAGGATGTTCGGTATTCATTTTTATTTATTTTATATATATTGGTGCTTAACTCAAAGTAACTTTCCAGTTTGAGGCATTCACATTCTGAAGCACTGCTATGTGTGGCGCTAATACCTTCTGGTTCTCGGTTATATCTGTTGTCACTTTTAATTCATTGATTTATTTGAATTATTAGTCCTTTTCATTTATTAGTTTTTTGTGCTTTCTATTTATGTTGAAAATAGCATGAAGGGTTACCCTGGGATGCTGCTTCTCACACTCTCCTTCCGGCACACTTTCACCTAGTGTTTTGAATTGTATTTCATGACTTCATTGTCTGATGCAACTGATCGTATTCTCATTTTTTTGGCAGTTTCACCTTCACCCTCATACTTCCTGATATAAATGGGCCTACAGAAGTTATATATCAATTTCTTCAAAACGGTTGTTGGTATTGCTTCTTCTATTTCACTTTTTGTTGATTGAATTTTGTATTTTTCTAGNGGAAAATGTAGTTATTTCCCGCTGATTTTTTATAATCTAACGATGGGACTCATTCTAGTTTTTTTGTTATTGACAGTGGCAATTTATATGCATTTTCCACCTCTGTCATTCATGAAATAACCAAAGCTCTTAGCATTTCTTGTTTCAGGTATTTTTTTAAAACACCGATTTTGTATCTTTTCAATGCATTATTTACCAACTAATTCATTCGAGTTTATCTTTGTGTATTACAGGATGATAACAAGGAAGGAAGCTCACCTAAGCCTAGACAATTTTTGGTAACAAAGGCAAGCTTATCACTTAGAATTATTGTTTTTTATAGAGGTATAGAATAATTTACTTGAGTTCTTAGCTATTCCGAGTTTCCCTTCGTTTCTTGAGTTGCTAGTTACTTTTTCATTTGGTAGTTAAATAAGCAAAAAGATCATGTTTTTGATAAATTAGTGATGAAAGGGACAAGGAATAATCAAACGGTTGGATTACAAATTGACTAATTATTTTCATTTGAACTAGCTCTCATTCTCTGATGTTTATGAATTTTGTTCGTTCCAATCTTAGATCAAGTTGATTCCAAGCCTGATCCCATATATCTATCCATTTCATAGAATCATTGTCATTTTTTGTGTTAGACGAATTTTATAGTTTTTATGCCTTCTGGGTCTTCTTGGCATTTACTTTCAGATTCCATGTTGTGGTGCGGATATGGAGGTTTTTTCAATAGTTTTATACAGACAAGAAAATCTATCTTTTTCAACGGTGGGGTTTTTTATAGTTTTTTTTTAAATGGAGAAATACTTGTGGGGTTGTCTTTGTTTCTTTTGGATGTTATTTTGCTATCTGCGATGCCGTCAAGACTTTGTTCGTCAACGAGTTTTTGTAGCTCTTTTACTGTTTTCTCGGGATATTGTTCAATCATCTGTTATGTGAGCTATTGTGTTGTTGATTTATGGGTTCATTGCTTTGGAGCTTTTGACTTTTGGAAGATGAAATATGTATCTTGTTTTGCAGGTGGTTGATTGACACCATACGTATCTTGTATGGTGTATCGAAATTTAAACTTCATCCACTTTTTTTATTCCTAATCCTTTCAGGATTCTCCAAAACTAGACAGTTTTTTTGTTACCGCCGCCGCATGTGATGGCTACATCTCCACCTCCCTCTTCGAATGCGCCACCGCTTTTTTCAAGTTCACCACCACCTCCAACACCCTCTATATCTCCACCTCCTCCGGTTCTGTAGCCTTTTGTATCAGGAAACGAAGGAAAAGCCTTTTTGGACCTCATGGTGATTACATTGCCCTAACCACTGCAGGTTCTTCTGGTGACTTAGGTGATTTTCATCCCCTTCAAAATATGCAATTTTTTCATAAATGAGGCTTTAGAAGTATCCCATTTCGTAACAGGTTATGCTCAAAATGTACGATTTTTCATCTCTCAAAATCGGAAATGGTTCCAGTAATATCATCAACTATTCGCCATATGAGCCTCGTAGCCTTCGAAATTCCTGATTGTGGTTCATATACGAAGAACTTGCAGGTGCCACTAATGGTTTTCTACATAAAATTTTGGGTGAGGGAGGCTTTAGGTCTGTGTACAAGGGAACTCTAGTGGATGGCAGGGAAGTAGCAGTTAAGAAATTGAAGCCGTGCATTTGGTTTCTTTAGTTTGCATTTTTGAGGAAATAAGGCTTCTTGTATACGTGTATCTCCGGAATGATATATTGTATTTCCATCTTCATGGTACTTTTACTGGTTCAGAAACTCGAAAAACTTGGTTTCTTTGGTGATAACTTTGATTTATTGCTCACTTTTTAGGTGGAGCAAAAAGTGATGTTGGTACAGCTCGTGGGATTGTATGAATATTCTTCCATGGCTTCATACAAATTAACATAAAATTATATTGATGCTTTTTCAGGTCATCTGTAGAGACATCAAGTCATCAAGCATCCTTCTAGACAACAACTTCGAAGCTTTTGTATGATCAATCTCAACCGTATTTCAATTTTTCTCAGCTTTTTTTCGTTTGAAGATCTGCTCTTAATTTTTACCTTTTTGGGTTTCTGAATTCGGGCTTTGGATTATTAACCTTTGTGTAATGGTTATTAATAATAAAGTGATTATTAATTTTTACCGTGTAATGGGAACCTTTGGATTATTAACCAGCATCATCATGACCGTGCTTCATTTTCTAGTTCAATTTTCAAATGCTCTTACAATTTGGTCACCTTCTCTTACGCATCCAGTGGAAAGTTGACAGAAAAGTTTGATGTGCACTCTTTTGGGATTGTTCTTGGAGTTAATTTTTGGAAGGAAGACTGTAGACATATCTCAGCCATTAGGGGATCAGAGTTTAGTTGAATGGGTATGTTCCATATTCATAACACTTTGTTATCTATTTCAGTTCTCTATCCTCTCTTCTAGGCCTGTCCTTGGTTAAACAATGCATCATATATGGGGAAATTTGGAGGATTACCCCATATCTTCCAGGCCTGTCCTTAGTTTAAGCAGAAGGTATTATTTGATTAACGCATTGTTTATTCTGTTTCTGTACATAGTCAGATATCTGTTCTGAAGCATTTGTTATAGCTCTGCTGTAAAAACTTCTCTTAGTTGAAGGGTTTAATGGACAGTGGTGGCTCGAAGCAACTGCTTTCTTCTTTGTATTTTGAGGTCAGTTCTGTGAAACAGTGAAATTATTGTTCTTGTAGAAAGAGGAAAACCCCAACTGACAACAAAAGGGGTAAGCTTTTGTTTATGGAGTTGCAAAGAACAAAATGTACAATCTTTACTTTTACTGTTTTTTTCAAATGTGGAATGTGAATGCAACTGATTGTATTCTCATTAATCTGGCAGTTTCACGCGCACTCTCATGCTCTCTGGTATAAATGGGCTAACAGATCATCTATTAAATATATATATGATCAATTTCTTCACATCGGATTTTGGTACTGATTATGCCATTTCATTTTTGCTTGATTGAACTTTGTATTTTTCTGTTCATAATTTATAACATGTACAATACTTTCAGGTTCTGTGTGGTGGGTTCAGCCTTTGGAAAATCAATCTCATTCTTGAGTTGGATTCCCTTTTTAAGTGGTAATCGATTGTTTTGTGTTTCCATTTCATGTTCTTTAATGATATCTTCGCTTGTTATGAATGCAAAATAAGCAAGTGATAGTGCCTACTTCTTGGCGGAGTTCTTGTCTAGTATACTTCATGAAAGACTTGAATGTGCTATGTTTTCAAATATCTCTTATGTCATATTACTGAGTGAATCTTCGCTGTGATTACTTGTCTCCTATTGATCTAAGATTAATATCTGCATGGTACAACTCATTGTCTTAACTCTTATGTGTTCTATTTTATTTCATTGCATGTACTCAAATTCCATATTTTATACTCGACAGACATTACTTTATCTGCCTTTGGCCATTGCTAATGCACTCACTGCTGGTCTAAACAATGGGTCTAATCACACTTTTCGAATTATTTAAAGACGTAAGATTTATTTGTTGCATTGAAGTGTGCCTTTAGTTGATGAGCTATGGGTTTTTGTTGGTTTCTTTTCATACTAAGGTAGAAAAAGTTATTTCGTGGTGCTTCATTATCTTGCTCTTTCCAGTGTCTAATATGTGTACTTTGACCTGCTTTATTTCCATTCAAATTGCAAGTTTTATATATTGTTGCATGCCACAAAATTGTACATTACTTCGAATTAACTTTCCAATTTTATGCATTCACATTCGGAAGCGCTCTTATGTTCAATGTTTTCATACCGGTCCAGAATTACGTATCGATCCGGACCGATATGAGCGGTACGATCGGTATACCGGTCGGTACCAATTTTTATTTTATTTTATCTTTAAAAATATTAATATTTAATTAGTATTTTAGAATTAGACCCGAAAAAATCCGCAAATCGACCCAAATACCCGTGAATATACCAGGCGGTACCGAGCGAAATTTGACGTACCAGGCGGTATACCGGTGATATACCGTCCGGTATGAAAACACTGGTTATGTGTGGCGCTAATATCTTTTGGTTCTAGTAATATGTTACTTTTTTTACTACATGGGAACAGTTAGTTGGACATTAAGTTACTTGAAGTACTAGTCTTTCATGTGCTTAATTTTGTCAATGTTTTAAAAATTGGTACCAACCGGTATAATGGACAAACTCATTGGATCGTTATATCGGATATGTACCGGAATATTAAAATAAATTAAACTATAAAATATTTATATTTATTTTTTTCCTAAATCAAATAAGTTAGATCCGACCCGACTCGCTAAAAAACCCGTAACGGTCGGTATTTTATCAAAATATCGGCTGAAGCCGGTACGACCGAAATTTTTGGTATACCGGAAATTTAATACACTGAATTTGTGTGCTTTCTAGTAATTTGAAAATAGTCATGAAGGCTTACACATTATAATGCGTCACATACTTGGTGCTTTGAATTGTATTTCATGACTTATAGTTGATGCAATTGATCGAATTATCATTTATCTTGGCAGTTATGAAAATAGATGATTTTAAATATAATTATTTGATTTTGTTTTGATTCTTATGAACATTACTTGTTCATTTAATATGACATTCTCTGTCTTGAACCAGCTGAAATTCAAGTGTTCTTGTTTTAAACACACTTTTATTTATGCTCTTATTGCTGAAATAAAAACATCTTTGCTGTGTGTACAATGGTTCTAGGTGTTGTTCTTACAAGAAAGGAAGCATGCTTCTCGATTTGTCAATGGTGAGCACATTTGATGCCTAAAATATTTTAACAAAATTGTAGGCTAATAAGGAATTAAGACAAACTTACCACTCAGAATAATTCACTTGAGATCTTAGCTGTTCGGAGTACTACCATTCTTCATTATCTTGCTCTCTGTAGTGTCTACAATGTATACTTTAATCTGGTTTATTTCCATTCAAATGCAAGGTTGATGCTCTAGGATGTTCGGTATTCATTCTTTATTTATTTTTTATATATTGTTGCATACCACAAAATTGGTACTTACCTCAAATTAACTTTCCAGTTTAAGGTATTCATATTCTGAAGCACTGCTGTGTGGCGCTAATACCTTCTGGTTCTTGGTTTATATGCTGTCAATTTTAATTCATTGATTTATTTGAATTACTAGTCCTTTTCATTTATTAGTTTTTTGTGCTTTCTATTTATGTTGAAAGTAGCATGAAGGCCTACCCTGGGATGCTGCTTCTCACACTGTCCTTCCGACACACTTTCACCTAGTGTTTTGAATTGTATTTCATGACTTCATTGTCTGATGCAACTGATCGTATTCTCATTTTTCTAGTTATAATTTATAATATGTACAATTGACGAGTCTATACTCTAGAAATTTAGGATTCAATGGTCGGGGAGTGCAACACAATCCATAAGAGAAGTGAATCACATTGAAAAGACTTGAGCCAAGTCAATTACCCATGATATCACTCCTCTTATAAATTAGACATTTTCTATTTCCACATCCGATGTGAGATATATTTCAACACTCCCCCTCAAGTTGAACTGGCCTTGGTCCGGTTCAGACTTGCTTCAATATGTTCGGTAGTGCTTGAATCATAGGTCGATCAATTTTTGTCGCCTAGGTCGATGCGCTTTTTCTACTTGAGTTTTTTTTTATCTAAACCGATATGAACCAGCTCGAAATCCACCCTGAAGCTCCGATACTATCTAGAAATTCAGGATTCAATGGGCCGGGAAATGTAGTCAAGTCCATAAGAGAAGTTAATCACAATGAAAAGACTTGGGCCAAGTCAATTACCCATGATATCACTTCTCTTATAAACTAGACATTTTCTATTTCCACCTCCGATATGGGATATATTTCAACACATACTTTCTTTTCAGGTTATGTGTGGTGGATTACCTTTTTAAGTGGTAATTGCTTGTTTTCGTTTACCATTTCATCTTCTTTAATGGTATATTCACTTGCTATCTATGCAAAATTGAGCCCATTAGTTTTTTTGTTTCTATTACATGATTTTTAATGTATAAAGCTGTAATATTTGGGTTGTACCTATTATTCTGTTCAAGTGAACTCAAATTTTAGTTACATTTAGTATCTTGCATCTAAAATTGGTGTATGCATTACTGTCATTCATGCAAATAAATGTTATTTGGATTTGTAATTATCCTTGGGAACATTATTTCATGTGATATGCCATTTATGTGTTTGGACATTGTTAGGTACTCTCATCACCATGTTGAACTAATTGACATTCCAGTGTTCGGTCCTGTTTTTAAAAACTCTTGTATTCGTAATAATCAATTACATTATAATACATGCTATCTTATATCGATTAAACTAAAACATATTTTTCACTGTGTACAATGTTTATAAGGTTGTTTTTAGGTAAGAAAATGAAGCATGTTTATCTCTTAGGCAATGTTAAACACGTTTGATTTTTGGATACTTGATATATATTCTATCAAAAATGTGCAGCCAATAAAATGACCACATTTCTTGACAACTTTATCAATTTATTCAGCTTCTTGGCGGAGTTCTTGTCTGGTACTTCATTATTGACTTTAATATACACTGATTTCAACTATCTTGTAGACGTTACTGTGCATTTACTTTTATAAGTGATGTTCATCCAAGGAAATCAAGCTTTTATCTTTTAGTCTCACTATGTGTTCTCACCGATTGGACTCTACTTTTTAGGGAATACTGATTCTTGCTCACGTAGGTGATGAACCCAAAGAACTCAAGACTCTATACATGGTACGACTCACTCTCTTAACTCTTATTTGTTTTCTTTCATTTCATTGAAAGTATTAGAATGACATATTTTATACTCAATAGGTATTACTTTACCTGCCTTGGGCTAAGAGTATGCGTCACATCATCTCTATATTTTTTTATCACGGTTTTTAGGTTGATTTAAACACAAATGATTTCTTTGTTGCATTGCAGTGTTCCTTTAGGTGATGAGTCATGATCTTGGTTTCTTTGCATACTCAGGAGGAAAAATCAGGCATTTGCCCCTGCTTCTTAATAATGTGGCGATGAGATTCATTCTGGTTTTTTTACTTGATAGAGGTAGTTTATGTGCATTTCCACGTCTTTCATTCATGAAATAACCACATCTCTTGGTATTTCTCGCTTCAGGTATTTTTAAAAAACACAGAGTTTTTCTTTTCAATGTATTTCACCAACTAATTAACTATTGTTTTTGTTTATGTATTGTAGGGTAATAAGGAAGGAAGCCTAGACAATTTGTACATTGTTAATATTCTTGACAGGTATTAACTAGTAGTAGTCCTTCACATGCTTATTTTTATGCTTTCTAGTCATGTTGAATATAATCATGAAGGCTTACACATGGATGATGCATCTCACCATTCTGAACACTTACCTAGTGCTTTGAATTGTATTTCATGACTTATAATTTGATGCAATTGATCGAATCCTCATTTATCTTGGCGGCTATTTCCCCTGCACCCTCATACTTCCTGCTATAAACGTGTCTGCAGAAGGTCTATTGATAATATAAATGACCCATTTTTCACAATTGTTGTGGGTACTGCTTCTATCATTCTTTCGCTAACTGAACTTTGTATTTTCATGTAGAATTGATGAATCCAAACTTTCGTTTCAGGTTCTAAGTGGTGGGTTCAGCCTCTTGGAAACTCAATCTCATTCTTGAGTTTGATTCTCTTTGTAAGTGGTAATTACTTGTTTTGTTATACCAGTTCATATTCTATCTATGCATAAACTGAATTCATTAGCTTATTTTGAGTTTCTATTCCAAAAATTGTAATGCATAGAGCTGGATGGTTGCTAATGAAGGTATTTGACGTTATACATACAGTAGTATTCAAGTGAGCTCAAATTTTGCTTAAATTTATTACGATGCATTTGAACAATTGTGTACGCATTACTGTCATTTTTAAAATAAATGATTTTAANATCCTTGGGAACATTATTTCATGTGATATGCCATTTATGTGTTTGGACATTGTTAGGTACTCTCATCACCATGTTGAACTAGCTGACATTCATGTGTTCGGTCTTGTTTTTAAAAACTCTTGTATTCATGCCTTATTACATTATAATACATGCTCTCTTATATCGATTAAACTAAAACATATTTTTCACTGTGTACAATGTTTATAAGGTTGTTTTTAGGTAAGAAAATGAAGCATGTTTATCTCTTTGGCAATGTTAAACACGTTTGATTTTTGGACTCTGCTTTTCAGGGAATGGTGATTTTTGCTCACGTATGTGATGAACCCAAAGGACTCAAGACTATGTACATTGTACGACTCACTGTCTTAACTCTTATTTGTTCCCTTTCATTTCATTGAAAGTGTTAGAATGGTATTTATACTCGACAGCTGTTAACTTTCATTTGATTGAAAGTGTAGGGTAATAAAGAACGAAGCCTAGGCAATTTGTAAAATTTTAATGCTCTTGACAGGTATTAACTAGTAGTCGAATGGTGCTAATACTACTAGTCCTTCACATGTTTATTTTTTGTGCTTTCTAGTCATGAAGGCTTACACATGGATGATGCATCTCACACTTTGTCATTATGAACACTTTCTTTTCAGGTTCTAAGTGGTAGGTTCAGCCTCTTGGAAACTCAATCTCATTCTTGAGTTTGATTCTCTTTCTAATTGGTAATTGTTTTTTTTGTTTTACTAGTTCATGTTCTGCAAGATTGTTCACTTTTTATCTATGCAAAAATTGAATTTATTACCTTATTTTGAGTTTCTATTCCAAAAATTGTAATGCATAAATCTGCATGGTTGCTAATGAACAATTGTGTACACGTTATTGTTATTTATGAAAATAGATTATTTTAAATATAATTATTTGATTTTGTTTAGGGTTTAGGGTTTTGATCCTTATGAACATTACTTCTTCATGTAATATGGCATTCTCTGTCTTGAACGAGCTAAAATACTGATGTTCTTGTTTTAAATACCCTTTTATTTGATTACAAATAATGCTCTTTCTTATTGCTGCAATAAAATTATCTTTGTAGTGTGTACAATGTTTCTAGGTGTTGTTCAGACAAAAAACATTGGCGGATGGTAAAGCACGTTTGATGCCATGCTTCTTGGCGGATTTCTCGTCTAGTACTTCATAAAAGACCTGGACAAATACCTATAATGTCCTATTACTGAGTGAATCTTTGCAGGGTTACTGTCTCATATTGATGATTTAAGGGTTAACTACCAACTCCTCAACATTCCAAGTGTTGTGTTTGGCTTTTGGTTTTCTGGTAGTAAAATGATGTCTTTGTTTTTTTATAAGTGATTAATCGTGGAAATTAAGTTGTCTATCTTTAAATCTCACCGTCTGCACCTCATCTATTAGTCTCCGTTTTTCAGGGAATGATGATTTTGCTCTCTTATGGATGAACCCAAATGACTCAAGACTAATATGTGTTGAAACATTGTACCACATTGGATGTGGAAATAGAAAATATATAGTTTATAAAAAGAGTTATATCATGGGTAATTGATTTGACCCAAGTCTTTACAATGTGATTCACTTCTTTTATGTACTGAGCTGCACTCCCCGATCCATTGAATCCTAAATTTCCAGTTTCTTCTTTATATTCCGAAGATGAAATTAATTCTCGTTTTTTGTACATGATAGTGCCATTTTATATGCATTTTCCACCTCTATCATTCATATTTTTTTTATCTTTCATTGCATTTTACTAACCAATTCATTGTGTATTTATGTATTGTAGAATAACAAGGAAGGAAGCTTAGAAGTAACGTTGCTTTTGAAAGGTAAAGTAACAAAGAAAACACTTAAAATTATTGTTTTTCAGAGAGGCGAAATAATTTACTTGAGTTCTTTGTTGTTTGGAGTTCCCCTAAGCTTCTTTAGTTGCATGTTATAGTCTTATAGTTAAAGGATAATGTTTTTGATGAATTAGTGATGAAAGGAACAAGGAATAATAAACGATTGGATTTCAAATTGACTAACTATTTCATTTCATTCTCACTCTATGCTGATGTATGGATTTTATTCGTTCCAATCTTAGACAAATTTATGAAAGGATAATCACTTAGTCTACAAATCAGATAAGTTTTATGTTATCAATTATGTTTAGACTTCATTCCCTGTAGTTTTACGTTGTGATATAAGTTTGAGGAACGCAAAAAACTTTACGTGGAAAACCAGGTGATTCCTGGAAAAAATCACGAGACCACTCTCCGAGTCTAATTCACTATCCACACTTTGAATGTATCAGATACAAATGATGAACAAGAATTCGACTTTTACTAACACAGTTACTGCTGTCTTTAATCCGGTAATTTCCGCCTTTTCTTTGATCGTCTTCTTTTGTATCCACTTGTATGCCTTCGTATATCATCTTCACAGATTTTATACTGCTTTTATCTTCTTCCGGCACTTTCACCTTAATCTACATCGTGTGATTATGTGTTAGTGCATGAATGACTATTTATTGCAACTGCCTTCGAAATTGGGCTGAACAGAAAAATTGGGCCGCTGAATTCTTTCTTCCCTTGGCCCAGGGACTTTTGACAATTCTGTATTGGGTTTGACAAAATCGGACTTCATATCCGATCCAACAGTTTATTCCAAGTGTGATCGCATATATATATATATATATCTTCATTGAATGATCCAACAGTTAAAAGACTTGCATAGTTTTATCTGCCTCTTGATTCAGATTCTTTGTTACTTCTTGGCATTTGCTTTCGGATTCCATATGTGTGGATATGAAGGTTGTTCCATGAGTTTTATAATCTTTCTTTTTCAACTGAGGATAATTGTCTGAGATCGTAGATGATCATGGGATTTTGATTGTTCTTTTTAAAAAGAGGAGAATTATTTTTGGGGTTCTCCTCATTTCTTTTGGATGTTATTATGCTACGATGCCGAAAAGACTTTTTTCGTTAATGCGGTTTTCTCGGTATATTGTTTCAATCATCTACTTTGGAGATATTGTGTGATTTTCTGGTTTTTAATTTTATATAACTAGCATTAATATTATCTAATATTTTAATGAAAAGACATCACTCTTAGATAAAATATCATGATTTGTACTTGGATGAAAAGTTATGTCTATTCGTTCAATTTGATTTATCTTTTAAGTAACATTTTCTTTCTTCATTTCTCATATGTGTTCCAAAACCGGTCTAGTTTTGGCCGGTCCGTCCGGTTTGGATCGGACCCGGGATCAAAACCGGTCCGGTTCAATAAAATTATGTGGGGTCCAATTATATCTTAATTTTATTTATTATATCTATAAATCCAGTTATATTTATTATTTAAAATTACGTGGGATCCATTAATTTTATTTATTTTTAATTCTTATTTTTTAAAAACAATAATCCTAATACAAAAGTTGTATTTCAAATGTGAGGAAATATTAATTTAAATTAAATTTATAAAAAAAAATTCTGGAAAAAATAATTGACACAAAAATTGATATGGTTTAGGGTTAACCATTTTTTATACTTAAAAGTCTTACATACGAAGAAGATCAATATTTGGATTTTAAATATATTGAGAGATTATGTTATGAATATTTGGATATAATATTACCCCAAAAAAATTATAAAGATGATGACAACATTTAAAAAGATATTCATTTTATTATTATATTTCATTACACGAATAAATTCTTATGATTGACACACCAATGAATTTTGAATAATTTGCAAGAGAATTTGAAGACATAACTTTGGATAACAACGATTTTGACTTCTAGTAAATCATCACTTTTTGGTGTTATGTAAGTATTTAAAAAGTTGAATTTGAAAATGAATGCATTTTTGCAAAATTCACGTCTATAGTTACATAAATACACTGGTTTGGAGGAAGAATTTTATGAATAAGCATTATTAGAAATGAGATTTTTAAAACTAAGTATATTTTTTAAACAATTACAAAATTAATTATCTTTATTTATTATCTATTTCCTAAATTCAAAAATAAACAATCAAATATTTGAAGGATTAAAAAAATAAACAAACAAAACAAAAATAAACAATATAAAATTAATATGTTCGAAATATATTCGTGTGTGTTCTGCACAAATTATATAATTCATAATGAGAATTTATAATTAAAATGCAGAATCAGAATGTATAATTAGAATATACGTAGTGTTCTGTGTAAACATATATTGAATTATAAAATGTAAAAACATTCGAGATAAATATAAAATTTGAATTGAATTACAATGTAAAATAATTATCACTCTTTGTTATAAATATGAAATTATAATTCTAAATTAAAATAATATTTGTAAATATAAAATAAATTAATAATATTTTTTTATTTAAAAATCATATAATAAAAAAAACAAAAATGTTGAAGACGATATCTTGTGCGATGATGCTCGGAAATTTGTCAATTGCATACAAAGCCCGGAACTTCATATAATGTGCGATGTTGGCCTCCATGTTTAAGAATTGCGTGGTTGACCACCGAACTTCCAAAAACTGTTTATATTGAACCATAATACTCGCTAATATTTTAAACGTCTCAATAGTTTGTATTGATCAATTAACCTTAAAAAGATGAAATAACAATGTCTCTAAACTTTGAAAATTTTAAAAACAATACATAAATTATCAAAACCACTTATACGAAAAACTGATACTATTCACTCGAGGGTCATTCTTGAACGGTTATGAAATTTTGAGGGCTTCTCATGCAATTTACAAACTTTTGGAGCATCGCCTTTACACTATTTTAAACATCGGGGGCTAATGCCGTAATTTTTCTCGTAAAAAATAAGGAGTAGAATGCATAATACATTTTCAGAATCAAGTCTGAATTTGATTATGCATTATAATTGAAAAATCAGATTGCATTATGATCATAATTTATAATTATAATTTAAAATATATATTCTTATGTTTCAAAAAAAGATAATATATTTTATAATGCATAATTCGTTTTCATAATTTGTTTATAAAATAACCTAAGTATCTTTTTTTAAATAATTACAAAATTAATTATCTTTATTTATTATCTATTTCCTAAATTCAAAAATAAACAATCAAATATTTGAAGGATTAAAAAATAAACAAACAAAACAAAAATAAACAAACAAATAAGCAAAGAAAATGGGCAATTTATTCCAAGTTATTTCACAAACCCATTTTCAATCCAAGTTATTTAACAAATAAAACTTTGTCAGAAAGGTCATTCCCCAAATTTTCCCCCTACATCTATATATATGTAATAAAAATAAATAATATATATATATATTAATTTAAAATATATAATAAATTTAATTATAATATATTAAACAATGTTTTTATATTTATACGAAATTTCGTACTGATTCAAAATTTCGTACCGGTTTGAATCGGTATGATTTTTTTTCATTTTTTCACGGTCTACCTCGAAAAAACGGATTCCGACCCGGAAACTCGATAGCGATCAAAATATCGGAGTCGCCGATTTTTGTCATATTGACGGGTATTAAATATTTTGAACCGATACGACAAAAACCGGGCGACTCTGGTATTTGGATCGCTATCGAGTTTTCGGGTCAGAATCCGAGTATTCGAGGTCGACCCGGAAAAAATGAAACAAAAAATTAATATTTCATAGCGATTCGAACCGATATGAAATTTTGGATCGATACAAAATTTCAAAATAATATAAAAACATTATGTAATATATTATAATTTAATTTATTATATATTTTAAATTAATATATATATTATTTATTTATATTACACATATATAAAGATAGGCTATTCAACTCATAATTTCGTAAAATAGGTCATTTCACAAACCCTTTTTCAACACAAGTTATTTAACAAATAAAACTTTGTCAGAAAGGTCATTCCCCAAATTTCCCCATTTAAATTATTATGATAAAACTATTAAAATAATTGTCTTACAAAAGAAATGGGGTGAATACTAAAATCATTTTTAAAAAGTTATTTTTAAATAGATATAAATATTGTATGTGATTTATTGTTAATATTTAACAAGTGAATGTCAGTTATTGTTACATATTTATAACAAAAATAATTAAAATACAAAACCGACAATCAGTATATTAAAACGTTCCGTTTCTTATTTTCTATTGATTTTTTATAATTCATTTTAAAATAAATGTCAAGATTTGATTCGATCACAAATAATATAAATAAAATAATAAGTGGGGCCCACTTCCAGCAGAGGATTGTTTATTTTTTCGAATTAAAATATAAAATATAAACTAAATAATGTGGGGGCGACCGTACTGAGTGGCCTTACCTGTGGTCACCGGAGCGGTTATCGAAACTGGGGTTGGGTAAGACGCGCTTTTTTAAATTCTTTTTATCACTATCCAACTACCAATCATTTAATTCAAGTGATAAAAGCCAGGCAGGGGCCGCCCAATTCATATTTATTGATAAAATTACTTGTTTCGTCTTACTTCAAATTTACATTTCATATTTTCAAATTAATCCTCTTTAAATTTGTTTGAAATTTACCAAAAATTTCCCCCTCATTTGAGAACATGAATGACCGGATACTAATGAATATAAAAAAATTTGAACAAGTAACTGGGTTTGTTCGATACTACGATTAAAAGTGCGGTGAGGTACGGTGAGATGATCCAATCGTGATTTTTTTTTAATGCACGCAAAACATAAGTTTAATTGTGATATGATAATCGTTACAAAATTACGATATCATCACAGCTGTTAAAACTAGTTGTGGTTTCATCGTTATTTTGAAAAGACTCATTCACCCTTACTTCTATTAATTATAATATAATTATATTTATTATTATTATACATATAAATGAATATTAGTATGTTTACATAAATCACGATCATAATACCGCAATTTTATCAAACATACTTAAAAATTCATGATTATCATATCTCACCACACCTCAACACGTCTCACCACACCGCAATTTTAAAAAGATAAACCAAACAAATTCATTATGTGATTGTAATACTTCTTCTTATAAACATAATCAATATGTAAAAATTCAATATAGATTGTTACAAATGACCTTTAAAACCTAATTTATACGACTTACATAATCAAATGCGGGATAAATTCAACAGAATGCTTCATATAATCCATGTTTTCATACCAAGCGGCACCGGTATTTCCACCGGTACAGGGTTTCATGGTCGGAAACCAGATTTTTCCAGATCAACCCGGAAAATTTAAAAAAAAATCTTTTTTTTTTAAATTCTAATTTTTTTTTAAAAAAATAAAAATAATAACGCCGGTATACCGGTGGTATATCGGTATACCGATTCGGACCAAAACGGTACGTCGGACCGATATGAAAACATTGCATATAATGAATTGTATAAGTTTTAAAATTATATTTCATTTTCTTGTTTTTTGGTGATTTTCGCCCGTATTTCCAACGAGAAAATAAGGTGACAAAATCCATCAACGAATTTGATTTAGCCAATGATCCCAATTGTCAAAACTTACAAAATATTAGAACCATTTTTGTATCTTAATAATTATACAATTTTATGAATCAAAATTATCAAAACAATAAAACTATGATAATCAAATTTACATCTCCGATAATCATACCCGGATAGGACAATTGCACGTTATAAGGCACATATAGTGATTGGTAGCCAAGGTTATTACCATTTGTATGGTTCTTGCTCTCGTTATGTGCCAATATTGGTTTTGTGCCTTCTTGCATGAATATTTTGTTGAAATTGTCTACATGGACGTCCCTAAAAGATACAACAATCCCAATCCGAATAATGTATGTATTTCACAACGATCTTTATACACGCCAGTTGATCTTTGAACTTTGAACTTATGAAGCAAATACTTCTATTTGGCTTTGAACAATCTTATCATGATCATGGCCATTTCACTTGTCATGACGGTGTCATCGAGTTCATGGTCCTCGTTGTCTAAAATAGGATGACATATTATTGTGTGGTACAAATCACAAACCAGGCTCGGATCGCCCTAGTCCACAATATGTTCACCATTTTGACCAACAAAATTGTTTCTTGGACTGGAGATTGCGTACTCCCGTGAAGGTCTATTTTCAACCAACAGAAGTACACACTCGATATTATTTCATATATGAGTTTGACCCCTAAACATGTCACTACACTCTTGCCTGCAGGTTTTCCCTATTTATCTTCATCATCAGTCCAGCTTAACACATAACGAGAGTGCGCAGCTTCTACATTAGTTGTTTTCTGTTTGCACCGGAATCTCGACTTACCTTATCATCAAACTCATCCGTCTTCTCCGCCTCCTGTTTTCACGTATGACAAAAACCACTGGAAGCTAATCTCTATAACACAATCTACTGTAAAAAACATATGAAAGAGTAAGGTCAATATAAAAATGACAAGAGACAAAGCTCAGTTAAAACCACCCATAAGTCATACCATGGCAATGGCTTCTTATATATCCAAAAAATGAAAGCAATTTGCTTGCAAAAAACAAACTTCACCATATAAGTCATAATGATCATATAGCAAATGCTTCACATTCACATAACACAACAAGCTTGCACTGCAACATCTATGGAATATAAGAGAAATGTAGTNCAGATTATTGTAACTGAGGCGCAAGAATCTCAGTGCTTTGAGTTCCGATACGGTGTCTGGGATTCCGCCGTTCAAACTCATGTTGCAGAGATCCACTGCCGTGAGTTTTTGAAGGTTTTGTAACTGGAGGGTTTTGATTTCTCCTTCGGTGGGGTTGTTCGAGAGGATCAATTCTTGTAAAGAATGAAGTTTTGGTATTGCTTCGGATAATCCGCCTGATATTCTGTTGTTGCTTAGGTCTAAAAGTGTGAGATTTTCTAGGTTTCCGATCTGTTCAGGGATGATTCCGGCTAACTTATTGTTACTCAGATCAAGTTTAATAAGCGAGATAAGTTCACCTAGACACGGCGGTAGTTCGCCGGAAAGTGAATTTCTACTCATATCAAGAATGAGAAGCTTCTTAAGCCAACGAAATGTTGCCGGTATTTTACCGGTGAGTGAGTTTCCGGCGAGGTTTAATCTTCTCAAGTTGGGTAAATATCCTAAATTTTCCGGTATTTCTCCGGTTAATCCGTTTTCTATTAGCACTAAAGAAAGAATTCAAGCTTTTTAAACCTCCAAAACCAGACGGAATATCTCCAATGAGGCCGGGATTTGATCGGAACTCTAATGACTGTAATATCTCCGACAGAATATCTCCGATGAGGCCGGGATTTGATCGGAACTCTAATGACTGTAATATCTCCGACAGAAACTCCCATTTCTGTGACGGAATCATCACCGGAGCAATGATTCCGGAGTTTCTGTAAAGAAAGTGATCGGAGTTTCTGTAAAGAAAATAGCTCCGGTCGAAACTCCACATTTTGATCAGTGACAACCAGAATCCATTGATTATATCACAAGAAACATCCTGTTCGTTAATCAAGCAAAAATTCATCAGAAAAAAACGAGAAAGTGATATGTTAGTCTCCATATTTTAAGTATTTTGGTAAATTTGATTTCTATAATTTCTTATTTTGGCAAACGTAGTTATCATTGGTTAATTTTAATAAAATTAATCTCTATTGTTTCAATGCAACAAAACTATGGGTATCAATTTGCAATCGGCAAAATTGATCCACTATATAATTTGAAATCGTGCAAATTTGATCCTAAAATACAATATTAGTCCTCAAAGTTTAAATTCGATAAAATCGGACCCAAACAATACACATAGTGACAATTGTAGTCCCATAATTTTCAAAATTAGGCAAATCTAGTCTATTTTCTTTATAACAGTGTTAAAACATTTGGTATTTAGAGTTAAACGATTTTTAAAATGACTTTGCTACTTCTATGTGTTCTAGCGATTGTGGTTTCTCCATGTTGTTACTCAATTTTAAGTAATATTTTCATACAGGATCAGAATTTTATTTTACCATTTTAAGCCGTGTTCCAAATTATATATATATTTAAAAAGTTAAAAAATAATATTGAATTATATGTGAGCATGTTAGGATAGTTTTTACATTTCTAGTTTTTTTTTTCATAATATAATATGTAGCTAAAATTTGTTTTTTTATCAAATATAGGGACCAACATTACAACATATTTAACGATTGGGGAACCCAAATCATCATAAATTAACTATATAGATTATAATTGCATCATTTTAAAAGTTCGAAAAGTACGAACATTGTAAAATCCAAATTGGAGATCAAAATTGTCTTCAAGTGGATTTCAATTGTCAAAATTTCAAATTATGAGAATTAATTATGCAAAACCCAGTGAAATATGAGAACATACATTTTACGAATGATGAAATGTATGGAATTTACATTTTTATTAAAATGGTATATTTTCAATTTTTTGCTTTCGGTACAAGTAATTTTTAAAATTAAATAGAAATGAGATAATTAGTAATTGGAATTTAAAATTCAAAATTAAATCCGTTATTGTTGTTAAAGTAACGGGTGTTAAGTGACGTTTAACAATCCAGTCAAAACACGCTTTCAAAATTTAAAAGACGCTCCTCTTCTTCGCTGTCAATTGTCATTTTTGTGAACGTTAGGCGAAAGAGCTGCTTGGGATCTTCTCTATATATTAACAAGGTATTCTTGCTTTCTAATCGCCTCCTTTCTAGCCGCTTCTTCATAGCTTTTTTTTGTTCTTCTTCTTCTATATGGAAGACTGGAGCACTGAGATTTTCTCTTCATATCAAAAAGACATTCTTGTTTCTCATCGCTTCCTATTAATTCTTTCTTTTTTCTTCTTTGTTTCGACCGGGATGTTCTGGCCGCAGTTGTAAGGGCACGGGACGCGGAAAGACGCAGTCATTCCGCGGTTGTTGGTTATTTGAAATTGGGGATTATACCTTGAGACGGTAATCGTATTTATCATCGTTTGATTCTTGATCTTTGACCTGTAAGCGAAATTGCGGTTGGTTTCTTGTTTTCTTATTGTTTTTTGTCTATTATTTGGTTTACTTGTTCAACTGGATTTTTTGGTCTGAATCATGATTACTTTCCGTGGATCCTGTATGTTTTGTGCTTCTCTAATGCTTGTTTCATTTACCATTTGTTATGGATTTTTTTGTTCTTGATTTATGCGATTATTGATATTTTCTTGTACAGATTCGCCTATCGCAGTTACATATTGTTTTTTTTATATTTTTTTGCTCACAGCTAGTCAAATGTGTACTGAGGGTTCGTTTTTATACGCGACATTGACCAAAGTTTCATGTCTGATTATTGAAGTTCCTACAGCTTTTGATATGTTTTTGTGACAGAATTTATAATTATTGTATCAATCAATCCTGTGTATGTATTCTGAAGGATTTTCTGGTTTTCCTTATGATGTGTAGATTCTTTGCTGATGCAAATTCTGATAATTCTGGTGCCGGGTCTAAGGATTATGTGCATATTCACACACAACAACGCAATGGTAGGAAAAGCTTAACAACTGTACAGTGACTTAATAAAGAGTTCAGTTATAACTAGGCCAGGTTAACTTGTTCGTTTATGTTTTAATTCATGTGCTTTCGACTAGAGTTCACAACTGTTGTGGGTACTGCTTTTGTCATTATTTTTCTTATTGAACTTTTTTTATTTTCATGTTTTCAATTTTTAACATGTATAATTGATGAATTCAGACTTTCTTTTTAGGTTCCAAGTGGTGGGTTCAGCCTCTTGGAAAATCAATTTCATTCTTGAGTTTGATTCTCGTTTGAAAAGTCATTTCAGTTCATCACATGCACAATTTATGAGTCAATAATTTCTTTTCAGGTTCTTTGTGGCGGATCCCCTTTTTAAGTGGTAATTGCTTGTTTTGGTTTACCCATTTCATGTTCCTTAATCTTATTTTCACTTGGTATCTATGCCAAATTGAGCCCATTTTTTTGTTTCTATTACATGAATTTTGATGTATAAAGCTGCAATATTTGGGCTGTACCTATAGTTCTGTTCAATTGAGCTCAAATTTTACTTACGTTTAGTACATTGCATCTGAAAATTGGTGTATGCATCACTGTCATTTGTGCAAATAAATGTTATTTGGTTTTCTAATGATCCTTGGGATCATTATTTCATGTGATATGCCATTTATGTGTTTAGACATTGTTAGTTACTCTCATCACTATGTTTAACTAGCTGACATACAGATGTCGATCCTGTTTTCAAAAACTCTTGTATTCATGCCTTATTATATTATAATACATCACTGTGTACAATGCTTATAAGGTTGGTAGGAAAGAAAATGAAGCATGCTTATCTCTTTGGCATTGTTAAACACAGTTGATGTATGGATACTTGATATATATTCTCAAAAAATGTGCAGCCAATAAAATGACCACATTTCTTGACAGCTTCCATTCATTCTGTTTCTTGGTGGAGTTCTTGTCTGGTACTTTATTATTGACTTTAATGTACACTGATTTCAAATATCTTGTAGATGCTACTGTGTATTTACTTTTATAAGTGATGCTCATCCAAGGAACCAAGCTTTTAACTTTTTGCCTCACTGTTTGTGTCCTCACCCATTGGACTCTGCTTTTAGGTAATGGTGATTCTTGCTCATTTATGTGATGAACCCAAAGGACTCAAGACTATGTACATGGTACGACTCACTGTCTTAATTCTTATTTTTTCCCTTTCATTTCATTGAAAGTATTAGAATGACATATTTTATACTCGAAAGGTATTACTTTATCTGCCTTGGGCTAAACGATGAGTATATGTCACATCGCCTCTATATTTTTATCACGGTTTTTTGGATTGATTTAAACACAAATGAATTCTTTGTTGCATTGCAGTATTCCTTTAGGTGATGAGCCATGGTCTTGGTTTCTTTGCATACTCAGGTGAAAAATTAGGCATTTGCCCCTGCTTCTTAATAATCTGGCAATGAGATTCATTCTGGTTTTTGTACTTGATAGTGTCACTTTATATGCATTTTCCACTTCTGCCATTCATGAAATAACCAATTTTTTTGGTATTTTNTGTCTACCGTATTTCCGTGGCATCATATCGACGCTCATATAATCATGGACACATATATGGTTGAAAAATGGGCGAACAAAACCGTATTTCCGTCCTTACACATAACCTAACAATTACTTTTTGATATCCCACAATTGTATTTTAATGGGCATGTTCTTTCTTTAGACAACTAACTTTTTTAATCCAACTTTTTGCTGTCAGATGATGCTTGTCTTTCTGAAAAGTTACAAGTTCAGAACCTTTAAAATGTTGACACGATGCGGTTTACACTGATATAACACATCAGGTTTAAGGTTTCCCTTCTCTTGGACCGGACTTGAAGGATCTAGATTCCTCAACCCTACAGCCTAGCCAGTACATACAGAGAAAAGAAAACAACAAAGCAATTATATTAACTTTAAAGATTAAAACATGCTGAAATGGCAGTGGGATTTTATTTTAGAAATAAGCACATGGGGGTTGAAACTTGAGATCCCTCTCCTATTCTGAGTTGGGTGGATTTGTACCCATCATATGTACAGAAAAACTTGTACGTAGTTATAAATTAATGAGGTGCAAGAAAGCACAAAAATGCAAGAGAAAACAAACCTTTTGTTCTTGTTAGAGTGAAATGGGTGTTGGAATCAATTGACGAATCAGTATTGCTCCATCTTGTAAAACCAGCCGTTTGGGAAGAAACCCTACTGGAAGTTCCCCAAATTGAAGAAGACGCGTGAACCAGAGACTAAATGGGGAAATTGTCACTTAAGAAATTGAAGACCCAATTGGACCAAAATATTATCGAATCAAGACCCAAAAGGAAGCAAGCCCAAAATGAAGAGCCCAATCGAACAACACAAGTTTCCACACAGCAACGGTCAAAATATGTAACGGCTAGAAAAATCCTCTATAAATACTGTCAAAAATCTGTACAAAACTTAACGTTTTTACAAAAGAAAATCAAGCAAGTTTATGCCATTATATTCATACCTATATCGAAACCTATATCCAATTTCAAAGTCAGGAAGCTGTCAAGCAAGATCAGGCCTCTAGTGTGCTGGCTATATATCATCTCTTCATGGTGACAGCTGTGGGATAAGGAAAAAAATCGAAGTTCAAGCTGCAAAACAACACTGTAAGAAACTCTCCACTACATCGATAAATCAGTTGTCTTAACCATACAGGAAAGATGTCAATCAACTCATTACCACCTCCCACGTTCGATGGCAAAGATTACCGTGTGTGGGCAAGCAAAATGCAAATCTACCTGCAAAATCACAAGCTATGGGACGTTCTTCAAACAACCACTAATACAGGAATAGTTGAAGTTGGAAAAGTTGAAACAGATACTGATAAAACATGCAAGGAGCTCAGTGTATTAAATGTCCTAGCAAATGCTGTTGTGGGTGATCCATATGATCTTATAATTGGAAAGACAGCAGTAGAAGCTTGGGATGCCCTAGCTAAAGCATACACTATTACAGGATACAAATTGGAGCAAGAAATAACTTACCAATGGCGCCTCCTTGATAACTTGAAGTTAAAGTATGGTGAATCAATCTCCAACCTGTCTGATGGCCTTCACAGCATACTAAAACAACTTACTAAACTAGGAGAAACTGTGGATGACAGAAGAATAAAAGAAAGAATCATATCGGCCTTACCAAACTCATTTTATCCGGCAATCACCTCATTGGAAACAACTGGCTGCATGAAAAGTTATACACCAGATCAGATCCTGGATGCCCTCTACAATTTTGAACTTAGAGATAAAACGCGAGCTGACAATGAAAGTAATGATGGAGCATTCAAGGCAAATTTTAATGACAGGAAATTTGCAGACAAGAGTGACAAATTTACAGGACCTTACCCGGCATGCCCCTACTGCAAGCAAAAGAACCATATTGGCATCAATTGTTTCTGGCACCCTGATAAAGTATGCTCCTACTGTCAAGAGAAGGGTCATATTGAGAGAGTTTGTAACAAAAAGAGAGACAAACAAGCTGCTGAAGGAACCTTTAATCCCGTAGGAAACTCTGGAAAAGCAATGAGTACTGTATGTCTTGAAATCAATGAAAAAGAAGAGTTTGATATTTATTCCCTGTGTCTAGACACTATAGTAGCATCAACAACTGATCTAAAGAAAAATGGAATTTGGCTAATAGATAGTGGTTGCAGCAACCATCTAACCAATGACTTCTCCCTATTTACATCATATACACCAAGCTATGGAAAAAAGATCGAAATTGCAGATGGAAATCACATAAAGATTCAAGGAATTGGAACAATTCAAATTGAAACTGGAAATAAGGTACTCAATATTGCAAGAGTTTACTATGTGCCCGAAGCCTCTCACAACTTACTAAGTGTTGGTCAACTAATGGAAAAGGGATTGAAGATTACATTCTCGGACTGGCAGTGTGAAATAGCCACTGCAGAAGGCAGAAACATATTGAAAATTCAAATGGAAAATAAAGTATTCTCATTCAGAAATGAATTATCCGTAGAAGCAGATCAGTCAATATGCATGAGCTCACACGATGATTCTACACTATGGCACAAAAGATTTGGTCACCACAACTATGTATCCTTACAAAAACTACAAAATAAGCACTTAGTTGAAGGACTTACAGGAAAAATCACTGCTGATAATTACCTATGCAAAATCTGTCATACGGGAAAGCAATGCAGATTACCTTTCGGAACAAATACCTGGAAATCGAAGACAAAACTAGAATTAATACACAGTGATGTATGCGGACCAATGAAAACATCAACACCGGGAGGAAACAGGTATTTCCTAACATTCATTGATGATTTTACTAAATATTGTTGGGTGTTTTTCTTAGCAAACAGGTCTGAAGTCACTAACTGCTTCAGGAAATTCAAAGCTCTCACAGAAAATCAAAGTAAAGAAAGAATTAAAATCATTAGATCGGATAATGGAGGAGAATACACTCCGCTAGAGCTAACAGATTTTTGTGACCAAGAAGGAATCGTTCATCAGTTCACTGCCCCCTATACACCCCAACAAAATGGTGTAAGCGAGAGAAGNAGACAGCAGTAGAAGCTTGGGATGCCCTAGCTAAAGCATACACTATTACAGGATACAAATTGGAGCAAGAAATAACTTACCAATGGCGCCTCCTTGATAACTTGAAGTTAAAGTATGGTGAATCAATCTCCAATCTGTCTGATGGCCTTCACAACATACTAAAACAACTTACTAAACTAGGAGAAACTGTGGATGACAGAAGAATAAAAGAAAGAATCATATCGGCCTTACCAAACTCATTTTATCCGGCAATCACCTCATTGGAAACAACTGGCTGCATGAAAAGTTAAACACCAGATCAGATCCTGGATGCCCTCTACAATTTTGAGCTTAGAGATAAAACGCGAGCTGACAATGAAAGTAATGATGGAGCATTCAAGGCAAACTTTAATGACAGGAAATTTTCAGACAAGAGTGACAAATTTATAGGTCCTTACCCGGCATGCCCCTACTGCAAGCAAAAGAACCACATTGGCATCAATTGTTTCTGGCACCCTGATAAAGTATGCTCCTACTGTCAAGAGAAGGGTCATATTGAGAGAGTTTGTAACAAAAAGAGAGACAAACAAGCTGCTGAAGGAACATTTAATCCTGTAGGAAACTCTGGAAAAGCAATGAGCACTGTATGTCTTGAAATCAATGAAAAAGAAGAGTTTGATATTTATTCCCTGTGTCTAGACACTATAGTAGTATCAACAACTGATCTAAAGAAAAATGGAATTTGGCTAATAGATAGTGGTTGCAGCAACCATCTAACCAATGACTTCTCCTTATTTACATCATATACACCAAGCTATGGAAAAAAGATCGAAATTGCAGATGGAAATCACATAAAGATTCAAGGAATTGGAACAACTCAAATTGAAACTGGAAATAAGGTACTCAATATTGCAAGAGTTTACTATGTGCCTGAAGCCTCTCACAACTTACTTAGTGTTGGTCAACTAATGGAAAAATGATTGAAGATTACATTCTCGGACTGGAAGTGTGAAATAGCCACTGCAGAAGGCAGAAACATACTGAAAATTCAAATGGAAAATAAAGTATTCTCATTCAGAAATGAATTATCAGTAGAAGCAGATCAGTCAATATGCATGAGTTCACACGATAATTCTACACTATGGCACAAAAGATTTGGTCACCACAACTATGTATCCTTACAGAAACTACAAAAACAGCACTTAGTTGGAGGACTTACAGAGAAAATCACTGCTGATAATTACCTATGCAAAGTCTGTCATACGGGAAAGCAATGCAGATTACCTTTCGGAACAAATACCTGGAAATCGAAGACAAAACTAGAATTAATACACAGTGATGTATGCGGACCAATGAAAACGTCAACACCGGGAGGAAACAGGTATTTCCTAACATTCATTGATGATTTTACTAAATATTGTTGGGTGTTTTTCTTAGCAAACAGGTCTGAAGTCACTAACTGCTTCAGAAAATTTAAAGCTCTCACAGAAAATCAAAGTAAAGAAAGAATTAAAATCATTAGATCGGATAATGGAGGAGAATACACTCCGCTAGAGCTAACAGATTTTTGTGACCAAGAAGGAATCGTTCATCAGTTCACTGCCACCTATACACTCCAACAAAATGGTGTAAGCGAGAGAAGAAATAGGACGATTATGGATATGGCAAGATGTTTGATGCTTGAAAAAAACATACCTATCAGATTTTGGGGAGAAGCCGTTAATACAGCTGTATATCTAATCAACAGACTTCCTACAAGGGGAACAGATGAACCAAAGACCCCCTTCGAACTATGGCACAACCGAATTCCAGATGTACAACACCTCAGAATTTTTGGCAGCCCTTGCTATATGTACATACCCAAAGAAAAATGAACAAAATTGGACAAGAGAAGCCAACAAGGAGTGTTTATGGGATACAGTGATACTACTAAAGCTTATAGAATCCTAGATATTGAAAGAGGAAAAATCACAATCAGTAGAGATGTTGCTGTGGATGAAGAAAAAGAGTGGAACTGGGACGAAAAGAAAGAAATACCCAACTCAAAATATGAGTCAACTATATCAGACATGTTCTCAAGTATGGAAAGTCACATGGAAGAAAATGCAGAAACACTTAAATTACCCTACAATGTCTTCAGCTCCTCGGAAAATGTTCCAATCTCACCACCTGAAAGCTCGGAATCTGAAAATTCTGAAAATCAAATGGATGATCAATATTCAGCAAATGATTTAATGACAGGGGCATACAATCTGAACAACTTACATGAAAACTCATCGGAACAGAACCAGTTACAACCTCCATTCAATAATTCTGCAGAACCAGAACCACACATACGATATTCTGAAAATAAATCAATTCAGGAGGAGAGTATTGAATCAGAATCAGAGGTTCCAAGGAAAGAAAGCCCAGAGTACAACAGAACAGAAAGAACAGAGACATTTTCTGAACTAATTATGACTGAAAGCAATAACAGTGAAGAAGAAAACTCAGCTCAAAAATACAAATCACTAAAAGATGTGTATGAAAGATCTATGACTATTAGAGAACCTGATTCTCTTATGAAAGCACTACAACATCCAGGATGGTTCCAAGCAATGACTGATGAACTGAAAATGATCGAAAAAAATCAGACTTGGAGCCTTATTGATTTACCAAAAGGAAAAAAGGCAATTGGTACAAAATGGGTGTTCAGAACAAAACTTAACTCCGACGGCTCCGTAAATAAATTGAAAGCTAGATTAGTTGCCAAAGGATACTCACAAAGGGAAGGAATAGACTTTACAGAAACTTTCGCACCTGTAGCAAGGTTGGATACTATCAAATTGCTTCTTGCACTAGCCGCATGCAATAATTGGAAGGTTCTACACCTTGATGTAAAATCAGCCTTTTTGAATGGCAGCCTGCACGAAGAAATCTACATTAAACAACCTCCAGGATTTATAGAAAATGATGATGAAGGAAAGGTCCTAATATTGCACAAAACTCTCTATGGTTTGAAACAAGCACCTAGAGAGTGGTATAATAAAATAAATACATTCTTTCAAGAACATGGTTTTGAAAGAAGTAAAAATGACCCTACTCTCTACACTCTAGATAAAGAGAGCAATGGTAAAGTCATCATATCACTCTATGTGGACGACATCTTAATCACAGGAAGTGCTGAAGATTTGATAAAGGAGATCAAAGAAAAACTAATGAACACTTTTGAAATGTCAGATTTGGGACAAATGAGATATTTTCTAGGGATGGAAATAATGCAAGAGGAAGATCATATTTTTCTAGCACAAACCAAATATTCAAAGGACCTCATCAAAAGATACAAGTTGGACAAAGGAAAATATACATCTATTCCTATATCCCCGGATGCCAAACCAATTTCAATAAATGCAAACTCAAGGAACAAAATAGCAGATACAAACAATTTGTCCGAAGAAAAGGCATATCGAAGCATAATTGGCTCACTCATGTATTTGTCAGCAACAAGACCAGACATATCCTTCTCAGTTGGACTCCTCTCCAGGTTTATGACTAAACCTCATCAAAACCATTTTGAATCTGCTTTAAAAATCTTAAAATACATCAGAAGCACCTTAAACTTTGGACTATTGTTTAAAAAACGTACTAACCTTTCTCTTGAGTGCTATGTGGATAGTGACTTTGCAGGAGATACTGAAGACTATAAATCCACATATGGCTACGTATTTCTACTTGGTGGCACAGCCTTCGCTTGGAACAGCAAAAAACAAGGAGTAATAGCCCAATCCTCAGCCGAAGCTGAGTACATGGTCGGGGCAGCGGCTGCAAATCATGCAATATGGCTAAAAAAGATATTTACTGACCTCAATATACCTATCTCCAAGCCCATGAAACTGAAAATCGACAATAAATAAGCCATCTGCATGGCCAAAAATCCCACCATGTTTGGAAGATGCAAACATATAAATATTAAGTATCATGTGTTAAGAGATTATGTTCAAGATGGAGAAATTGAACTGGAGTACGTACCATCTGAGAACCAAGCTGCTGACATGCTTACAAAGTTATTGCACCCAGGGCCTTTCTGTTACCTTCGGACAAAAATTGGACTAGCTGAAAACCCAAGCAACCCGAAAGAAGAAGAAGGAACTACGAAATCGATTCGTCAAGGAGGAGTGTTGGAATCAATTGACGAATCAGTGTTGCTCCACCTAGTAAAACCAGCCGTTTGGGAAGAAACCCTACTGGAAGTTCCCCAGATTGAAGAAGACACGTGAACCAGAGACTAAAGGGCCAAATTATCACTTAAGTAATTAAAGACCCAATTGGACAATAATATTATCAAATCAAGACCCAAAGAAAGCAAGCCCAGAATCAAGAGCCCAATCGAGCAGCACAAGTTTCCACACAGCAACGGTCAAAAATTATGTAATGGCTAGAAAAAAATCTTTTATAAATACTGTCCAAAACTGTACAAACACGATACGTTTTTTCAGAGAAAATCAAGCAAGTTTATGCCATTATATTCATACCTATACCACAACTTATATCCAATTTCAAGTTCGGAAGTTGTCAAGCAAGAACAGGCCTCTAGTGTGTTGGCTACATATCATCTCTTCACCCAAAACGGTATTTACAGGAAAACAAAGATTATTTCAAGCACTGCACGGGCAGTTATTGAGGATCCAATAGCAATCTGATATTACAATGAAGAGCCGATGAACAATAAATTTGATATTACAATGGACACACTCAGAGATAAAATCACCGAAGAGATGTGGAGGTCTACTACTGTTCTGCTAGACCATCAAGACGACATTGAAATTTAAGTATACGAATTCTGTTTAATATGAGTTTGATGTATTTCTAATTAAATAAATTTTTTTTTGTATAATTATAAGAGTAAAATAGTATTTTAGTATTCATAATGCATTATCATAACTATTTTTTAGAGAACATCATTCTCAATTTATTATTCATTATTTACCATGCAGAACACTTAAACAGATTTACATTCTATAAATATATTCTGACAATCTATTCTAAAAACCCATTTACATTCTTATAATATATACAGAATACACCCTTAATATATTCATAATCAATTAACTCATAAATATGAGATTAAATGTATGACTGAAATTTTGAACATTTCTCCTGATTTTTTTTTTATGTTCCAACCTTAAATTCGAAATTTATTATAAATTAAAAGAGTTCTTTGGGAGGATTTCGTCAAATGTATGAAGAAGATTTGTTAAGAGAACTTTTTTTGACACATTTGATCATTGATAGGTATGAAGATAATTAAATAGAAAAAACAACTCCAAATTTCGTATAAACATATATATACCTATATATAGTATTAGATTTATGGTCAATGTGTTATAATCTTAATTAAATAGATTACTTCACTATCTGGTTTTTACGTTGATTGTACGTAATACGAATACATAATATTTACATAATGAGAAAATCATTCTCCTACCCAATTGTGTTTAATTTTTATTATCCATCATATTTGTTAATAAATATAAATATAATGAGTAGATAATATTTATATAAATTAAGAAGTTATTATTGGATAAACTTCATAATTAATATAAATATTAGCATTCATTCATTTTGTAGAGTTACTTCTTTAAAAAGTTTAGATAAAGAGGAAGAAGACACTTCTCTTAACAATCATGACCATAAATTATTGTATGTTTTTCTATTATTTTATAATTGATTAGATTGGTAAGATTATATGTTTCAAGCTTTTGAATTGTTTACTCAAATAAATTGTATGCTTTTATTTAGTATCGTAGCAAAGTTGTTGAAAATGTACAATTCTTCAATAAAAGTTTATTGATAAGATTCAAAGTAATTATGTTGATATCATTTTGGGTAACATGATGTTTCAAAATGAAAGTCACCAATGGAATCTTAATCATAATTAATGAAAGCTTCCATTGTTTTTTCTTTTATTATAGATCATTGCATGTTAAGAAAAAGTTTTTTGTACATAGAATTAGTTATGATTAAGATATTGTATTCATCAATTTCATAGCATTTCAACATATATGAATTGCAAGTATTATGGATTTCTATTCATGGATTATCTTGAATTTTAAATTATGATTAATGATTCCTCTTATTTTATGGTTTTAATTCATGCATTGTCTTGAATTTTTTTATAGATAGTAATATTATTTATCAATACTTTTCCATGAATGGTTTGTTCAATTTATTGGTAATAGTTTCTCAAAACATGATATTCAATTCCATTAACTTGATTTTATATAAGAATTTGTACTCATTAAAGTGATCAAATTATTATTTTATTCAATAGAGACTTCAAGTTTCAAATTTATTGCATATTATTATGGGATGTTTTTTGTACGATTAATTTATGCATTATGATGAAAAATATTTTAATTTTATGATTTTAAAATATTTGGTAATATCTCAAAAGTTTATTAATTATTATGTGAATATCATGAATATTATGTGATTTAATTAAATATTTGATTAGGTTGATTAGTATATTAGAAGATTGGTAGTTTTTCTTAATTGAATTATTTTAATTTATTTATACATCTATGGTGATGATATAATTTAGTTTTAACCAAAAGTAACTTTAATATATTTTTTATTGATTATTTGAACATTTAGCTAAGTTTTCTTATTATGATTTAAAGTTGTATTATTTTGTTATATTTTTTGCATTATTCTCCACTATCTCTCTTGGATCTTCGTTTTCTAAAATTATCATGTTTAATTGACTTATTTATCTAGAATTATTTGAGATGATTTTATACCAACTTAGAATGAATGGTTTTGAATTGACATTGCAAATGAAAAACCACTTACTATTACTGAAAGTAGCGTTGATAATGACTAATCTCTATATTAAGGATGTGATTGATCAAACATATTAAGTTTGATAGAAATGAAAATTACAATCTAAGAAAATATTAAGGAAACGATTCTAACGACTAATAGCGCAAAGACAATTATTTAATAATCAATGATTTATAACAATCTACATATTAAATATAAAAGAATCAAATTAATAAGTAATCATATAAGAGTCATCATTGTTATATACAAAATAAAAAGGTTTGAGTGGTATATTAATATAAATTTGAAATTATAGTTAATAAAGTATAAGCTTTGTCTTACACACAATTTCTCCCATGGGGTTGGAACTTGGAAATAAGAATATGTTTTTATAATCTTGATAATTTAGTAACGAATAGTGTATTAGTATTACATATAAAATTTGAAATTGCACTGGTTTTAATACAACAATCTATGTCACGAACATGGAGGTTGCGATGAGAATTTGGGAAGAAACAGGGAGTTGAAGGAGAAGATAGAAGAGTAGAAGGATGCACAAGAAGTAGTGGGAAGGAGAAGGCACACAAGCCGTGAGGGAGAAATAACAAATTCAATATTCAATCGATAATCCGTAATCTACACTACTTCAATTTTATTCCCGTTCAATTGAGTTTACAAAATGTTCAAATAATTTAAATATGAGTTTCAAGTACATAAAAGATCCATACTCTCATATTCTTGATTAGCTGACTTAGGCATATCACATTATCCACTTATAGAAACGATCGTTGACCCAAACGTTCGATCACTATCAAAATATGGGATGTGTGATTGCAAAACAAGATATCATTTGTTACAAAACCTTGGGTGCCTGTAATATGGAAGTGTATGTTAAATCTATCATTGTCAAAGTTCCTCAGTGTATTCATTCGACGACAGCTTCCATTATTTTCTTTAGCAACAAGACAATGGCTTGTTTCCTCTTCATGTGTATGGTTAGACATTTGGCCTCATTAATGTTAGGTGTGGAGATCAAATAATGGATTATGATCAACTATACTTGGATGACGATCGACATTGTTGTCGATCGAGCAAACTTAGATGACGAACAAGAATTGGTGTTGATAGTGGGTGATCGACATACGTCGATCGGTCAAGGGGCCAATCACGTAATACAGATGGATAACTGTGAAGGGCACGATATGAGATTGAGGTAATCAATCAATGACCAAATAAGGAAATCCATGGACAGCTCGTCGAATGGAGGCGATCGGTCAAGAATGGGAGTCAGTTATGGAATGAGATATTCAAGGAAATAATATTTGAATATGATTAAATATTATGAAATATTTGTTAGTTATCTTAATTATCTCAAATTCTCCAATATATAAGGAGACTTGGGGTTCATTGTTTTGTAAACTTTTGGTTCATCATCTCTTTTCTTGTACGAATATGAGAGAACTCGTGTGTTAGTGTGCTCTATTCTTCCGATAGTGGATTTGATCATTCAGTCGGTTACTTAATTTTTCACCCGTCTTGGGATTTCTACGTTAAACTTTATTGTGCGTTTTTCTTTGTATTCTTCAATGTTCTTGATAATGCCCGAGGTTATTTATGTAATTATGTTAACCTCGGGGCTCGTCCAACGTGGCTATGTGGTATTTTCGGTATTTTTATATGTCTATCGCGAGGCGTATTTGAGAGTATTTTCGTAATTCAGGCATGTTGGACCCCATATAAGGCTTTTGTAAGTGTTTTGAGATGTTTTGGATTATTTCGGCCCCGGACGGGGCCAGGAGTATTTTCGTAATTTGCCACCCGTGAGCACATCGACCGGGTGCAATGATGTTATGTGGCTGCGTATTCATTGTTTGGAGGCNTCGAGTGGTTTTCACCCCAATTCTTGGGGTTTCCACTATATATCGCCGTGCACTTACTTTGTTTCTAGCTTTTGATCGTCTTCCACACTTAAAATAAATCAGAACCGAGTTCGTTTGTTGAACGAACCGGACGAATGTTGGTACCCCCTAAAAAGGGACCATAACAATCTCTATTAAGGATGTGATTGATCAAACATGTTAAGTTTGATAGAAATGAAAATTACAATCTAAGAGAATATTAAGGAAACGATTTCAACAAGTAATAGCGCAAAGACAATTATTTAATAATCAATGATTTATAACCATCTACATATTAAATATAAAAGAATCAAATTAATAAGTAATCATATAAGAGTCATCATTGTTATATACAAAATAAAAAGGTTTGAGTGGTATATTAATATGAATTTGAAATTATAGTTAATAAAGTATAAGCTTTGTCTTACACACAATTTCTCCCATGGGGTTGGAACTTGGAAATAAGAATATGTGTTTATAATCTTGATAATTTAGTAACGAATAGTGTATTAGTATTACATATAAAATTTGAAATTGCACTGGTTTTAATACAAACAATCTATGTCACGAACATGGAGGTTGTGATGAGAATTTGGGAAGAAACAGGGAGTTGAAGGAGAAGATAGAAGAGTAGAAGGATTCACAAGAAGTAGTGGGAAGGAGAAGGCACACTACTTCAATTTTATAACAAATTCAATATTCAATCGATAATCCGTAACCTACACTACTTCAATTTTATTCCCGTTCAATTGAGTTTACAAAATATTCAAATAATTTAAATATGAGTTTCAAGTCCATAAAAGATCCATAATCTCATATTCTTGATTAGCTGACTTAGGCATATCACATTATCCACTTATAGAAACGATCGTTTACCCCAACGTTCGATCACTATCAAAATATGGGATGTGTGATTGCAAAACAAGATATCATTTGTTACAAAACCTTGGGTGCCTGAAATATGGAAGTGTATGTTAAATCTATCATTGTCAAAGTTCCTCAGTGTATTCATTCTTCCATTATTTTCTTTAGCAACAAGACAATGGCTTGTTTCCTCTTCATGTGTATGGTTAGACATTTGGCCTCATTAATGTTAGGTGTGGAGATCAGATAATGGATGATGATCAACTATACTTGGATGACGATCGACATTGTTGTCGATCGAGCAAACTTAGATGACGAACAAGAATTGGTGTCGATAGTGGGTGATCGACATACGTCGATCGGTCAAGGGGCCAATCACGTAATACAGATGGATAACTGTGAAGGGCACGGTATGAGATTGAGGCAATCAATGAAGGATCAAATAAGGAAATCCATGGACAGCTCGTCGAATGGAGGCGATCGGTCAAGAATGGGAGTCAGTTATGGAATGAGATATTCAAGGAAATAATATTTGAATATGATTAAATATTAGGAAATATTTGTTAGTTATCTTAATTATCTCAAATTCTCCAATATATGAGGAGACTTGGGGTTCATTGTTTTGTAAACTTTTGGTTCATCATCTCTTTTCTTGTACGAATATGAGAGAACTCGTGTGTTAGTGTGCTCTATTCTTCCGATAGTGTATTTGATCATTCAGTCGGTTACTTAATTTTTCACCCGTCTTGGGATTTCTACGTTAAACTTTATTGTGCGTTTTTCTTTGTATTCTTCAATGTTGTTATTATTGTTAGAATAAAAACAAAAGTTGTATTGATGGTGTGTTAGTTGCTTATCTTTGTTTGAATAAGTGTTCCATGATTTTAGCAGTTAGTTAGAGTTAGTGGAATCATTCTTTGATAATGATGTTTGTGGCTTTTACTTTCAGTTATGATGTTAGTGGTTTGATGCCTATATATTTTGTTGTCTCTATCTTTTATATGCAGTATAATTTTCAGATTGTTCAAGAGAAGTTCTCTCTTTTCTTTTGATTCTAACAGTGGTATCGAAGCTTGGTCGAGGGAAGATTTTATTGCAGCAGCAAAGAAGATCCCTTGAAGCTACAGAGATGGGTGAAACATACTTTGTTCAACCTGCAATTCCAAGATTTGATGGATATTATGAGCATTGGAGTATGTTCATGAAGAATTTCCTTAGATCTAGAGAGTATTGGAGCATTGTGGATTCTAGATTGATGTAATTATCTACAACAGCCACAGAAACACAAAAAGCAGAATAGGAAGCCTTGAAATTGGATAAACACAAACTCATCTTAGGCCTTGAAGTTGTACCTTTCTAGCCCTTGCATTTCCTTGACATTTCAGTTTCAAAGAATTCCAAATATGTTTGGAGGTATCTTTGCAAAGAATCGTCTCCAAAGTGGCTTGATCTATTGCTTAGAATAGATCATTCTTAGCTCTATGGTTCTTCAATTTCAAGGCTTCTCAATCTGTTTTTTGTGTTTCTGTTACTGTTGTAGATAATTCCGGCAATCCAGTATCCACAATGCTCTAATACTCTCTAGATCTAAGGAAATTCTCCATGAACATACTCCAATGCTCATAATATCCATCAAATTGAGGAATTGCAGATTGAACAAAGTTTGTTTCAACCATCTCTGTAGATTCAAGGGATCTTCTTTGCCGCTGCAATTAAATCTTCCCTCGACCAAGCTCCGATAGCACTGTTAGAATCAAAAGAAAAGAGAGAACTTCTCTTGAACAATCTGAAAATTAAAATGCATATAAAAGATAGAGACAACAAAATATATAGGCATCAAGCCATTAACACCATAATTGAAGGTAAAAGTCACTAAGATCATTATCAAAGCATGATTCCACTAACTCTAACTAACTGCTAAAGTCATAGAACACTTATTCAAACGTGATAAACAACTAAAAAATATTCTCAGGTTCTGAGTAACGCATCGAGATTGTTCGCACACGTATTACCCAGACAATTAAGACAAACAACATTGGTAGTCTACAACACTAGCTTCCCAAGACTTTAATAGCAAATTATCAACCACAAGCTTCAAAGTAGGACCAATTTCAACATCAAGAAATTCCATAGCACCTAAATTAACTTACATTAGGTGCCATATCAGACATGGGACTAACCAACCATAAGTTTCAATCATACCAAGTAACCATAAGTTTCGATCATATCAAGTAACCTTAGGTTTCCTTGTTGCAATCAACCATAAGTTTCGATCATTTCCACTACAAGAAGGATAACCAATTTCATTCAAATGTCTATAATGCTCTCTGTGACTACTAATCTCAAAACCCTTTTAAAAAATCATTGTCACTTTAATAGAATTTAGGACATCTACATATTTACCTTAGAAACATCTACATGCGGATCCATGCTCGATAATGTTTCACTTCCTTCAACAAATTCATTGACGGTAGGATGAATTCTTTGAGTTACATCTCGATGCTCTGAATCTTTCATCTCGTTTGAGGGAAACTTATAGAAAAACAGACTTTTGGCTGCCCACATTGGTAAGCTAATATACACATTATTAACTCTAATCGATGGAAAACAACCACATTCACTAGCAGAAAATTCCACTGAAATCATTTGTATTTTTCAGCATTCATACCTTGGTTTTTTTTCATTTTGGCTTCATTTTTTTTCTATCATATCAAGTAACTATGCTAATTGATTAAGCCCTCCCGTATCAAAACATCATCAAGCCTTGTAAAATGAACTTTCTCAAATTGCTACAAAACTTGGACCTTAGCCTCCTCCAGGAACTTAACCAAGATATTTTCTACATTAGATAGACTAGATAAGTCATTGGACTTAGAGGGCTCTAAACAACTAGTGGCCAACTTCTAAGTGCGAAATTCATTGTAGTAGTTTTTTTCTTTTCATAGAGCCAATGTTAAGATCATCAATCATGCTTAGTTTGATAATTCTCTAGGTCTTCTCTATCACAAGCAATATCAGAAAATTTTACAGAGTAATTAGTCATTTTTCCCTATCCAAATAATGTGACAAATCATCGAAATAAACATTAATTTCTGCAAAATGTTGAGTACCCCACGTCGACTAAATTCAAAGAAAGCTTAGGTATTTTTTCAGTATTTCGATCATACGTAAAATCTTCTGTAGGAAGTAAATATAGGTGGAACCATACCCACGCTTTGCCACATCTAATTTTTTCTCGCAAAGGTTTCGAATTGTTGGGAGATTTTGAGGAGTTCGATTTGGATCATCTCGTTGTTATCTTTAATGAGCTTATCTATTGTCTATTCGGAATCCCATAACCGACTCTTGAAGAAGTCTAGGAAGGTGGAAAAGTCTGCAAGATCTGAGACTGATAAACTTGCTCAACATTTCCTAAATTACAATATGAACGAACATGAACATAGAGATTTTGATTCGTTCGAATCAAATAACATCCCTAATTTTGATATTCTTTATATTAACACAAACAACATTAAATATTTTAGTGGGTGTTTTTTGGGATTAAAATATTAGAAAATTGTATTACCAAAAATTTTATTGAAATTTGTTATAAAACAAAATATTAGGTATATATTTTATAGTTTGAATTTGATATGCAGCTTTATATATGAGTTTCATTTGAAAATATAAAAATGTAATTTATTCAAACTCAATAAAATCTTCCACCTTATTCCTATCAAGTTTGAAGACAACTTGGAGTGATCCTCAAATTCTATACATGGAACCAGTGGAGCTAGACCTTCTCATTGAATTCTTCATTTCGGGGCTTGAGGATTGATTCTCACTCACTTCTTTCATTTTTATATGCAAATATAACGCATTAAGGGAAATAGATCTATCGAAAGAATGTCGACGAAGAATGTTTTCCTCGTTACTTTCATCGTGAATACACATTGTTTCTTGTTCAATTGACAAAGGGACCTCATCAGGCTGAGGTACTTCACTTTGATCCCGAAAGAAAGGCTGGAAAGTGGCGATGGAGACGGAGGAGGATGAAATTTTGTGTCTACAAATTGGACAACTTGGATGGGATTTAAGCCATACATCAATGCAGGGGAGATGAAAAGCTGTTAAGTTTATAAAATAGCACCAAGTTACAAATTGTAACTTACAATTACATAGAATAATATAGGAAAGTTTAAAATTTCCTATAAATTAATTATTTAAAAATTAAGTAAAATCCATGAATTATGTTACATAGATTTTGACAAAATCCAATTAGATCATTAATAAATATACCATTTACATCAATTAGATCGTTAAAATTTATGATATAATAAAATGGGTTATGTTTGCATGTGATCCTCCAACTTACGGGTTATGTAAATTATATGTCATCCAAGTTACGAAATTGCGAATATGAAATATTATTTGAGCAAAAATATGCATTTATAACCCTCAAACTTAAATTAAATGTAAGTAAGACACCACAAGTTATCAGTATTGTTATCATTGACCCTCTAACGATATTGTTAATGTTTTATATTCTTATTCACAATTCTCAAACTTCGAATGTCAATTTTGTATATTTTTTTAAATGATGAGGGCATTATTTGTATACTTTGTGAACTTTGAGGGTCAATTATAATAATGGAAAAAAGTTTTTCAACTTAACGGAAAATCGAGTGATAGAGTGTCATGGGCAAAAAAAATGATATTGATAAGTTTAAGTATTATTCTTGCACTTTTGTAAGTTAGAGACATGTTCTTTATACAACTCGTAAGTTAGGAGACTACTTGTAAAATTTTATCAAAATAAAATTGATGAATTTTATTTATTTATTTTTCAATTTAAATTGGTTTTGTGTAAATTTTGAAAGATTGAAATTTGAATTTTTTTCAAAAAATATATATGAAAAAATCATACCATGGTGACATTTTGGCAATAGTCTCAATAATTGGTTGTCTTGGAACTCAACGAGGCACACAGCACACTCACCTCTTTCAATCAAACCTTCTTCTCTACGGTACCTGCAAACTGCAATTTTCATAATAATATCCTCATCCAAACCATTTGATGCAACACGCGATTGATCCCGTGGGTTTTCTTGATCAATTTCTTCGACTGAAGCATCATTTACCCGCCCGGAATATCGTTTAACCAAAATATAATATGTCAAGAGGATTATTACTCCGACAAGAAGTCCCATAAGGACAATTATGAACGGGAAAACGGCGTCGGTTCCAGGGCTTGGCGGTGGAGGTGAGAAGAAGAAATAACAAAACTGTGGACAGTAGATGGTGCAGAGCCCTTGTGAGCAACCCTTGAAATCATCAAAAGATTTCCAGGGATTTTTGTTCTCAACAGAAGCCATAATGAATCAGTGTAATAGGCGAATTTTGAAAGCAGCAGCCTCATGCTTGTTTGATCGTATTACATTAAAGGCAATGAAAAGATGCAATGTAGTTTTCAAGATGAATCATATCATTAGTTGGTGTTGTGGACTTGTAGAGTGTCCTGTAATTCACCAACATATTCTTCTTCTTCACCTTTTCTTGCCACCAAATAATTGTTGAGGACTACGCAAATGGCAAAACTTGAAAAAACAATTGGGAAGGAAGACGTAGAGCCATGAACAAATGGTCAAGTGACTATTAAACCTTATTTTGACTAAATATAATAAAAGCGCTACAACGTGTAAGAACCTTGATACATTTGGGGGAGAACGAAACCTTATCGAAACGTCTACAAAAGCGCTACATTGTAGCATTTCTCAAAAGCGCTACATCTCAAAACCTTGTTTTGTTTTGTATAGTAGGCGAACCACTATAAAAACATGTAAGAACCTATGAGTATTATGTCATTACAAACTTGTGAGAAACGTCTACAATGTGGTGCCTGTTGAAAGGTGAGGAGATGACCTTGATACATCGGGATTCTCCCCCAAACGAAACTGAACTCTATCTCGAAGGGCTTTCAACAATTGAAGAAATGAAGCCTGCTTTGACATATTTGGACTTGAGTAAAATTAAGAAGAAACAATCACATGGCCCAAATAGAAATGACCCAATTGCATATCACAGGACCTAAGCATGCTCTATTCGTACCACATACAATGGAGGAGAATACACACCCATTGAATTGAGAATACACCCATGCTCAACAAAATGAGGTCAGCGAAAGAAGAAATAGAACCATTATGGATATGTCACGGTGTCTATTATATGACAACGAAGTACCAATTAAGTATTGGGGGAGGCTGTAAATACATCCGTTTATCTACTCAATAGGCTACCTACAAATGGAACAAGACACTACAAAACTCCATTTGAACTATGGCACGACAGAAAACCATCAATAGAGCATCTGAAAACATTCGGCAGTATCTGCAATGTTCATATACCCAAAGAAAAAAGGAGCAAACTCGACAGAAAAACATGGAAATGAATATTTATGGGATACAGTGATGTTGCAAAAGGATATAGGATATTAAACCTTGAGGAAAAAAGCATATTACTCAGCTCAGATGTATCATTCGATGAAGGAAACAAATTTTGCTGGAAAGATTATTCAAATACAAATAAAGAACAGAATATGAGAGAGCTTATATTCAACATATTCTCTACATGGGAAACTGATATTGACATCTCATAAAACACTTCAGAATATGCAAATATGCAACAACAATTCAGAACAAGAAGCAGAAAATTCAAATCAAGAAATGACTTATAAGAATGTTTACCTACATGAATCCAGTGCATAACATAAAACATATTTGGATAAATTACTATCTGGAAGAGGAAAAAATGATTATAAGGCTGAAATTTCAGAAAATCAAAACCAAAGAGAGGATGACATGAACCTGAAGGCGGAAACTGAAACAAAATAAGCAAGTATTGAAGAGAAATCAGAGGAAGAAATGAATTTCGAAGACAAAGAAAAATTGACTCACCTAAAGGTATACTGGACACAAATAAGAGTGATTTTGATGAAGAATCTCTACATATAAGAGGATTTCGAAGCTTAAAAGACATTTACAACAAATGTATGGTGACAAAGGAATCTGACAACATCCAGAAAGCTCTAGATCACTCAAACTGGCTGTAAGCAATGAAAGATGAAATACAAGTCATTGAAAAAAATAATAGTTGGAACCTAGTCGATAAACTTGCAAATAAAAGATCAATTGAAGTCAAATGAATTTTCAGAACCAAATTGAACTCAGATGGATCTGTAAATAAACTTAAAGCTAGACTAGTAGCAAAATGTTATTCACAACATGAAAGAATTGACTATAAGGAAACATTTGCACCTGTTGCCAGACTTGACACAATCAAGCTAATTCTCGTAATAGCAGCCTGCAAGAATTGGAGGATATATCATTTTAATGTCAAATATGCTTTCTTAAATGGAAATCTATATGAAGAGGTTTATATTGAACAGCCCCCTGCTTTCACAAACGAGAAAGAACCATACAAGGTACTGCAACTCCACAAAACTCTCTATGGCCATAAATAAGTCCCAAGAGAGTGGTACACTAAGATTGATTTATATTTCAAAATGAAGGTTTCAAAATGAGCAAAAACGATCCTACACTATATGTTCTAAACACTGAAAACAAAGGGAAGGTGATTATTTCACTATATGCCGATGATATTCTGATAACAAGGAGTAGCAGTGAACTGATCATGATACAAAAGGAGTAATTAATGAAAAAATTTGAGATGACAAATCTAGGAATAATGAGTTATTTATTGGGAATAGAGATTCAATAAACAGATCAATATATTTCTCTAGCACAAACCAAATACTCAAGGGATTTGATCAAGAAATACAAACTTAAAAAAGGAAAATATGCATCTGTACCAATATCACCAGATGCAAAGCCAACTCATATTCTTGATGAAGAAAACAAAACAATTTCATATCCTCAAAATTTGACAAAAATAAAGGCATACTGAAGCATTATGGGATCCTTGATGCATCCTTCTGCCACCAGACCTGACATAACATTCTCTGTAAGTTTACTATCAAGGTTTATGACCAAACCACATAAAAATCACTTTGATGAAGCTACAAATTTACTGAAGTATGTAAGGAGTACACTAAACTTATGATTAGTGTAAAAAAAATGCAACGAGCTCTCACTGCGAGCCTATTCAGACAATGATTATGCAGGGGATACTATGGACTACAAATTAACTACATGTTATCTCTTTAAATTAGGAGGGACAACCTTTGCTTGGAATAGCAAGAAGCATGATGTAGTCGCTCAGTCATTTGCCAGGGCTGAGTACATGGACGCAACAACAGCATCAAATCACTCCATATGGCTAATAAAAATACTTGAAGACCTTGACATAAAAATCACCAAACCAGTATGTATGAAGGTCGACAACAAATCAGCAATATGTATGGCCAGAAACCCAAGTATGTTTGGAAAATGCAAACACATCAACGTCAAATTTCATGCACTAAGAGATTATCTGGAAGAAAGACTAATTGCACTAGAATACATACCTTCGAATGAACAAGTCGCTGATGCTTTGACCAAACTCATCTACCTTGGATAGTTTTGTCTCCTCAAAAAACTTATGAAACTCCAAGAAATTTTAGAAAGCTGTGAGGATGAGGAGGAGATCATGGTCCCTCATCAAGGAGGAGTGTTGAAAGGTGATGAGATGACCTTGATACATCTGGTTTCTCCCCAAAACGAAATTGAACTCTATCTCGAAGGGTTTTCAACAATTGAAGAAATGGAGCAGGCTTTGACACATTTAGACCTGAGCAGAATTAAGAAGAAACAATCATATGGTCAAATAAAAATGACCCAACTGCATATCCAAGCTCAAGCCGTGGAATTCATTCAGGAATAACGTTTAATGAACCTGACTCCTTGGAAGATGAAATGAGCAATCTATGCAATTACTCCTCATATGTTCCCAAGAATGAAGCTGCAAAAGAAACGTTTGAGATTCATATATGAACTATAAATAAGCAATGTACTCGTTTGTAAAACACACTTTTTCTTGAAGAACTTCAATGCATCTGTCTAATCTTCTTACAAAATTAAAAACCTCAAATTACAAATTCATGCCAACAACCTCAAGTTCGTAGGCTGCTTCATATTTAAGCCAGGCTCCCAGTTCGTGAGCTACAAAAAGCTTTCAGTGCCCTCTCTGTACGTCATGTTACATAAATTTTGAACAAGCTCACTACAAATCTACTCAACAATGGTATCAGAGCCACCACTGGGGTAATACTCGTACTTACTGGAAGTTGCATTATCTCTAAATTCATTTGCAGCCCACAAAATGACCAGTAGAGCAGCCCATGCTCCTCCTCTTCTGGATGGAAGCAACTACTTTACATGGTTAATTAAACTGACTACAAACCTTAAGTTGAAAGGACTGAGCAAGTTATTGTGAGTGAGACCACTGGAGCAATATCAGAACCACCCTCTTAAGCAGATAAAAAACTTCAAGATGAATATGCTATAATCAAATACAAAGCTATGACAATACTCCATGATGCAATAACACACAATATTTGATAAAATTGTTAGATTTTCCTTACACCGAAGGAGATATGGGACCAACTCAAAGAACTCTATGATGAAGGAGATCAGATAAGGAAGATCCATATCCAAAACAAACTAACTGACTTCGAGGCACACAAAATGAGTAGTAAAGAAAGCTTCCAAGACTATTATGGCCAGATAGTGAAGATAGTGAACGATATAAGAGCACTTGGAGGAGAACTTTCAAACGAGAAGATAATAGAAAAGACCATAATAAACTTACTAAATAAGTTTGAACCAAAACTATCAACTATTGAGGAATTTGACAAACTAAAGAAGCTAATGGGATTAAAAGAATGTATCACATTCATGGTATTCACTAGTTCTCTTCAATCATCTCAAAAAAGAATCTCTATTCGCTCACCTGAAACTGAAGAGTCTACTCCCAAGAATTAAATAACCTTGACGAGCCAAGATTTCATTAAAGTTGTTGCCATGATCACAAAGAGAAACAAATTGTACACTCTAAATCACAAGGATATACCAAGCAGCAACAAACCACAAACTGGAAAGAGAAGCGTGAAGCAACTGGAACTTGCACATATTGTGCTAAAACAAACCATCATCGTGAAACCTGCTGAAGGAGATCAGATGCCCGCTACAAGGAAGTCTTTGCTCCCCTAGCTAGATTTAACAAAATTAAATTGATCCTATCCATTACCGTAAACAAAAATGGAGAGTTCATCATATGGATGTCAAAACTACGTTTCTACATGGAAACATTGAGGAAGAAGTCTATATTAGGCTTTGAAACACGAGAAAGCAATGGATAGGTCTATAGGTTAAAGGAAGCTCTCTACAGACTAAAGTAAACTCCTAGGGCATTGAATGAAAGGATCATCGCAACACTGAAAACACTTGGTTTCAAGAAATTCATGGATATCCATTCAGTATTTATAAAAGAGATGGAGAACACTCATACTATCATTGTCTCACTCTATGTAGACGGCCTACTTATCACAGCTAGTCAAAGAAATCAGATATCAGAATTCAAGGAAGCAATGTCCAAATCCTATGAGATGATTGATCTGGGAGAGATGTCCTATTTCCTAGGAATTGAAGTTACACAAAAGCAAGATGTTGGAATCATGACCTCACAACGAAACTATATCAGTGATATTCTTAAAAAATTTGGAATGAAGGATGCAAATCCAGTACAAACACCAGTGGATCAGAAAGTATATACGATTCTTCAAGAAAACAACAAAGAGATGGATGCAAATCTGTATCAATGACTAGTAGGAAGGTCTTGACATAAACTTCATTGTGAATCTTCTCTTAAGGTATATGCATAAGCCCAACATCACTTACTGGTTATTGGCGAAACGAGTTCTACACTATCTAAAAGGAACTTTGAACTATGGACTTTTCTTACCATGCTCTATAGACAATGACAACATGAAATTCATTGGATATGCAGATAGTGATTATACAAACTCACCTGATGCCAAAAGCACACAATAAAATACATACACAACTCCTATTTTTAATAAAGAATAAGAAAATTGAACAAAAATGTAGAAAAAGTACGTTAAAGATAACAAAATATGAAGGAACTTATATAAAAATGCAAAAAAAAAGATACTGCAATACACCCAGAAACTCAAATACAAAGCCAAGAAAAATTTCGATAAATTTAAAAAGGAAACCGTGGATTTTTCAGAGTTGGACAAATTGGACTATAAGTTTTCTTCTGGGAAAAGTGGGAACTGCAAAGCGGCGAAGGAGAAGATAAGAACAATTTATTTTATTTACCCTAGATTCATTATAATACATTAAATTTGGTAATAAAATAGTTTCGCGGACCGTTTTATTAACGGCCAGCGGCTCAACCGGTTTGGCCGGACGGCCTGCTGCCGGGTCACGTACACAGGCTGAGGCAGAGTACATCACTGTTGCATATGCTTCAAATCATAGTGTATGACTTAAACAAGTACTTGAGGACAATGGTTTCCCACAGATTCTACCTACATACTTATTCCTCTACAATCAGGCTGCAATTGCAATAGGAAATGACATTGCTCATTTCGGAAAGGCAAAACACATAAAAGTAAAATCCATACTCTTAGCGAAGCTATGAAGACCAAAGAGATCAAATTGGAGCACATCAGTTCTGAGAGACAACTTGTGGATATCTTCACAAAATGTTTAGGTAAAATACTCTTTGGGAAATTGAGGAGGGAAGTCGAAATTCTATCCATGATTGATTTTTAGGAAATTTTACCCTCTGTCATCGAGGGGACTGTTGAGGACGATGCATATGCAAAACTTGAAGAAACAATTGAAAAGAAAGACACATAGGTATGAACAAATTGTCAACTAACTAATAAACCTTATATTGACTAAATATATTAAAAGTACTACAACCCTTTTGTTTTGTACAGTGGACATACCACTATAAAAACATGTAAGAACCCTATGAGTACTATGTTATTACAAACTTGTGAGAAGCGTCTATAATGTAGCGCCACCTCTTTACTTCATGTTACATAAGTTTACCTTTGAAGAAGCTCACTACGAATCTACTCAACAAGCTCTTCAATAATGGGTTTATTTAGATCTATTTTTAAAAATATTGTGTGGTGAACATTAATAGTTAAGTTAGAGATGATATTATTATGAATTTGTTAAAGTATTTGATAAAATTCTAGTATCATAATCGTGAGATAGGTAAAAATATTAATATACTTTTATAAATAAGAATAATGAAATTTATATTTTAATTATCATATTTAAGTGTATATTAGTCATTTCACAAATCATAATCGTATCACAACTGGTTTCAAGAGCTATGAAGAAATCATAGTTTTAATGGATGAATAAACCACTATTTTGTTTTTGTTTTTTGTGCATTGAAAAATAACGATTTCGTTATTAAATCTCTGCGTACCATAGTTTCAATCAACGTTCCAAACAAATTCAATTTGTTAAATCCACCAACATTACATTTAGGAACTAAACTTAATCTATTTTTTGAAAAATGCAAGGTGTCAGTTTCGTTTGTATGATGGAGATGTTTCTCATCTTGGCTATACAGAGATGTTCTTTAGATTATGTTTTGTATGTATTCTCAAAATATATTTTGATATTAGAATGTATTATTATTGTTTTTACATAATACTACAATATTTATATTATCATTGTAAATAGAATATATTTTCAAATTATTTTTTAAATCTAAAATGAGGTAGGAGAGCCACATAAAACGTGTAAATGCGAAGTGGCCACAAAAACAATCCCACACCAAAAATGGGGTAGACGGGGCATTACCTTTTTTTGAATAATAGACTCACTACTAGTAGGTTTTCCTTAATAATTTTCTCTTTGAGTAACAGAGGTTAGTAAAATCCAAAGATTATTAACTTAACATATTTGGAAGTTACAAAAAATAAAATTTTGATTAATTTGTAGTAAAATATGTTTTGTTAAAATAATATTACAATTTAAAACTATGTTAATGTTGGTTGTGTTATAGTTCATCACGCATGTTTGTAAAAAAGTTTTATTTTGTCATCTAAATGTTATTATGTATATATTATAAATTCCATCACTTGATTATATTAATATTAATGTAATAACAGAGATAACTTAGCATATATTAAATTATAAATAAAAAATATCCTGAGGTGCTGTTTAAATGATAGTATTTAAATTATAGGATGAAATTGAATAATATATGAAATAAACGTGACAAAATTATAATAAAATAAAAATAAAAATATTAATTAAGTTTTGATGGAATATTTTACATATACACTAGGAGTGTAAAGGAAATTGAGTTGGAAGTTAAGAACACTTATGATTGTGCCTTAAGTTGTTGGAAGCGTACTACGTAGACATTTAAAAACAACAAAAACATGAACGTAGACATTGTCGTAATAAAGTATACATTAGGACATGTAAATGACATGTATGATTTAAAATAAAAATTTAATAAAATATGAATATATTATAGAAGATCAATAGAAATAATTCCACGCATACAAAAAAACCAAAAATTTAAAAATACAAGTGTGGGTACAGCCGGTTTCACCCCTTTTGATGGTGGTGCGAAGGGTTGATTAGAGTTGACACCGGAGAAGAAGTAATTCTTCAACCAGTAAAATGTCACAGAATCAGCTGCATAGTAGCAATATTGCTGCTATTCCAGTAAATGAGGTGTACTGGACTCTGGTGGCAAAGGCCGACAAGAAATTCNGTTTAAACCAAAACTATCAACTATTGAGGAATTTGACAAACTGAAGAAGCTAATGGGATTAAAAGAACGTCTCACATTCATGGTATTCACCAGTTCTCTTCAATCATCTCAAAAAAGAATCCCTATTCGCTCATCTGAAACTGAAGAGTCTACTCCCAAGAATTAAATAACCTTGACGAGCCAAGACTTCATTGAAGTTGTTGCCATGATCACAAACAGAAACAAAATTGTACACTCTAAATCACAAGGATATACCAAGCCGCAACAAAACACAAACTGGAAAGAGAAGCGTGAAGCAACTGGAACATGCACATATTGTGCTAAAACAAACCATAATCGTGAAACTTGCTGGAGGAGACTAGATGCCCGCTACAAGGAAGTCTTTGCTCCCATAGCTAGATTTCAAAAAATTAAACTAATCCTATCTATTGCTGTAAACAAAAATGGAGAGTTTTGTTGGGGTTCAAAACGCCTCCCGATCGTTTCCAACAGGTGAGAAAACCAGGTAAGTATCAAGAGCTTTGGTTTTATGTATCCTTTTATCTTGAATTGTGTATTGCAACGCGATGTTTACGTGGAACCGGAGAATCCCGGAGAAAACCACGAGAATCAGGCTTACACCTTGATTCTTATTCCACTAAGAGAAAAATACAGTGACCACTGGTTTTAGGATACGAAATGGATACAGTCTTGATTCTTTTCGTATCCAGAATGTCTGTTCTTCACAGATGCGATCCTTTTGTTCCTTCTCTTGTGATGTTCATAAGAGTCTTTCAGAATGCCGGTGAGTGCTAGTTCCCACTTCTTGAATTGCCTCTTCTTGAATTGCTTCAGAGATGATCTGATCGTAGTTCTACGCCTCTGGTGTGATCCTTTTAACAAGTGATCGCAGGGCAGTTTATTTTATTTGATTTTGGGCCTGTGCGAGTGGCCCAATTGAGTGTCTTCACGTTGATGGATTGCCTTCTTGATTGGGCCTGCAATACAAACGTTTACTCATTAGCCCATGATATAAATACGTTTGCTTACCTCCCAACAAGTTTATCATATGGATGTCAAAACTACGTTTCTACATGGAAGCATTGAGAAAGAAGTCTATATAAGGCTTTGAAACACGAGAAAGCAATGGAAAGGTCTATAGGTTAAAGGAAGCTCTCTACAGACTAAAGTAAGCTCCTAGGGCATTGAATGAAAGGATCATCGCAACACTGAAAACACTTGGTTTCAAGAAATCCATGGATGTCCATTCAGTATTTATAAAAGAGATGGAGAACACTCATACTATCATTGTCTCACTCTATGTAGACGACCTACTTATCACAGCTAGTCAAAGAAAACAGATATCAGAATTCAAGGAAGCAATGTCCAAATCCTATGAGATGATTGATCTGGGAGAGATGTCATATTTCATTGGAATTGAAGTTACACAAAAGCAAGATGTTGGAATCATGACCTCACAACGAAACTATATCAGTGATATTCTTAAAAAATTTGGAATGAAGGATGCAAATCCAGTACAAACACCAGTGGATCAGAAAGTATATAGGATTCTTCAAGAAAATAACAAAGAGATGGATGCAAATCTGTATCAATGACTAGTAGGAAGGTCTTGACATAAGCTTTATTGTGAATCTTCTCTTAAGGTATATGCATAAGCCCAACATCACTTAGTGGTTATTGGTCAAACGAGTTCTACACTATCTAAAAGGAACTTTGAACTATGGACTTTTCTTACCATACTCTATAGACAATGACAACATGAAATTCATTGGATACGCAGATAGTGATTATACAAACTCACCTAATGCCAAAAGCACACAATAAAATACATACACAAATCCTATTTTTAATAAAGAATAAGAAAATTGAACAAAAATGTAGAAAAAGTGCGTTAAAGATAACAAAATATGAAGGAACTTATATAAAAATGCAAAAAAAAAGATAATGCAATACACCCAGAAACTCAAATACAAAGCCAAGAAAAATTTCGATAAATTTAAAGAGGAAACCGTAGATTTTTCAGAGTTGGACAAATTGTACTATAAGTTTTCTTCTGGGAAAAATGGGAACTGGGAACTGCAAAGCGGCGAAGGAGAAGATAAGAACAATTTATTTTATTTACCCTAGATTCATTATAATACATTAAATTTGATAAAAAAAAATAGTTGTGCGGACCGTTTTACTAACGGACAGCGGCTCAACCGGTTTGACCGAATGGCCTGCTGTCGGGTTACGTACACAGGCTGAGGCAGAGTACATCACTATTGCATATGCTTCAAATCATAGTGTATGGCTGAAACAAGTACTTGAGGACAATGGTTTCCCACATATTCTACCTACAACTTATTCCTCTACAATCAAGCTGCAATTGCAATAGGAAATGACCTTGCTCATTTCGGAAAGGCAAATCACATAAAAGTAAAATACCATACTCTTAGCGAAGCTGTGAAAACCAAAGAGATCAAATTGGAGCACATCAGTTTTGAGAGACAACTTGTGGATATCTTCACAAAAGGTTTAGGTAAAATACTCTTTGGGAAATTGAGGAGGGAAGTCGAAATTCTATCCCTAATTGATTTTCAGTAAATTTTACCCTCTGTCGTCGAGGGGACTGTTGAGGACGACGCACAGGCAAAACTTGAAGAAACAATTGAAAAGGAAGACACATAGGTATGAACAAATGGTTAACTAACTAATAAACCTTATTTTGACTAAACATATTAAAAGTGTTACAACCATTTTGTTTTGTACAGTGGACAGACCACTATAAAAACATGTAAGAACCCTATGAGTATTATGTCATTACAAACTTGTGAGAAACATCTATAATGTAGCCCCACCTCTTTACTTCATGTTACATAAGTTTACCTTTGAAGAAGCTCACTAGGAATCTACTCAACAAGCTCTTCAATAATGGGTTTATTAAGATCTATTTTTAAAAATGTTGTGTGGTGAACGTCAATAGTTAAGTTAGAGATGATATTATTATGAGTTTGTTAAAGTATTTGATAAAATTGTGATATCATAATCGTGAGTTAGGTAAAAATATTAATATACTTTTATAAATAAGAATAATGAAATTTATATTTTAATTATCAGATTTAAGTGTATATTAGTCATTTCACAAATCATAATCGTATCACAACTGGTTTCAACAACTATGAAGAAATCATAGTTTTAATGGATGAATAAACCACTATTTTGTTTTTTGTGCATTGAAAAATAACGATTTGTTATTAAATCTCTGCGTACCATAGTTTCAATCAATGTTCCAAACAAATTCAATTTGTTAAATCCACCAACATTACATTTAGGAACTAAACTTAATCTATTTTTTGAAAAATGCAAGGTGTCAGCTTCGTTTGTATGATGAAGATGATTCTCATCTTGGCTATGCAGAGATGTTCTTTAGATTATATTTTGTATGTATTCTCAAAATACATTTTGATATTAGAATGTATTATTATTGTTTTTACATAATACTAAAATATTTATATTATCATTGTAAATATAATATACTTTCAAATTATTTTTTAAATCTAAAATGAGGTAGGAGAGCCACATAAAACGTGTAAATGCGAAGTGGCCACAAAAAAAATCCCACGCAAAAAATGGGGTAGACCCGGCATTATCCTTTTTTGAATTATAGACTAGTCAATAGACTCACTACTAGTAGGTTTTCCTTAATAATTTTCTCTTGGAGTAATAGAGGTTAGTAAAATCCGAAGATTATTAACTTAACATATTTGGAAGTTACAAAAAATAAAATTTTGATTAATTTGTAGTAAAATATGTTTTGTTACAATAATATTACATTTTAAAACTATGTTAATGTTGGTTGTGTTATAGTTCATCACACATGTTTGTAAAAAGTTTTATTTTGTCATCTAAATGTTATTATGTATATATTATAAATTCCATCACTTGATTATATTAATATTAATGTAATAACAGAGATAACTTAGCATATATTAAATTATAAATAAAAAATATCCTGAGGTGCTGTTTAAATGATAGTATTTAAATTATAGGATGAAATTGAATAATATATGAAATAAACGTGACAAAATTATAATAAAATAAAAATAAAATATTAATTAAGTTTTGATGGAATATTTTAGATATACACGAGGAGTGTAAAGGAAATTGAGTTGGAAGTTAAGAACACCTATGATTGTGTCTTAAGTTGTTGGAAGCGTACTACGTAGACATTTAAAAACGACAAAAACATGAACGTAGACATTGTTATAATAAAGTATACATTAGGACATGTAAATGACACGTATGATTTAAAAATAAAAATTTAATAAAATATGAATGAAAACATCAATATACATTATAGAAGATCAATAATATATATATATATTATGAATAAATAAAATAATTCCACATATACAAAAAAAACCAAAAATTTAAAAATACAAGTGTGGGTACAGCCGGTTTCACCCCTTTTGATGGTGGTGCGAAGGGTTGATTAGAGTTGACACCGGAGAAGAAGTAATTCTTCAACCAGTAAAATGTCACAGAATCAGCTGCAGAGTAGCAATATTGCTGCTATTCCAGTAAATGAGGTGTACTGGACTCTGGTGGCAAAGGCCGACAAGAAATTCTCCAAGATCCGAAATCTGCCATACTATCAAAGAACCCGGTAAATTTTCAGGTGGATTCGATCAGTTTTGTCTTTTTGTCTTTCCCCCAAATTTTGTGTTTGCTAGAGGATTTTGTAAGCGTGATTCTTGATAGAATTTGATTACTGTATCAAGATGTTTGATATTATCTATGCTACTGTTTTCTGTAATTAGTAAAGAGGATTTCAGCATGGAGGTGTGAGTTTTTGCACCTAATCTTTGTTTTTTTCTAGTTCTTGTGCTGAAAATTTGCAACATGGTGATGATATATCATTTTTTGATAGTCAGATACGATACATACTTCTATAAAGTCTTTAAGGTCTACACTGAGCTTTGGAAGTTTCAACAAGAGAATAGACAGAAGTTGGTAGAAGCTGGATTGAAAAGATGGGAGATTGGGGAAATTGCCTCTCGGATTGGACATCTATACTTTGGTCAGTACATGAGGACTAGCGAAGCAAGTTATTTGTCTGAATGCTACATATTTTATGAGGCAATCTTCACTAGGGAGTATTTTAAGGATGGCCTTTACCAAAATGTCAATCTTGCTAGCAAGCAGTTGAAGCTTCTTGCTCGATTTTTGACTGTTTGTTTGGTCCTGAACCGTAGAGAAATGATTCATCAGCTGGTAAATCAGCTTAAAATATTACTGGATGAGTGTAGAAGAACTTTCCAGGTATTTTCTCAATCAACATATACATATTTGATTCATTACGGCCTTCTGTACATTCGATTTTTATTTGGTATTTGTGCTATGGAACTAACACATAAATGCCTCTATTTTCTAATAAAATATCGCATTGGAAAGACGAGTTATCTATGTATGATGCTGTTTCAGGAAACTGATTTTAAAGAATGGAAGATTGTTGTTCAGGACATTGTTAAGTTCCTCAAAGAAGATACAGCCTTTATGAATATCAGGCCTTTGAGATATAGTGTCATTTTGGACCTTCACCCAGATTATCTACCGCAGGTTACTGCTGCGAAGAAGAAGCTAAGATTGAGAGATGCTTTGCTATGCAGTTATCACACTAATGAGGTGAAAACTGAAAACTGAATTTCAAGTTTTAGTTATTCTAAATGTAGTAATACTTTCTTGTAAGCTGAAAACTGAATTTTCATTTCTCAAAATTTCTCTTTTCAGGTCAAGTTTTCAGAATTTAATCTTGATACTTTGAGGATGTTACAGTGTTTAGAGTGGGAGCCCACTGGTTCCTTTTACCAGGTAAATGGCCCTTCCTCAACCGGAACAGGATCTTCAACCTCCCAGAATGGGGCTTCTGGGCTAAGTCGTGTTAACCGTGATATAGCCGACCCGACTTTGCCACCAAACCCAAGAAAAGCCATCTTATCCCGGCCTTCCGTTACCCACTTTTTAGCTGTGAGTAATTGTTATTGCATTTGCTTACTCAGTTTTTTGCAGTGATCAGGATTTGAAATTATGTTCTCTTGATTTTTTATAAGCCATAGGATTGGCAAGTGTGATAAAATGGCCTTTATAATGCCACATTTAGGATACATAACTTTGTGCAGTTAAATAGAACGTGAATTCTTCACTAACATTAGCTGCTGGTCTATAAACTTAATGCGAGATAGCTGCACGTTTGGTCGTATTTACCGGGTTCTTTTTACCATCAGGTCCTAGGATCAATTTGTGAGGAGCTTCCATCTGATGGAGTTCTTCTAATGTACATCTCAGCTTTAGGTAAAAATAATATATTCTCTTTTATGCCCACTATTTCGAGGTTTTATTAGAAGCCGTATGCACAAAATTTACTACAGGATGTAATCCACATGATACATCTCCCCCTTCGGATAAAGAGAATTCTATGAGTTCCATAGAAAGCATCACAAGAGACTTCCAGATTCATTCTACCAATTCTAACAGCCCTACTTCAGACAATGATACGGAATCTGATACTGTCTGTGATTCAGGATCAACTGCCAACTGCTTGCGTATTGGGACGAATGAACAACCAGGTGCTGAACTAATGTTTTTTTGCAACATGAACCCTTATGATGATATTTTTTTCCTTTATGAAATATCCCAGTGGTATATTTCAGGTATGAAGTGTATATATCCTTCAGATTTATTGCCCTTCACGAGAAGACCAATTTTTTTCATCATTGACAGTGAAAACAGCAAAGCTTTCATGGTTAGCCTTTCTGATTCTTGTCTTTGTAGTTGGAGTTATTGTTACATTACTCCTCCCCGATGATTATTCCCGATGCATTAACAGACTATTAGCGGATCAGAGAAAGGAGAACGTGTTGCTATGCTTCTTTCTCCGAAAAAATCATTGTCATTTCCTAATACAGAGAGCCCGAATCAACCTAATGGAAGCTTATTTACATCTTTTCTCACAGCTCCTTTGCAGTCTTTTATTCTCTTACTTGGATTAAGTGGCTCAGACACTGAAGTAAACAAATTTTGCCATAACAATTGCTGCTTTGTTAACTGCTACTATCCTAATGAGAAGAATATGGTTTCAGGACATGTATGTTAAAACTGAGAAGCTATTCCAGTCTTTGATGATTCAATGTGGGTCGTCTTTGGCTTCAACCGACGATCTTGATCCCGTATGGTCTCAAATTTTAACAGATCCATTCTTGAGGAGGCTTCTTCTCACGTAAGATTAGCTATTTATTGACTAAATAGCCAATTTCCATGCTAGTTTAGCCAACAGTAGTGATATTTGATGAACTTTTGATGTGATGCAGATTCATATTCTGTCGATCCGTATTTTCCCTGTATTATCGAACCTCCGACAGGATGGAATTTCTACCAGAATGCATACCATCACTTCCAGAAGTAGCTTCACCAATGAGCAATTCATGCCAAAGAATGATATTTCAACTAGCCAGCTTGCTTGGAGTGAATGAGAGATTCATCTTCACAGAAGCAGCTATGATGCCTGATGATTGAGCTACCATTTCATTCAAAGCACCTTAACTACGGTATGCATTCGACAATTGTTTGCACTCAAATGCTAATACATGTTTTCAGCCTACTCCTATTTGGTTTCTCGACCTCTTATTGGAGCCTGAAAAGAGTGTTTTAAATACGAAGGATGTGCTTTGGACACATTACATAATGCAAAATAAGAATGTATATTCAGAGTATGCATAGCACAAATTATAGAAAATAATTTATATAGAAAGAGAAATAGAAACATAAATAAAAATACAAATATAAATTATGAAGTGTTCTGTATATTTTTAGAATGTACAAATAATGTATAAAAATTGAAGAATGTTCTATTGTATAAATAGGATGATAATTTATATGTTAATCAAATTATTTTTCTATCCTTAGATTTAGTGAATAATAAGTTATTAATCGAAATTTTATCTGATTATCACAAAATATGATATTCAACAAGATTACCATTGAGATGATGACCCAATTCTGCATCGTCTAAATCCTAATTTCTCAAAAAACATACATTGAAATAAAAAAAATCTTTTCTATTTTCGTCCAAATCATTATGTTTCCATAAACTTACATGTAAACAATTGTGACACGGTTGTTTCCACTTAGACAAAAATGCAGTGTTGGATATATGATGCAAAGATTGGATTTATCAATGTTTTCATACTTGTCTGGAATTCATTATCGGTCCGGAGTGGTACGATCGATATACCTCCGGTATATCGGCCGGTACTAAATTTTTTTTTTAAAAAAAAAAAATATTTAATTAGTTTTTAGGATCGAACACGAAAAAAACCGGAAATATACCCTAGTACTCAGTATCTGATGGTACCAAAAACAAATACCGGTGAAGCCCCGGTATTTGACGGTATGCCATCCGGTATGAAGACATTATGATCTATGATGAATTTCTCATATATTACGTAGAGTCTACCTTCAAACTTCAAATGTCAAAAATTGTATAAAAAAATAAATAATGATATTTTAATCATTTCAATAACTAGAAGTAGAAGTTGAAATTTAAAATAAGATTTATGTTGTTTTTTATTTGTAGTTATAAAATTGAGAAGTATAAATTTTATTTCTACAAAAGTATAATGAAAAATATGATATATTCTCCAATTTCCTTAATTTATATTTCTTAGAATGAAAAACAGAAACAAAAGTTGTACATAACATAGCCATAGTGTTTTATGTATACATATATTAAATTATAGATTGTAAAAGAGTTATGGATAAATATAAAATATGAATTAACTTATAATGTAAAAAATAATTATTCTCTTTATTATAAATATGAAATTAAAATTCTAAATTAAAATAAAATAAAATAAAATTTGTAAATATAAAATAAATTACTAACATTTTTTATAAAAGAAATAAAATAAAAAAATATTGAAGACCATAGTTGAAGAAACCCAACAAGTAAGAATATCAATCTTAAATTATAGAAAAAATAATACACTATTATGTAAACTATGAAAATAATAATAATTTGATTTGGAAAATATATAGGTGAAAAATATGAAATATGATGCATAATATATTTTCATAATCAAATCTAAACTTGATGTTTCATTATAATTGAAAAATTAGAATATATTATGAATCAAAATTTATAGTTAGAATTTAAAATAAACATTATTTTTTTCAAAAATAGATTATACATTCAATAATAGCATAATTTGTGCATATATGAGTGTGAACCGTTTCCTTTATAAAAAATGATTCATTTATATATGGGTGGGTGTTCTAAGGTATACTGACCAAGCCTTCCTGTGCGATAAAGATTTAGTAATTTTGTAGCTACCACACCATAATTACATGCTTCTGGTTGGGAAGGCAGGTGAAAAGCATTGATCAGAAGCTTGAATTCTTCTTGAATAAGTCCAGCTAAATCTTCATCATTCCCTGTGGATCCCGTAAAAGATGAAACGGCATGATAAAGTGCAAGGCGTACATCATTGACGATCAAATCCTGCACTCAGAATCCCCCCTTCAAGGACTAAGTCACAAATGTTCAAATGCTTGTCTATTTTTATTAGGAACAACTTTTTACCTGCGTGTGATCGCTCTTGAATTGCTTTGATGAGATATTTTTCAAATGGGTATTGTTACCTCCTAATGCTTCTTCTCCAGCTGAAGCATTACATAACTTGGCCCAATTCTTGTATTCGTTGCTCATGTTCATGATGGAAAGAAGATACTGTGCAAGTTGTATCTCGCCAACCACAGTATCTTTGAATGCTCCTGTATTTCAAAATTAGAACAAGTCGGTTGAAATTATAGAGTCTAGCCAAAATTACGACGAGAGAGCGTGAACAAATGGGATTAAGGGGAGGAAACCACATATTTAAAATATTTGATATATGTTGGCATTCTTCACTCTTAAAATCTAAATCATTTTTCTAACCAATGTGGGACAAATTCAACATAGTCCATGCTAAAAGTAGAGAATCAAGTCCATGATACCTGATAAGGCAAGATTGGAGCAGGTCTCGTGATCACTCAGATAGGGAGGCAGAATACCTGGTGTATCCAACACGTATATATTAGGATGGCTAGCAATCTGCAGTCTAAAAATGACAGTGTGAAGACTAGCAGTGTATTTACTATTTATTGCATATAACCTCAGATAAAAAAGATGTATTTTTATGAATCTCCTTAACCTTGAAGCTGGTTATGCTTTTTGTCTCCCCTGGTTGTGCACTCACAACTGAATGTCTTGACTTCCCTTTCTCTAATTATTTGTATCAGAACAGGAGATTTCACAATCATAAAGAACAGGAACAAAATTGAGTAACAACAGAAGGAACCTGTTGCTGATATTCTTCCAACTTGATGCAAAGAGTTGGCTAAAGCTGATTTCCCTGTATTGGTAACTCCTACTAGCATTAATGTTATGGTGTGAGATGGATCATCTTTTGTCTTCAATTCTCTGACTTTTATTTGAAGAAAGTTCAGGAGCTGCATGTTTATATATGATCACATACTCGTTAAGTTTTATGCAGTTTTATTGCAAGTTACTAGAGAGATTGCAGATTTACCTCCTTGATATTGTCACGATTATGTGAATTTACCGCAAAAGCGACAAGTCTCTGGTTATCAAAAAACCTCAACCATTCCTGCAAATGGACATTTACAATTTTGCTAAAACAAGTGATGTCCCATGAAATATGATCACCATTTGCAGAAGCAGGAGAGAAAAAAGGAGCAAATATGCCTTTGTTTGAGACTGATTAGCAAGGTCCATCTTGTTGAGTAGAATGATGCGCCTCAATGAAGAGAACTCTCTCAACTGCAAAGATTCTGATGACATGGGAATCTGTTAAAGGGGTTTTGAGCAATCAGTAAACTATCGTTGAAGAGTAGGCGATCTAAAAGAAGCCCCAAGCGACACGAATGTTGTGTTAGGAATTTCATCAAGTATGTAGTGGACAATAAAAAAAGTAGTACCCTGGCATCTCTGACTTCAAGAACAATATCGACCAGCTGAAGACGGTCGACGACAGCGCGAGAAGCCGCGGCCATATGAGGAGTGTACCACCATTCAGACCCTCTGCGTTTAGCCACTTTCTTCACCGCTTCCCCTATCTTCTGAACTAAACTATCCATCATTAGTCGAACATGATCTATTTCGCCGCAAAACAAACAGCCACTGTCGCGTTCAACAAGCTTTGCATTTAACCCCAAATTCTAACCTAATTCTATTCGATTGAATAGGATTTGAGTTTGTATTCCTGCGGATAGAGGTGGGCGCCTAGTGTGACGAGAATAGCTGAGTGCCCCTGATGCTAATGCAATGACAACGATAAGAAAATTTATTTTGATGTCCTATAAAAAAAGGTAGGTTAGTAGAATATTCTTCAAACTAAATAGACAACATGAGTCATTAAACTCTCAACTAATGAATCCACCTGAACTTTAGTAACGATGACAATTAACTTAAAATGTTGCTTTGTGATTTTTTCTTTATTTATTGTTATGTGGAAAGAAATGTATTTTATTATATGTAAGTATATTTAGAGGGAATGTCTACTTTTCTTACATTTCTAAGTAAACACATTTGACTGAGCAAAGATTTTGGATTATACCAAAATTTTGTTATTTCGATATTTGATATTTTGTATTCGATTTGATATTTAATTTTATGAAATTATGAAATTTGGTTTAATATTCGGTAAAAATAATAAAAATTCGATATATATATGTTATGATCCATTTTTAGGGGTACCAACAGTCATCCGGTTCGTCAAGATACGAACTCGGTTTTAATTTGTTTATGGTGGGAAGACGATTAGATAAAGTAAATGAAGAAATAGGCAAGACAATTTATAGTGGAAAACCCCGAGAAATGGGGAAAAAACCACTTGACTAAGAGCAGAAAAAGCTCTTAGTCGATTCATTAATCAAATAATTCATTACAAAAATACAGCAGAGGTTTATGAAGATGACGAGGTATAAGAAAGAAGTAAGAACTCCGGCAGAGTAACAATTTGTTCTTATGCGTCCAAAAGATCCTGCTAATTCCGTCGTCAAACTCTGTATTTATAGAATTGAAGGTGTGTGTAATCCACGACTTGTAACTGCCTCTGACAAATTTGTTGAATGTTGTTGTCGCATGACGTAAAACGTGGCCGGGACCGAAGTGTGGCCTGCGTGTTCCGGCCCGAGGCGTGGTAAACATGTGGAGGCCAAAAGCGTAGAACGCGTGGGCTGTAACCGTTTGAACCGAACTGTTGGGCCATTTGTCAAAAGTCCTTCCATTTTGCCAAGTCTATCTTCGGTCCCATCGTGGAATATCGAGTCAATTTATCTCAAATGTACTAAGTTGGGGATTTTGAGTCGCACAAGTTCGTTTTTATTACATGGGTCGGCATAATCGTTATTGGACCTTACCCATTGTAAGGTACCCGATTCTAGGATTCTCATCAATATCGAATACTAAATTAGTTTATACAATATTTATATATTTTAAATGAGTGATCTGTCTTTCAATTATTGATATTGAAGTTTGATATCTTAACATATTGAAAAGTCATTAGTATAAGGTTTCTCACATTTGTCCAAATGACTCTGATATTATCAATATCAATCTCTACACTTGCTTTTTAATATGCATTTATCACTTGTATATATTTCAAGTAATTTTATTTAATGATTATTTTGATGGTATTATTTTATATTTGTTTGATACTTTAATATCTAATAGGTGAACACGTTATTGATTCTTATTGAAGTTTTTTGAGTTCGAAAAATGTGAAGACACTTGTATGCATTCAAGATTGGCATTGTGGATTGCATTATGATAATATTAAAGATGATCAATACGAGCAAGATTAATTTGAGAATGATAATTGATATTCCACGTAAATAAACTATTAATTTCTCATTTATTTTATAATCATTATTTTTGTATTTTCTTTCAAAATTTTCATAACATTATACATTGATATTAGAGTAGAAACTAGAATAATTGAAGATTGTTTTATTATATAGATACAACAATGTAATCAATGACTTAATGTTTGTCTTTTTTAAGATATTTTTCGATATATTTAATTTAAGACATGTATGAGATGTTTTTTATTATTTTTTCTAGGTGCTTTTATTATTCGATTTTGTTGATAATTTGGTATTCGGTATTTCAATATTTGGTTTGGTTTTGATCTCGTCTAAAAATATTTTAGAGTGTTTATTCTTATATCAGTCAATATTTAGGGGACACGAGCGATATAAGAGGTTGGGGGGACACGAGCGATATACGAGGTTGGGCCCACAATGTGTGGGCTTATGTCCTCGGGAGAGCGAAGCTCTACCTTGGTTTTCACTATAATAATAGAGAGATACAATTACAATAAATGGATATCGATAATCTGATCGAAAACGGTAAGAAAAGCAATCAAATCTGCTCCGCCACGCCGAAACTGCCGAAAACTCGCGAATAGAGATCTGGCCGCGAGTTATCGAACCAAATCTCGCGAATAGTGATGTACTCGAGTGAAAACTCGCAAACGAAGAAAAGTCTCGCGAATAGTGGCTGAAATGGACCTGGTGCGAGTTTTCTAACCAAATCTCGCGAATAGTGGCTGAAATGGGACTGGTCGCGAGTTTTGGTGCATAACCTCGTGGATAAGGGTTGAAAAGCGAAATCTCACGAGTACTTTCACAAGTTCGAGCGAGAACATTGCCTTGAGAGGTACAAAAAGAGTCTGAATCTCTTTTCAGTATCTTGGGGCTCATGTTTATAGAGAAATCCAGCCCAATTAATAAGTTTCAGGTCCAAGACCCCAATTTCACTTGATTCAGCCCAAAGTACCCAAATAATATTTAATTAAACTGGAATAAATGTCATACCGCAATAGAACTTCAGAAATGCATCTCGATCGAGAATTAGCCGGAAATGTCGATGAGATAATACCGGAAAACCTCGTAAAATAATTCATTGCTTCCAGATATCGAATAAACAGCCAAAAATATCGCTACAACTTACCGGCGCGCTCCTCGGGTGCCAAATTACGAAAATACCATTGGCCCAGTTCGGGGCCGAATTTGTCCGAAACTGATAGAAACATTAATGAAATGCTCATATATAGGCCCGGGAGATCCGAATTACGAGAATACCCCCAAAACTATAGAGTGACGTAAATATACGAGAATACCGAAAATATCATCTAGCCACGTCGGACGAGCTCCCGGGATGTCATAATACCGAAAATACCCCCAGGTAATATCAATAGTCCCCTGAGTCGAAAACCATATAATATTAGCTCGTCCAGAAAGTCGATGATCGTTCGGGAATTTTTCTGAAAAACTGTGGTTAGGGTTGAAAACCATTCGCAGACGTGATCGTTCTGACACTAAGAACGTCAGATTGTGACGTTGGGAGAAAATCTCGGGATTTTTCGACTCGGGGGTCCGCCCCTCTAAATACCAGGTCCGCCCCCTGTTACAGTTCCATTTTGCATAAACTCAGCACGCTCGCGACATTTCGAACGAAATCTCGCGACTACTTCCATTGCACAGTCCCTCCCACGACTTTTGGAACGAAATCTCGCGACTACATTGGATGAACAGTGACACAAGCAACTTGTAACTTTGAACAAAAACTCGCGACTGCATAGGCTGCACAGTAGCTCTCGCGACTTTTGCTACGAAAACTCGCGAGACACTTAATAAAATCTGAAAAAATTATAAAAAATTGGAAAAATCTTAATTTCGAGAACTTAACATCATTTCCTCCGGCTCTGCTCATTCCTCGAACTCCAATGCCTCATCATCCCATTCCTCGGACTCCTCATCCGGCTCGAGGAGTTCCAGTTCGGGTCTGTTAGCTTTCCGTTCTCCCATTACGAACCCTTACCCATACTTCTTCGATCGAATTGCACATCATGAGAATACGATTGGTTCTCAGAGTTCTGCTGTCAAAGTCTTAAAATCTTTTGACCAGCCTTATAGCATGCATCCCGGAAGTGGAAGTCTATCGTAGAAAATTACCACCTTCCTTCCGATTGTGTTCTATACCAANAAGAAGCAGAAGAAATAATCTTCCAAATATTATAGTTTCTTCACTTTTGTAGTCTCCCCGCATTTTGTATTCCCCAATGTATATAAGAAATTACTTTCTTTTCTTTTAACTTCTCGTCACACTCTTTAAGAAAAATATAACCCCGAATAATCCAAATCAAGAAATTGGCCTCCGAGATAATAAGAATTTGTCTGAGTCATAGGTATTCCCTTACGCGGGTAAGGGTGCTCAATAATCATGCACATAACTTTTTCCGATAACCCTAAGTATGCTTAAGAGTCCCCACTAATCATAATATTTGTTTGTGGAAATAAACCATAAGGCAATCGTTCGGCCATCCAGATTGTTTCTTCAAATAGAAATCATAAATGCACTCACGTGTAGCGGAGCTTGNTTATAGTTTCTTCACTTTTGTAGTCTCCCCGCATTTTGTATTCCCCAATGTATATAAGAAATTACTTTCTTTTCTTTTAACTTCTCGTCACACTCTTTAAGAAAAATATAACTCCGAATAATCCAAATCAAGAAATTGTAGGTATTCCCTTACGCGGGTAAGGGTGCTCAATAATCATGCACATAACTTTTTCCGATAACCCTAAGTATACTTAAGAGTCCCCACTAATCATAATATTTGTTTGTGGAAATAAACCATAAGGCGATCGTTCGGCCATCCAGATTGTTTCTTCAAATAGAAATCATAAATGCACTCACGTGTAGCGGAGCTTGACCCTCGGCCATTTCAATAACAGTCGAAAATATATGACCCTTCAAAATAACGGATTTTGGAGGACATGCCTTCTAAATGAGTAGTTATTTGAACTCGAGATTGTTCTACCTTCATCTATACATCTTTGCCACCGGTATATACTTGCACTCGGGGGCATCACACTCTCGTCGCCGGTATATACTTGCACCCGGGGCCATCACACTGTCCCGTCAGTATAAACTTGCACTCGAGGTCATCACGGTGACCACTTGCACCGCGGCATCACATTGTCCCGTCGGTATAAACTTGCACCCGAGGTCATCACGGTGCCACTTGCACCGCGGCATCACATTGTCCCATCGTCATTGCACCGTGGTTATCACACTGTCTCATCGGCATTGCACCGTGGTCATCACAGTATAAACTTGCACCGCGGCATCACACTGTCCCATCGGCATTGCACCGTGGTCATCACGGTATAAACTTGCACCGCAGCATCACACTGTCCCATCGGCATTGCACCGTGGTCATCACGGTATAAACTTGCACCGTGGCATCACACTCTCGCCGCCGGTATATACTTGCACTCGGGGCCGTTGCAGAAATGGACCCACTTTCGACGAGGGCGCGACCCTCGCCGGCGTGTCATGGAGGAGTCGGGTATAAACTTGCACCCCGTTTCGCAACGGAAACATGCTCGGTACAAAGCCGGCTATCTCATAATAAATCGGGACCCTTGACATATTCCAACATTATGTATGTACAGACGATTCTGCCGCTGACAGGAAGACTCATCATGTTCAAAGTATTTTGACACAGTATCTAATTTGACGAGTTTGAAAATGATCGACTACAAGACAGGCGGTACATTGCATTTCTAATCTAACCTATTATTTTATTCCATCCTCCATCATAATAAAACGTAATGGACCAACTCCCATCCTACCAGTCCCCTAGTCGATTGAATTCATGTCGTAAAAAAAGATACTCAAAAAATTAGAATATGACCATAAAAAAAGAGGAAATTTTATTTTAAAAAGATCGATGAGTCACGTCTAAACATAATACTTGCACAAATTGGAAATATGACAAGTCCGTGGCAGCTCCTCTCCGCTCATATTCGCAATCTTATACGTTCATTCTCTCACCACTGCCGTCACTCTATACGGGCCTTCCCATTTTCGATCTAGCTTTCCAAAATGCCTCGAGACTTCCACTTTCTTTAGAATTAAGTCCCCAACTTTTAACAACATGGGGCGGACGTCTTTATCGTGATTTTTAGCCATCCGCCTTTTACAAACCTCAATTCGTATGGCAGTTCTGTCCCTGAGATCGTCAACACAATGAAGATCCAACTTTCGCATATCCTCATTCAATACTTCATCGTAAGCAATGACCCTCTCGGATAAAATAGTCACCTCTACTGGAGAAACGGCCTCAGAGCCATATACCAAAGAGAACGGGCTAAATCAAGTGGTAGACCTTGATGATGTTCGATACGCCCACATTACATTATGCAGCTCATCTACCCATTAGGCTTAAGATTCATCTATCCTTGTTTTTAGCTGCTGCAAAATGATACGATTAATAACTTCAGTAAGCCCGTTCGTTTCTGGATGTACCACGGATGTAAACCGTTGTTGAATACCATAACACCCGCACCATTCGCTAACTCGCTTCCCAGAGAATTGTGTTCTGTTATCTGATACTTAAATTTTGGGAATTCCAAATCGACATATAATATACCTCCAAATGAAACTTATAACTTCCTATTCCCGAACTCGGCGGTTACTGCATCTAATAAAAACCACGTAGCGTTCGAAAGTTCCAAACTTGCAACTTCGGCGGTCTGTCTCTCTGCTAGACTGATAGATGGCTGATAATGGATCATAGTCGTTATTTTTTACTCATCTGAGAGTTCCAAGATCGTGGCTGACTTTGCAAGACCGTCAGCACGGGTGTTTTCCTCTCTCGGGATATATGTAAGAACGAATGTCTTAAGGCATTTCGCTACTTCCTTCAACTTGTCTAAGTACATCCACATATGCTCACATGTGGTACCAAAAGTATCTGCGAACTGGTTCACTACTAACTGTGAATCGGAGTGAGAATGCAAGCGAACAATTCCGATCTCGACTGCTAAGTTAATACCAAATATCAAGGCTTCGTATTCGGCGACGTTGTTTTTTGCAGGGAAGCGCAGTTTTACATCATATTCATATTCCTCACCAGACTTTCTTTCCTTAAAATAAACGCAGATACCAGCTCGCCTAGCGGAAACTGATACATCGACAAATGCATCCCAGTATTCCTCATTACCCAATTCTTCTGATCGAGTCATTTCCACTATGAAGTCCACTAAAACCTTGGCCTTTAAAGCTCGTCTTGAGATATATTCAATCTGATACTGCCCTAACTCGATATTCCACTTCGCTAGCCTGCCAGAGGCATCAATTTTCGATAGTACGCTTCTGATAGGTTGATCTGTTAAGACCGCAATATGGTGACCTTGAAAGTAATGCCTTAATTTTCGGAAGGCAACTATTAGGGTTAACACGAATTTCTCCAAATCTGTATAGCGGGATTCTACTCCTTGCAATTTCCTGCTGACATAATATACTGGTCTATGCTCTTTGTCGCTAAGCCTGACTAAGACGGCACTCACTGCCTTTTTAGATACAGCTAAATTCAAACCCAATGGATCCCTAGGGGATGGGGGAGATATAAATGGTGGTTTACTCAAGTAATCTTTCAGACTTTCGAAGGCCATACTGCATTCATCATCCCAATACAATAGATTTGTCTTGCGCAATACTCGGAAAAATGGTAAACGTCTCTCTGCAGATCGCGAAATGAAACGATTCAATGATGGTAATCGACCCGTTAATCTTTGGACTTCTCTAACAGTTGTCGGATGAGTCATTTCCTGTATGGTCGTTATCTTATCAGGATTCATCTCGATTCCCCTTTTTGATACCATAAATCCAAGGAATTTTCCCCCCTTTACACAAAAGACATACTTACGCGGATTCAACTTCATTTGATATTTCCTCAATATATCAAACACTCATTCAATATATTGAATGTGATTATTCCCGTGCCGGCTTTTTATCAATATGTCATCAATATAAACTTCCAAACATTTTACAATCATATCCTTGAATATCGAATTCATTAGACACTTATAGGTAGCCCCATTATTTTTCAAACCGAATGACATAACTTTATAGCAAAAAATACATTTATTGGTCATAAAAAAGGTAAACAACTTGTCTTCATAATACATAAAAATTTGGTTATAACCCTTAAATGCATCTAACATACTAAGAAATTCAAAGTCACATGCCGCATCCACCATCATGTCAATGGCCGACAGCGGATACGGATCCTTCGGACATGCTTTATTCAAATCGGTAAAATCAATGTAAACTCTCCAGCCATTATTCGACTTTGGGACCACCATTGGATTCGCGACCCAATCTGCGTATCTGACAGACTCTATGAACCCCGCCTGCAACAAACTTTCCACTTCCTCATCAATGACACTTTCTTTCTCCGGGTAAAACTTCCTCTTTTTCTGATGAATTGGTCACACATATGGGTTAACATTGAGTCTATGTGAGCAAACTTGGGGGTCTACCCCACATAATCCTGATAAGACCAAGTAAAAATATCTATATTTTTTCGCCAAAAATAAATTACCACCTTTTCAAGCTCTGGCGTCATCTCAGTACCGATTATCACTGTCTTTTCCTGGTTATTGGAGAATAAATGCACTGTCTTAATACCTAAGGGTTCTATCTTCATCTCGTTTTCTTTATATTTCCTATTGTATGAAGTATCAGCTGAATCCATAACTTCTTCGGATAAGACTTCCACCATACAAACATGTTTCTTTGCTTTCGACTCATCCATACCACTCCTGCACATTATGTTATAGCAAGAACGCGCCAATTCATGATCTCCTTTCATTTTTCCAACGCCTGAAGGTGTGGGGAATTTCATCATCAAATGTGTTTGAGAGACCACATCCCCAAATAAATTCAAAGAACTTCTCACGAGAATCGCATAATAAGGAAGTATAGGGAGATCCACGACTACGAATTCACTAATAAAGTCCTTAATATTCCTTGATATTCCACATAAATAAACTATTAATTTCTCATTTATTTTATAATCATTATTTTTGTATTTTCTTTCAAAATTTTCATAACATTATACATTTATATTAGAGTAGAAACTAGAATAATTGAATATTGTTTTATTATATAAATACAACAATGTAATCAATGACTTAATGTTTGTCTTTTTTAAGATATTTTTCGATATACTTAATTTAAGACATGTATGAGATGTTTTTTTTATTTTTTCTAGGTGCTTTTATTATTCGATTTTTTTGATAATTTGGTATTCGGTATTTCAATATTTGGTTTGGTTTTGATCTCGTCTAAAAATATTTTAGAGTGTTTATTCTTAGATCAGTCAATATTTACTCGAAATTTAATTGTTGTTGGGATACGAGCGATATACGAGGTTGGGCCCACAATGTGTGGGCTTATGTCCTCGTGAGAGCGAAACTCTACCTTGGTTTTCACTGTAATAATCGAGAGATACAATTACAATGAATAGATATTGATAATCTAATCAAAAACGGTACGAAAGCAATCAAATCTGTTCCGCCACGCCGAAACTGCCGAAAACTCGCGAACAGAGATCTGGCCACGAGTTTTCGAACCAAATCTCGCGAATAGTGATGTACTTGAGTATAAACTCGCAAACGAAGCAAAGTCTCACGAATAGTGGCTGAAATTGACCTGGTTGCGAGTTTTTGAACCAAATCTCGCGAATAGTGGCTGAAATGGGACTGGTCGCGAGTTTTGGTGCAGAACCTCGTGGATAAGAGTTGAAAAGCGAAATCTCGCGAGTACCTTCACAAGTTCGAGCGAGAGCCTTGCCTTGAGAGGTACAAAAAGAGTTCGAATCCATTTTCAGTGCCTTGTGGCTTATATTTATAGAGAAATCCAGCCCAATTAATAAGTTTCAAGCCCATGACCCCAATTTCACTTGATTCAGCCCAAAGTACCCAAATAATATTTAATTAAACTGGAATAAATGTCATACCGCAATAGAACTTCGGAAATGCATCTCGATCGAGAATTAGCCGGAAATGTCGATGAGATAATACCAGAAAACCTCGTAAAATAAGTCATTGCTTCCAGATATCGAATATACAGTCAAAAATATCGCTACAACTTACCGGCGCGCTCCTCGGGTGCCAAATTACGAAAATACTCTTGGCCCCGTCCGGGGCCGAATTTGTCCGAAAGTGATAGAAACGTTAATGAAATGCTCATATATATGCCCGAGAGGTCCTAATTACTAGAATACCCCTAAAACTATAGAGTAACGTAAATATACTAGAATACCTAAAATATCATCTAGCCACGTCGAACGAGCTCCCGATATGTCATAATATCGAAAATACCCCCGGGTAATATCAGGTTTGCTTTGGTATTTGGTAACAAATGCTAGCAACTAAAACACATTAACTGAGGAATGTATACATTGAGATGAATAATTGTTTTACTCCTCATCTACCCCAAATACATTGAGATGAATAATGGTTGCACAAGTCTTTATATTGGCTTCAACAAGCCACTCATTGTTGGTTCTCAAAATTATTAGAAAGACTTATTGATCTTGGTTTTCGACAATCATTGTCTAAGTACTTTCATATTATTTATTCTTAGGGACTCTTTGGAGTACTCATATAATTAAGGACTCATATAAGGTTCAAGTCCTTATATATGTTGACGAACGATATGATCATTGTTGGGTACATGTTGTTACGTATTTCAAGATAAATATAACATCAAATTTCATATGAAAGATTTGGAGAAGCTAAATTATTTTCTCTGGGTAAAATTCGCTCATAATAGTACTAGATTATACCTCAATCAATGGAAATATTAGTTAGACATCATCAAAGAAGTTGGTCTTCTACGAGTTTGACCAGTTGCAACACCTCTTGAACAAAACCACCAACTCACCATGTCTTCGAGTGCATTTTCTACCGATCTCTACAAATATTGTCGACTAGTTGGTTGTTTGGTCTATTTGACATTTACAAAATCTGAAATCTGTTACGTTGTCCACTTTCTAGCCCAATTCATGCACACTCCGCATCTTATTCATTGCAATGCATATTTGCGAGTTGTGCAATACCTAAAAGGTGCTCATTGGCCAGATATTTTGTTCGTTCATGGTCTAACTTGCAAATCTATGGTTTTGTGATTATGATCGTGAAAGTGGCCCATTGACACGAAAATTATTTACCGGTCATTTCATCTTTTTCGTATCATCACCAATGGAAGACAAAGAAATAGAAAGATATCCCCAAATCTGGGTACCCGGTTCTAGAGTTCTCATCAGGGAAAGTTTCCCATTGACACGAAAATTAGTTACCAATCATTTCATCTTTTTCGTATCATCACCAATGGAAGACATAAATAGAAAGCTATCTCCAGATCTTCAGCTAAGGCTGAATTTCGTGTCATGCCCTCACTTAGTTGTAAACTCAAATGACTCAATCAACTATTACTTGATTTAGATGTTCTATTCCATCACCAATGCAGTTATTTCATGACAACAAAACAACAATTCTCATAGCAACAAACCCAATTTTTAATGAAATAGTCAAACATACTGAGGTTGATTGTCGTTTTTTTGTATCTTAAAAAAGGTTGTTTTGAACCATCTTAATACCAAGTTTCAATTTGTTGATATGATGACTTAGAACCTTGGAGGCGCACATTTTAAACATTTGTTATGCAATTCGAATATTTTTTATCTTCATGATCCGAATTGATGGGGAGTGTTAGTCTAGAATCATGCCCCCATCAATTTTCAAGATTGCATAAGAGGAAATATGCACTTTCTTTGCATATGGTCTCGTATGCAAAGAATATATAACATTGTTTGCTTTGATTAGAATCCTTTCTTTACTTTGAACTTTATCAATTTATCACAATATATAATAGAAATAACAAAGATGAGTCAACAGTGAAACTTCATATTTAACATATGCACTAAACTTAATTTCTTAAAATAACCAGGCACCCCATATCCATTAAAAAATAGTATACTACGCTTTGTAATATATATATTATTGTTTTTTTATAAAAAGAGTGTTTTACATTAAAAAAAATAATTAAGTGTGGGACCAATTCTCGGCGTGGAGGAGTAATTTTCCAGTTCCTAACCCAACACCATGTGCACAATTATTGGTTGGGTACATGAACCCCTTACAAAAATTACATTATTATATTTTCTAAATAAATGCATAAATATCAGGGTGACGTGGCTTAGTGTGAGGCAGTGAAATAAAGTTGCAACCCCTGGCCCATGTACCCCATCGGATTAATTTTAAAAACTACGATGAACAAAATCCACATATTTTATTTTCATTTAATAAATAAAAAGTACCTTATTTGGGGCCATTCGCCAGCTGGTAGATAGGTGTAGGCCAGTAGGGGACCATTTTGCTGTTCGCATATTTATAAAAGTATATTATCAAATTAGCAAAAAGTTTAGGGTCCTAGTAAATTATTTTAATTCATAATAAAACAAATTATAATTATAATTAGGAACATTATTACATATCCATCTCAATCATATATCATTAAAAAATGAAAGACCTTGGGATTGGGTCTGCTATAATTTTGATGGAGCCCACCTTTGTTATGTAGATATTTAACATTAATTTCAATAAATTTCAATTCATTTCATGTGAATTTGAGATTTCATATTTTAATATTCAGTCCGTTGCAATAATGTGGGACAAATCAAATCAAATTTTGTGTAAAAGACATTGGCTGTTAATTTATTAGCAAGTTGTAAATCTGATGGAGTAATGGAGTCATTTGAATGAATAAAACATTTGTTCAAATTATAAAACATTCACTCTTGATTTACATAGGGTGATTTGTGAGCTATAATGGATGAACTCTTCTCCGTTCATGCCGAATTCGAGTCGGACTATTCTCGAACATCGACTTTGCTTGACCGGTTGATCGATACAAGTTCATTTTTATATTAATTTTTTTAAAAATTATTACTATTATTTCTTTATTTAGTTTAGAAACAATTAGTATTTATTATTCATCTATATTTATATAATGTCATCAATATTTAAAACCATACATATCCGTAATATCGAGATGGATGTACATCGGTATTGCCAATATTATCGGTGATATTAAGGGTATAATACACCAGTCATCTGGGCAATGTTACAGTTTTAAACATTTAATATCATCTACATTTTTTGTCTTTGTTTATTATTGGTATAATATGATTAGATAAAATATCATACGTTTATTTATTGTTACTTCTAAACTAATATGATTTAACATGAAATTAAGACAAAAATATTGATTTTACGTGGGATCAATATTTTTACTATCTACATATGCAAATCCAGGGATCTAAGTCCTCGAATCCCCTCACTGAAGTGGTGATTTATGTACATCATAGTTTGAAACTAGGTTCATGATATTATAATAATTGATAAAATTGCATAAAGTGTGTCGTTTCAATTTACAAAATCGCAAGAATAACACCTAAAGTTATCAATATCATTTATATTTAACATCTGACATTTTAGCACTTTGTTTTCCGTTAAGTTGATAAACATTTTTCTGTTATCATGAGTGATCCTTAAAGTACGCAAATAAGACCCATTTGAAAAATATAGAAAGTTGACTCCTGATGTTCGAGAATTATGCATAGAATATAAAATATTAACGAGTTCGTTAGAATGCCAGTGATAAATGGTATTAAAAATGACACTGATTTTTGTCGTTTTATTATTCTAATACTCATTGAAATCATTTTCACCAAAATAACGACGATTGAGAATTTACTAAAAAAATACATTTAATGAATAATTATAATCAAAGTAAATATATTCAAACTCTCTATTCTAAATCCGAGGCACCTTATCATAAACTCAATGTTTTCATACCGGATAGTATACCACGTCAAATACTGGGATTGACTCATATTTTTTTATATCGTCCGGTACCAGGTATTAGGGTCGATTTTTGGTTTTTTCGGATCCAATCCTATAAACAAATTAAATATTATTTTTAAAAAAATAATATTTGGTACAGATCGGTATACCGATCGTACCGTTCAATCGGTCCGGACCGCTATGGAATTCCGGATCGCTATAAAAACATTGCATAAACTCTAGCTCCCCTACAAATAGCCAACAATTGAATGAAAAATGTGTTACTGAGTTAGGAGTTTTTGGCGGGGATGGTTTGGTAGTGCAATTAATATATTATATCGTACTTGTTAACCATGGTTACTAAACTCATATATGTAATAAGAGTATATTTGTCTATAAAATTTAAACTTTCAAATGAGGATTACAATTGATAAGATAATATACTTGAGATGTATAAATTAATATTTTATGACTTGAGTGGTGTAAATTGATAAAATGATACTTTGAGGTTGTCTTCTCAAACCAGTGTTTTGATCGGTTCAAATTTGAATAGGTACAAAATTCTAT
>RWGZ01000299.1:386625-466584 GCA_009725065.1 Utricularia reniformis | reverse complement strand
ATCTTTGAAAACATGTGTTGTGATTTTATCCATTTGTTCCGCCGTGGCCTATTTTTCGCCATTCTTTACATATCTTCAATATTAATTTCACAGAAATGACACCAACTGATGATCTTGTTACCATTCGTTCCAAATACTGTATTCCTAAAGAATAGACTCGGGAGAGGGTGAGTCGGGTCGGACCCTAGCCCGCTCCGGGTCGATCGTCACTCAACCATGTTGTGCTAAAGAAGATCTCTACTATTATGAATGGGTCCGACCCGTTTAACATTCCATCTCTTCCTTCATCCTAGAACTATAGTGGGCAATGATAAGTCAAGGATTTCACATTGCTACCAAGTACCTACTTGGTGATTGTTGCATACATCCATTATTGCAACGGTTATGGTTCTTGGGTATTAGTAGTCACTAAATTTCAATTAGTAACGATTAAATTTTGATTTTATATTATAGTTGTCGTGGAGAACTTATCCTTAGGAAGCAAATTTTTATGCTAACAAGTGCTCTAGTTTTGAGAATTTGAATGGGTAAAGAATCGTAAAACTTCATTTTATGCTAACAAGTGCTATCGAAGTAGGGTTATCTGGTTACATGTTCAGTAGAAGGTTTTTTGCTTAGTTTCTAGGTTATAGAGATTGACGGATCCGAAGGATATGTGGGAGAAGCTTCAGAATATTTGTGTATGGAAAAATGTCCAGAACAAGATCAGCACATTAAGGCACTCGTCGAGAGGAGGCCATTGTCGAACAAGTTAGTTTCAAGCAGAAATTGGAATTTCGTGGGAGCATTCGATACAAAGAAAGATTATTGGTGAAGGGGTTCATTCAGAAAAATGGAGTTGATTTTGACGAGGTGGTCAGTCTGATCGTCAAACATGTGTTGATCATAGGGGCTCTGGCGCTGGCTGTCGTGTTCGACTTAGAGGTCGAACAGTTGGATATGAAAACAACTTTCCTACATGGAGATGTGGATGAAGAGTTGTATATCAAGTAATGAGAGGGGTTTGTGATGAAGGATGACGAAGGTAGGAAATCTAAACCCTAAACCCTAAACCCTAAACCCTAAACCCTAAACCCTAAACCCTAATTTGAATCAAACCGAACAATATCGGTTTGCTGACAGTTCAACTTAATATTTTAATACATAGGGAATTCCACATGTTGCTCTTTCATAAGATTATATTAAGGAACAAAAACTCAACTCATATTAACCAAACCTGATTATACTAGTTTGTGTATGATTAATAGGGTTTAGGGTTTAGGGGGAGTCTCCATTGTCTCAAATAGGCACCAAGACAATAAGATATGAGGTTTGATAACTTCACGAAGGAAAAGTGGAAAACAAATTTGAGTGGTCTAAGGAAGAACAATGCATGTACTCGAAGGCTTTCGTAAGGACATATTTGTCATGTTACTCACAATGTTTTCATACAAGTTGGTGCACAAAATTTAGGGCGGCACCAATATTTTTACCGGTATCGCCCGGTACATGAGATTTTCTGGTCAAGACCTGACCCTACCCAATCCATCAGCAACTTTGTATTCTATTTTTAATTTAAAATAGTTATTTGACTTATTTCTATATTCGAAATTCCTATTATGCTTTTGTATGGCTTTGGAGATGTGCCCCTTTTGATTTGTTGTTGCTTGCTTCTTCCCATGCTTCTTGTTCTAATATGAGTAATTTCTGACGTCTAATAGCTTATAAGTTGTATGGTTATAGTTCTACATCCTCGTATCCTTTCCAAGGATTCGAGTTGCTTTTTTAGTGTAAGTTTTGCTACTTTTTCAGTTTTTGCTCTTTCTTTTGTTTATTTGTTTTGATATTTTTATTATGAATAATTTTGAATTTTGATATTATTATGACTTGTTTTTGTTAGGTGACTCTTTTAATAACAATTGTATTGATTTTTGCCCATGGTTAGGGCTTCGCCGATTGTGAATTGTTAGGGCTTTGCCGACTGTTTTTATATTTGCCGATTGTAAATTGTTATTATGTATTGTTAGGGCTTTGCCTATTGTTTTGATTTTTCCGAACAATCGTTCCGATTGTTTTAAATTTATTGTTATGTGATTCTTTTGATATCAATTGTTTTATATTTGGTATTGTTGGGGCTTGGCGCCCGAACAATCTTGTCGATTGTTTTTAATTTCATTTTTATGAATTTTTTACGATGATTAGTTTCGATTTTGGTATTTTTTTAATTCTTAAGATAGAGATGGAAGAAGTTGATTCGGGATCTGGAACTCCTAATGAAACCGTGTCATCTTCACAAGCTTCGATAGCGAAGAATAAGGACATTGTCTGGGAACATGTACACAAACTCGGAGCACATCATTTGAATCGTAAGCATTGCTGTCATGAAGTGAGAGGTGATGGAATTACAAGAATGAAGGAACAATTGATTGGAAAAGTGGTGATGTGAGAACATGTATGGGTGTTTTTGAAAGTATTATGATTGAGATAAGATATTCAATGAAAGCCAAATCAAAGACGAAAATGTTAACGAGACAAAGAAAAATGGATGATTTCTCGTATATCGATGTGGATGGTGAACAAGAGGATAATATTATTGAGTTTGATTGGATTCAAAAGGTTCAAAAAAACCCAACAATGAAAATGAGCAATGTTACCACAACACGTGACACGACACGATTCGCGATTCGAAATGCGTAATTTTTTAGAGAATCCGGATAAGGATACGTAAATTTTATAATTATAATAATTATTTTAGTTATATAATTTATAGTTTTTTATAAGTTAAAATAATTATAATTGTTGATAAAATATATTTTAATCATGATCAAACTATAAACATAATATATAATAAATAATTTATCATTAAACTAAAAGTTTGTTAAAATTTAAAATCAATAAAATAATTAAAAGTTGATAAATATTACATAACTTATAAAATTTCTAACATAATAATTATATTTCTTATTTATTTTTTGAACTATTTCAATTTTGCCTTCTCACTTAACCTGATTCGAGAATCGAAATAGAATCGCGAATCCTAGAGAATCAGATTCGTAAATTTCTGTAAAAATAAAGAATCCTGGTAACGTAGAAAATAAGAAACCAAAGAAAAATGTTGAACAAACTTGGTTTGATGTTTTGGAAAGAAGCTATATCACAAACGCACATGGAAATCACAAAGTTTTTCTATGATCAATGTACTCCTTTTAATGCGTGTAAGGTTGAGTTATTTAGTTAGATGTTTGCAAAGACGATTTCTTGTGATATGGATTCCAAGTGTTAAAATATCATGCACATAGAAAAAAATTGTTACTTAGTACAAAAGTTGAAGTTGATTGTTGGGTAGAAAGTTTGACAGGAGATTTGAGTAAGTTCGGATTCACTATCATCACAAACGGTTGGACGAGTACTTCACAACGTTTTTTATTAACTTTTAAATTTTTCCAAAGGAGTTATATTTTGGAAATCAATTGATACATCTAATATCGTTAGAAATGCAATTTCTTTGCGGATCTATTTGAAGAATGCATTGAGTTTGTTGGTATAATGTACGTAGTTCGGATAGTGACAAATAATAGTTCAAATTTTAAGGCGACTGGAAACTTGATCAATCATAAGCATCCACATATAAGTTGGACACTTTGTGCCGCCTATTGTCTGAATTTGATGTAGAAAAAAATTGACCAGCTTCCACATTTTGTGATGTTGTCAAGCAAGGTGTGAATATTTTGAAATTTGTGTATAATCATTTGTTTTGGTAAGTTTGGTTGAGAAAGAGACCTGATTGAACTATTCATCATCTAGGTAAAATCTTTAAATGGTTTTCAACTAATACAAAAATAAATAATTCTATATTTATTGTTTAGTTCATTGATGGTCAGTTTTTAAACATTGTGCATCACATTTGCAATCAGTAGCTTAAAGAGTGCTTCTATGAACAAGTAGTGCATCCGGATGTAAATAAATTGTAGTGTATTTAAAAGGATACATATCAAGAAAAGAAACCGTCTTAAAGAATCTCAATGTCTTAAAGATTTAGTTTATATAAATTACAATATAAAGTTAAGGCAAATGTATTTTTCTTGTTTTTATTTTTCGTGATTATATTTTAGCTTTAATGTTTCAATAAGTGAATATTTTATTGATCTTTTTATTTGTTGTAGATGGAATTCAAAGACGTCTTATACGATCCAATTGATTGAGACAATGATTCACAAATTTAAGAGTGTGTTATGGAGATGTTCAAGGTCCTGAACCGGCCAACCAAAGTACTAAAAATGAAAGTTTTGAAACTGATATGGTGTTGTAACCTTGTATTGTTATAATTACAATTGAAAATTACTATTTAAATGTTAAACTTGTTCTTAGATTTTGTATGCTAGCTTTTTTGGTGTTAATTATATGAATCGATTAGTTATGTGTGTGTTACATATTAAATATGGTGTAGTTGTCTATGTATTTATTTATTATTTTTATATGGTGATCATAAAGGTAGGAAAAGATGTGGTATGATTGAAGAGTTTACTTTCAGAGATCGATTTTGATATGGAATAGATCATAAAGTATGTTTGTCAAAGTGCACTAGAGCTCACTAAGAATCACGCATTCCATTCAAGAACGAAACATGTCTATGTGAAATTCCAATGGATTAGAGATGTCGTGATTAAGAATACTTTACAATTAAGAACGATACACACAAAGGAAAATCAAGCAGACGACCTCAATAGTTTTGTTTCAAAGAGGTTGGTTTGGAACAGATTGGAAATACCAATCAGTGATCGAAAAGATGCTCTACAGCTAGAGGAGGAGATTGTTAGGTATGATCGCCATGTGACGAGGGGCTGATCGACACTTTGATATAGGAGGTCGATCGCCACTTTGAATGGGATCGATTGTCAGAGCACGATCGTTATAAGATGAATTGATGAACGACCAAGTAAAGTGAGATCGACATGTGGTGATGATCGATACTAGGATCCATCCTTGAGAGTAGTACAACTTCGATGACGGTTGATCTTCCGAAGGGGATGCACTATTGTGCAGTGACAAAATAGTTAGTGGGCTTTATCCCCAAAGTCCACTATAAACATTATAAATATAGTGTTTGTCGCTTTAATGCAGAATCATCATCATCGCAAATCATAATGAGAGAACACCAGTGGGAGCACAAGAATAGAAGTTTGCAAAAATGTTCCATAAAACATTCTGTTTGTTGCATTGTTTTGAGTTTAACAAGAACTGGATGGTTCTTGTGTGTGTAACCAGATTATCTTCGTGATAATAGATTGACCAGGAGGTGCTCTGTGGTTTTCTTCCGGTACTCGGGTTCCAAGTAAAAATTTTATGTGTTCTATTATCATTTATGCATCTAGTTTTCAGAAGTTTAATTGCTAAAAACAAATCGTAAAAATCAATTCAAGCTAACAATAGAATCTTACTTGAAGTGGCTACATTAACACCATAGACGGAATTCCCATATTTGTAATTAGGTTTTTCTTTCAATATCCACATACTTTTGGGTATATTTCGGGATCAAAGGTCTTGGAGATCTTAGAGCATCTCCATTTGTGGTCGTGACTATACCCGTCAACATCAAATTTCTCTATTGACACATCACTATTCTCACTCCTACATATTATTTTATCTTTCATTCACATCATTTTTTTCATTCTTTTTCATCCACATCATTTTAAATAAAATTAATTACATGTATTTCAATCAAATTTTTCTAATTATATACAACAATTAAATATTTAACTTATATAACAAAAATATATATTCAAACATTAAAATTAATTATATTAAATATTATATAATAAAATATTATATTAAAATATAATTTTAGTTTAAAATTCGTCACATAACAATAATATTTAAGATAATCCAAATTTGATTGATTAATCAAATATTAAATATTATGCAATTTCTTATTTTATCAAATTTGGTTGTTTAATTATATTTTTTCTCAATAATTTATGATAATAATATTTATTTGTTATTATTTTTATAAAAAAATGTTTATTAATATTACTAAATTAAATATAAAAAATACTTTTTATTAAATAATTAAAATATAAATTAATAAAAAAATATTTAAGAGCCCGAGGAGAGAGACCGTGGCCAAGACTACGGCCTTGGCCATGCCCATGTGGCAAGCAAATTGCCAAGTTGGCTGTCAAAATGGGGCCCGAGACAAGATTTCCATACGGCTCCATATTCTCAAGTTATGAGCAACAAACAAACACTTTTGATTGAGATTATGCATATCTTGGATCCGATTGATACTATTTTGAGGTCATATTCTTCATCGTCGACAATGAGGGTGGAGTGGGATTCGACCCTCTCTCCATGATATGCATTTTCTGAAAGTGTTCCTACGACGAAGAAAAATGATGAACACCTCCATTTTGTTAGATTTGATGATGGGCCTCCGGTTAACGATTTAATATTGGGCCTTAGCCGATATTGTTTAGTATTTAAATATTGTTATGTTGTGTAATGTTGAATTAGGTTTTCTTTTCAATATCATATCAAACAGTATTGGTTCTTCAAGTTTTTAGTTAGTTCTTACATAGCTACGAGACCACCACCAAAATCGTTTATATCTTTTAGTATTATGATATCGATATTTCTCGTTTATATTTTTGTTTTCAAAATTTTCGAACTTATCCTACAAATCGAGACTTTTAGATCGGAAGTTACATAAATTCTTTCATGGTGATAGCTGTGTGATACTTCAAATATGTAACGCCAAGAGACAACACAATACTTTAATAAGGTAAATAAGATAGATACATACGTAATTCAACAAGTTTTAATATTGTGATCTTTAGAAGATATGTTAGTGTAATAATGATTTTTATGATTCATAGAAACTTAGGTAGTGGTGACATCAATAATTTGTTCTTGTCACTAAAAGTATAGGTTATTAACAATAAGCAAAAGACATGATTCATATTTTACTCTTTTAAGTCTAGGATAAAGATGATAAATTTAAAAGGATAAATATGACATAGTTAAAAGGATATCATTGGTGTAACTTAACCTTGAGAAACAAAACATGCAAAGAATGAACGAAACCGGAGAGGGAGATTCATTCATAGGGTGATTTTGAGCTTAGAAAACGTAAAATCAAGGGAGAAAACTAAAGGTTAGTGGCATGAGATTTACAAGTTAAAATATAGTTTTCTGCGTTTTCTGTTTTGTTTATGATGTTCTTGAATTGACTGTTACTTATTCGCTATGAATTATGTGATGAAACTTGCAGGATTTTGTTCCTTTTTGAGTCTAGTTTCTATATATGTTGAGTTTACAGTTAGAGGAATACATGTTAAGAAGTTATGATATGTTTTCCAAACCCTCGCAGAACTGTTCCTCTATTTACAGACCTACTGTTAATGGCTTTTTAAGAAACGTTTGAGTGCTCTGATGAAATTACGTCCTCTTACGATGTTTTAGCTTGTCGAAGTAGCTTTCAAATGAGTATTTTTACATTGAATTTGATGTTCATTTGAGCCCTCAAATTGTGTCTGGTATTTTGTGTCGCTGGACTGCACCTAAAATTCAGCAAAATATTTTTATGTGTAAATGTCTTGTTTTGTGAAAATTCGAGGAGGGGTGGACGCACACTCCTGGCAACATGGTTGGACCATGAAATTAGCCACAAACCGAGCTAGCTTGAGGCAACACGAAAGTGGTCATAGCCAAAACTTATGATTAAGGGGATCCCAAGCATGTTATGTTAGCATATTCATGTGTTGTGATGTTGGGTGGCTCCTTCTGATCAATACTTGAGTATTGTTTCTTATGTTTTCTTGATTCTTGGTGATGCCTAAGTCAAGGGTTGGGACAGGTTACCGGGCTCGCCATGACGGCAATGAAAGATAAAGAAAAGTACAGTGCATACGTGTTTACATTTCTTATGTTGATAATTTGCTTGTTTTGCTACTATATGGTTCTTATTTTTGTATTTTCTCTTGGTATAATCTCATGACCACTCTTCCCTACCCAGGTAAAGACCACCATAAGATTTAAATAGGTCGATCAGTTTGCCACAAGACTTGAAGAAGTAAAGGGTTGCGGATAGTTTTGTTTTGTTGTTTGTTATATCGTAGTCTTCCACTGTTATGTTGTAAATAATAAACTTTGATGTTTTGAAGTTTAGGAAGTGGTTTAAAGTTTGTGTTCATGTTTAAAGGTGTATGTACATGTATGGATGTTTTGTGTTATGTATACATAAGTGTTTTTAAGTTGTAAGATTTAATTTAGTATGATTTATTTATAATGTTACAAATGCATTAGGATAGATAACAAGAACATGTATAGTCTTGTGCTCTATTTTATAGAGTATGACATCATGTCTCATCATATATTATATATATATAAGATGGGGCATGACAAAATGCATCGGGTATTTTTGAAATTGGATGAAGTTTTATGTCACATTCTACAATTTCTTTAAGTAATCTGTCTGTTTCAAGTTGCTGCCAAACTGTTTTTTGACCTGTATATGGAGAAAAAAGAAGAAAGTAGGGGTGTTCACTGTTCGGTAAACCGAATACCGAACCAAATTTTAATAAATATTTAACAATATCAATAATTTTAAATATCATTTACTAATAACAGTGACACAATTTTTGTTATGCAAATAGCATTGATTTTATGGGGAAACAAACTATTAACAATGCTATTAATCTATAAAGTTATTAAAATAAAAGTCTTTAAATAATTTTTTTTAAAATAGTAGCACTGATATGATGTTTGATTTCATATAATCCAAAAATTTTATAATTAAATAATTAATATCCACTCTATTCATCAAGTCACCCACTTAAAAATTTTAGTATATTAATTATATGAAATTACAATTAATATTTTAGTTTAATTAACATTGATAATACATTTAAAAAAATTAATTTGATCTTTTAAAATGAAATACAAAATTTGATTCAAATTCAAATATATATTCATTATATTATATGTCTGAAAATTTTAAAATTTATTTAAGCACATAAATATTAGTTAATTATATATTAGTAGACATTTAATTAAATAATTCATTGTGTATTCTAATTAATAATTAAATTATAAAGTTAAAATATGTCTAAACAAGCTGTGCTCATGTTAGAATTGTAAAATGAAATATGATCATTATTAAGAATAAAAAAAGATTAAAAGTACTATTATTGATGTAAAAGCTTTCCATTGACAATGTTATTTTCTCTAAAAAATTCATGGAAAAAATGTAGAAGATAATTCCCCCTTTCCTATCCAAATAAAGTCCAAATAGAAGATTGAATGTTTTTTTCACTCTTTGACTGCAAAATCAGTGGCATGTTCATACCTGGATGCTACAAAAATGAGGGGAGCCGTATGGTGTGAAATAAAAGTGGAGATCCAGGTATGGAAAATGAACAAAAGGGCTGTCCAAAAGACATTCAAAAGAAGCACAACAAAAAGGAAAGTTAAAAGTTTAGAATTGATGGGAGAAAGTTGAGTTTTTGTTAAGGATGAGAGTGTCAGAATATTTGTATCACTGAATCAATTTACTGTTGTGAATATAACACTAATTTGATGCTTTTTTGTCCACTTTTAAGTAGGTCGGTTTCTGTAAAATCTAGAAACCGAGTTACAATTGTGTTTTATTTTAAATTGCTATGTCTTTCTTATCACAAAGAAATCAACCAAGAATCAATATCTGTTATATTTAACATTGTTAAAAACTCTCCATTTCTTCATTATGGTCTAATCAACAATGCCAAGGACCTTTACGGAATAGTGCGCCCTTCTGCTGTTTTATCTCTCTTCTATCTATTTTGCCAAAAACCCTAATTTTAGGATTTCAAGGATTGGTCCCTCTTTGCTTGAGTGGGAGGAGGGAACGGATTTAGATTTTATATGTTTCAGAGCATAAAATGAGGAAGGGGATTAGAGTTTGGAGATTTGTGTATAAAGTCAAATGATGGATAAGCAGTACAAGAGGAGGAGGGAGAAGAAATATGACTCATAAAAATTTTTATTGTCTTTTTGATATCAAAGAAAATGATAGGTTGATTTCTATAATTATAGAAACCCATCTATTTAAATGTTTGAAAACAAATTTCATCGTTGACTAAAAAAACGAAAAAAAATTAATGTTACTTTTTAGATGAATAGTATCTGGCACAACTATGTACATTTTGTTCCCGGCGAAAGTTAATGGTTTTGGTTGAAAACAAGACTCATAAGTACCATTTAATTTTTAAATTTTCCAAGGCAAGTAGACTAGTTGAATGAAGATACTTTTAAAAAAATAAAAGTTGTCGATTTTCTCGACACTTCAACCTCTAGTAGACTGAAGAATTTTAAGCCCAAAACTTTGTCAGTTCCCCTGACAATTTAGTCTCTAGTAGGCTGAAAAAATTTAAGTCAAAACTTTGTCGGTTTTCCGGACACTTCGTCCTCCAATAGTCCTAAGAAATTATGCCAAAACCTTTGTCGCATTGTCGACAAAGATTATGTTGTATAGTATTTAAATATTATTATGTTGTGTAATGTTGAATTAGGTTTTCTTTTCAATATCATATCAAATAGTCTTTGTTCTTCAAGTTCTTAGTTAGTTCGAAGGTGTGGTCTTGTAGCCTTACATAGCAACGAGACCACCACCAAAATCGTTTATATCTTTTAGTATTATGATATCGATATTTTTCGTTTATATTTTTGTTTTCAACATTTCTAACTTATCCTACAAATCGAGGCACCTAGATTGGAAGATACGTAACTTCTTTCACGTTTAAAGCTGCCTCTTGGATCTCATAGGGGTAATACTTTCTAAGCTTCTCCATCTTGTGGTGGCACTGAACATGGGTCTTGTGTAGGGTTTACGGAACACTGAGAAGTGATTTCATAGGCAACCTATTGCCATTTGGTAGCACGGAGGTTTCCGTGATAGAGGGAGTACCTTGTAGGCATCGATTAGGGTCACTTTCTAGTCAGCTGACCAACACGGAGATAGTAAGCTTCAGGAGAAAGCAGTTGTAGAGGGCAAAGCCAAGGTTGCTGTAGGAAAAAGCCTTGTCCGGTTCGACGGGAATGATGGAGAAACATTGTGGCTTTAGAGGCTATGTTTGTGAATCTGTAACCATTTTAACGACCGTTTTACTATCGGTTAGATTGGACCGGTTTAATTGATAAGTACCAAATCATTCATATATTTCAAAATAAAAAAATCAAATCAATAATATCTAAATAATAATTTAAATTAGGCTAATAAAATTAAGTATATAATTACTTAATAAAATTAATAAAAAAATCTTTCTCCCCTGTATATGATTACAATTATGTTGGGGTGCACAGCGGAAGTTATGAAATCGAGGTATCGACGATGCAAATATGATAAATAAATAGACACCAAAATTTAATTGTGATTCACCTAAAAGGGCTAGTCCACGGGTTTCACCAAAGAAACTTCCAATATTATCAATAGTAGGTTTACAAAGAGAATCTACCTTAGATAAATATTTAGAATAAAAACTACCCAAAATATTATGTAAAACAGTGTTTACCCAACACTCCGACTACCCCTCAAATATTTTGAGACTCCCCGAATATTTAGGAAATATTCCTAAATATTACACATCTTCCAAAAACTTTCCGGAAACACCATTAGAAAAGAAACATTTTCTTTTTTAATGGCTCTTCTCTCTACTCCATGCTCAAATGAAATTAGCTTTTGGGATGCTTCTGAAGCAGAATGAAGTCCTCCTTTTATAGGAGATTTGTGGAAAAAAAACCTCCCCCGAGAGACACTCATGGGGTTGGCCAAGGTTGGCCACCCAACCTCACACGTTAGTCAAATAAGATGGCTGGAAATGTGGAGGAAAGTCATCAATTCTCCTCTTCCGACACATAGAGGAATCCAGCTGCAGCTCGGCAATACTCAAAGTTTGATCTTGACAAAACATTTGTCATCATATCTGATCCATTTTCCTTAGTATGGATCTTTTGTAGCCGTAACAACTTCTTCTCCAACACCTCGTGAATCCAACGATATCTCACATCAATATGCTTGGATCTCGAGTGAAACAAAACATTCTTCGCTAGATGAATTGCACTTTGACTATAACAGAATAGTTGATAATTCTGCTGATCGATATCGAGTTCTTTTAAGAACTTCTTCAACCACAATAACTCTTTGCAAGCTTCAGTTACTGCAATAAACTCGGCTTGCGTTGTCGAAAGAGCAACACACTTCTGGAGTTTAGATTGTCATGCAACAGCTCCCCCTGAAAACGTAATCAGGTATCCAGATGTAGACTTTCTCGAGTCAACGTCTCCTGCCATGTCAGCGTCTGTATATCCAACCAGTATTGGATCACCTTCTCCAAAACACAAACACATTTTGGAGGTTCCACGTAGATACCTAAGGATTCACTTCACTTCAGCCCAATCATCCTGATCGGTTTTGATAGAAAACGACTCACAACTCCAACAGAGTGAGCAATGTCCGGCCGCGTACACGTCATGTCGTACATCAAGCTTCCAACAGCTGAAGCATATGGTATCGTAGCCATCTCGTTATCCGTAGAAGGGCTAGAACTCAATATAAAGTGATTACCTAGGGGGCAACTAACCGCTTTAGACTTGTTCATGTTGAACCTTTGAAGTACTTTCTCAATTTACTTCTCTTGTGACAACCATAACTTATTGGCATTTATGTCTCTCATGATCTTCATGCTAAGAATTTGCTCCGCAGGTCCCAAGTCTTTCATCGCAAAAGACTTACTAAATTGCTTCTTCAATTCAGCAATCCTCAAACAATTTTGACCAACAATTAGCATGTCGTTCACGTACAAGAATAATACGATAATATCATCTTCAGAAAACTTCTTCGTGAAGACACAATGATTTGAAGTATCTTCATGTAGCCTTGCTCCCACCATGACAGACTTAAACTTCTTATACCATTGTCTTGTTGTCTGTTTCAAGCCATAAAGACTCTTCTTTAGCACTTGCCTCTTCAACAAACTCCCCATTCCTTTCAGGCCCAAATGTCCGAGGCGTTTGTGCCACAATTCCACTGTATTTTCATCCTCAGCAACATTCACGTGTTCAGAGGAAAGCTTCGATAGCAACATATACAGCTTTGAACACTTCTTGTCTCGAGCAATCACCAACGAACCCTTGGTGAGTTTCCAACGACCATCATAGAAGGTATTGTAGAAACCTTCATTGTCGAGTCTGTCAACGGATATGAGGTTTAATTGCACGTATGGAATCTTCCTAACCTCCTTCAATATCAGTTTGTTACCGTTTTCCGTCTCCAGACAAACATCTCCTTTGCCAACAACTTTAGAGGGGTTTTCATTTCCCATCTTAACCACACTAAAATCTCCTTGTGTGTAGGATGAGAAGCATTCTCGACGGGAGGTCACATGAACGGTAGCTCCACTATCAATAATCCAGCTTGTCTCTTGAGATATGGAATTCACAACATCGTCGTCACACACGATGTTGAATTCCCCGACTACATTGGTTTGCTAATCATCACTGCCATCACATCCTTTGTCCTTCGCAGCTTGTTCTTGTTTGAATAGTCAACAATTTCTCTTGATGTGACATTTCTTCTTGCAATGGTGACACTCAACATTGACATATTTGTTTGACTTTCCACGGCTCTTTCATGCTTCGCAGGTTTAGAGCTCCGTTTGGTATTCTTTCCCCTAGAATGAGCAATCATAATCTCTGACTACGATGGTGAAGTCTCTTGAGTCCATCGTCTCATTTCTTGGTTTACAATTCCACTTTTAACTAGTTCAACGGTAATATTACAAGAGCTAGTAAGTGATACCTTCAACGGCTCCCATGATTATGGTAAGGATCTCAGAATAAACATGGCGTTTAATTCATCGTCAAGTTTAATACCCATTGTTGAGAGTTGAGTCAATATCCATTGAATACTATTCAAGTGATCAGCGATCAATGTACCTTCCTGGTACTTTGTAAGAACCAAGTTGTTCAAATAAAATAATTTGTTGTAGCCGCTCTTTGATGCATATAATTCTTCAACTTTCTTCTAGAGACTTTTCGCTTGGATTTCGTCACAAATGTGATTGTACACATTTTCTTCAACATACTGCCGGATAAAACTATATAGATGTTGATGCTCGAAAGCCCAGTCAGCATCGGACTGTCCATCCGATACAGATTCGCCAAACACCGGTAAATGCATCTTCGTCACTAACAAAAGAACTTTCATCTTGTTCTTCCACATGTAGTAATTCGATTAATTTAGTTTGATCATATTGCTCACCTTAACATCTATAGGCTCAATAGCACTTAAGAATAGTGAAAAATAATCAACTTATTTTCTGATGTGGAGGGTCCACCTAGTGGCAACCACATAGCATACGATAAGCTGATATTAACACTGGATCTAACTCTCTGATACCACTTGTTGAGGTGCACAGCGGAAGTTATGAAATCAAGGTATCCACGATGCAAATATGATAAATAAATAGAGACATATGTAAAATCACTAACCTCCACGTTTAAGGTGGGTAAGTAATTTTACAATTCATCGTATATCTATCACTGTTTAACTATCCAAATACGTCCTAAACGTGACGATTATCCTTTGATTGGTACATCGTTAAGAAAGTGTGGTGAGGTGTGGTGAGATAAACTGTGGTGAGTTGAACGCATTTATAATAAATGATTTTAAAATTTGTTTTGTAAAAAAGCGGTATGATTAACGTGATTTTAGTAAAAGTGCATATTTACACTCAAGATAAGATAGTGTAATCCAATGTTTTCATACCGGTCCAGTGTACAGTTTCGGTAGGTACGAATTTTTAATTTTTTATTAAAAAAATTTTTTTTTTTTCCTAGTCGACCGGGAAAACCCGAGTTCCAACCCGGAAATCCGATACATGTTGTAATACTGGTGCCACCCATTATTCACCATATCGACTGGTATATCGGCGGTATACCGGTCGGTAAGAAAACATTGGTCTAACCTGAAAAGTCTGATAACGAGAGATAAATATAAAATTTTCATATTGGTTATGACGGTGGTATGTAGGTCGGTAGCATTTTTTATTTTTTTTAACTTTTAAAAAAATTAAAATAATAATATCAATGTTTTCATAACAGTCCAAAATTCCGTACCAATCCGAAGTGATATGAGCGGCACGATCAGTATATCGGACGGTCCCCATTTTTATTTTTATTTTTTTTTTTAAATATTAATTTTTTAGGGTCGAACCCTCTAAAACCCTGATATCGACCTTAATAGCCCGTAACGGGCTGTAGAAAAAAAATATCGATATTGCTCGAAATTTTATGGTATATCGTCTGTTATGAAAACATTAAATAATATTTTATTATTTTTTAGGGTTGGAGAAAAATCAGGATCCGAAAGTAAGATTTATATTGTCTTATTAAAATAATTATTTTATGTTTTATATTTATTGGTTACATTATATTAACGGGATAATAAATTTATAATTATTAAAGAAGAATAATTCCTTAATAATTTTGAATTGTTATATTGTTATTCTGATTATTGTATAGTTTAACTCAATTCATTATTTTTATGTATGTGGTTTTGTCAATTTATGTGTTATTTTTAAAATTTTCAAAGTTAGGATATATACCTATTACATATTTTTAAGATTATGATGTCAATTGCAAATTACATATCTATTTAAAATATTAACAATTGTTATAGTCAAATATAAATGGTTTTAGAATTTTGACAATTTTTATAGCAAAATATAAACGGTTTTAAAATTTCAAGTCAACTATATAATTCTTAAATTTGGAGGTTATCATATTTACAACTTTTAAAAGTTAGAGAGTTAACAACATATATTATATCAAATTTGAAGGATTTTCATTTAATTTACAAATTTTGAAGGCACCATCTTTTCCACAATCAAACATCACTCTATAATAATCATAATAATAAATGTTGTTATGTATATTTTCTTAATTTTTGTATCGTTTGATAAAATACAAATAAAATTGATTTATATTGATTTATTGTTTTTTTAATGAAATATTAATGTGTGATTTTTAACGAATAATATTATAAAAAGATGTATAAATCTCCGAAGTATCTCCGATATATAAATACTATGCAAGTATGAAGTGTGAACACATATTTAATCAAGTGCGAATACCATGAGGACAATTTCGTAATTGAGAGTTGAGAACGCAATTGTCAATTATAGAACTGAGACACATGAATCATTTCATACTCCAAATTGTTTTCACAATTGATAATTACAAATTGTGATATATTACAAATTCCTTTTAAAATATGCAATAGAAACTATTGTTACCCTAACACACGTAGTGTTCCCAGACTCCAATCCCCAACTCTTCCTCCCTTCACTACTGTTCCATTTGTTCAATAACATGGACCGCAGTACATTTAGGGTAAAAAATGGCTGATGTTCTTCACCATCCATGTATACATAACTTAGGGGTTTAATTTAATATTGGTCATTCAAATTATACAATTATTATTTTTCATACCTCAATTTTGAATAATACATTATACGTCCCACAATTAACAAATTTTATCAATGTTAATACAAATTAACAAAAATGCCCCTAACACATTTCAAAACTTACGGACCCACCGATTTGATGCAAACCCAATATTGTATGGCAAGTATACTGAGAAAAGAAGAATGCGTTTCAATTTGAAACCTAGAAAAATGTATTGCAAACAACACAACCGACAAATTTTAGGTTAGAGTTCCGACCATAAGTCTTTTCATACAAAATCAATTTATTCATTCCGTTTGAGACTCTAAAATTATTTTGCACAAATATTATATTGTTTTGGATTAAACAAGGTTAAAACAATGTTTTCATATCGACCGAAGATGAAAACCAGGCGGCATCATTATTTGGACCGGTAGAGTCAAGTACCAGGTTTCCGGGTCAACCCGGAAAAAAATAAAAAATTATAATAATACATACCGACCGGTATACCGGATGTACCGATCATACCAGTACGGACGGATATGAAAACATTGGGTAAAAATAAATATTTTTTGGACAAAATTATATATATTGAGGCATAAAAACATTAAATTTGTGTTAGATGTTTGAGTTGTACATATTTTTTTGCATGAAAGTATTGTTTTCACAACCTAAATCAAAAGAGTATGTTGCCAGTGATTTTTGAAATGTGTTAGGGGCATTTTAGTCAATTTGTATCAATTTTGACAAAATTTGTTAATTGAGATATGTTTAATGCGGATGAAAAATGATAATTTGTATAATTTGATAAACCAATATTGAATTAAACCTCATAACTTAGTCTTTAAAACCCAGCTCTATAAGCTCAACCTATCGATGACGGCGACAATGAAAAATACTTTTAAATTTAATTTTGGCCAATAATTTAAATTATTCTTCAAATATTATTCAAAATATTTACCCAATTATGGTAATCCATATTATATAGTAATTTAAAGACAATAATTTAAAATATTCTTTAAATGTTATCCCAATATTCCCCTGTTATAGTAGTTCACTACATAGATAGTAACTTGTAGACAATAATATAATTTTTCTTCAAATATTATCCAATATTTCCCTAGTTATGGTAGTACACTTCATTAGATAGTAACATCAAGAATATTCCATCTTAGTCAAACAATAAATAATAAAATAATTCACAATATATTCTTACAATTACCTTTATAAATATACAACTTTGATACATCAAAATAACAATTCAATTCACACATATCCATCCATACACATCAAGGTATGCTCAAACTCCACTATGCAGTTCTTAAATATGTTTAGGTTATTCGGGTCGATTTTCAGAAATTCGACCCGAGTAGTTATATGAGTATATGCTAATTCTATGATGAATTTTGATTTCAGGAGGAAAATGGACATGCTATATATCGGATTGATGGTTGGTTTGGGAGTTCTATTTATTGCTGGTGTTGTGATTTGCCATTGTTGTTGTCATCGTGAGAGTCAAGGTTGGGCGTTCTAATAAAAACAAAGCTTGAATGAACTCGCTATCTATGCTTTGCGTCTTCTTTCTAGGAACTAATTTTCCAAAATTACATTGATTGTTTGTCTTTCAATAAAAAGGTGTTATTTATAATATTCTCCTTGTTTTTTATCTACACATTTTTCAAATTTCACTACAATAAATTTGTCTAAGAGCGGAAAATGTATAATTAAAAAAACCGAGAAAATGTTATATAGTTACTCAATATTGTGAGAAATAAGTTACATTGAAAACATCAACTCATGATTACATTATTCTTATAAAATATAACATTTTTATTTCATACCCAATATGAGATATGTATTCTTAACATAAAATTAAATTTAATGTTTTTATTATATTAAAGATGTCATATTGGGTAATATTATCTTACGTGCACAAGTGATTTTTTTAGAATATTAGTTACATGAAGATGTATAAATTTTATTAATATTTTATTAACTTGACATATACTTTTAATTTATGAATTTAAGATTGTAGTATCCAAGTTATACTCGAAAATATGTTCAATTATATGCACCGACCTTATAGTGTCGATATATTAGATATGAATAGTACATGCCAATATACAATACACTCCAATGTGACTTTATTGATCATATGACAAATATTTTGAGTAAATTGTTTCAATGTTCCAAACTAATTGAATATATTTCAAAGATCCATTTTTGTGATTTCATTTGCAGTAAGTCATTTTCATCGAGCTACAGAAGATAAATCTTAAGTTGTACAATTTGGAATAAGAACTCTTTAAGTCGTCCAATTTGTAATAGTAATTTCACTTTCCATTGGAATATTGATGAACAAGTTTAATTTTTTCAGGGGGGCATTATTATTAATATTATTCTTACCAACTTACTTGAGCTATATTAGGTTTCAACCATGTTTACATTATCAATTTTAGGTAAGAGTTTCTCATAGAACACATAAGTAAACCTCGGATTTCTCAAAAATAGTTAAGGTATGCATGTATATATTTTTTGTCCTAATGAAATGAGAAACAATATTGCTAAAAAAGATCTTTTAATAATTTTCATATAATTTTATAGTTAAACTATTTCTATATGCATTCTTTAAATATTAATTTATATTTTTTCTATTGGGTAACAATCGCTTGCACATTAGCAACAATTCTATTATTATATATGTATATAAGGATGACTATGATTACATATTTAATTATTATTAATCCACAAAGTTGAATCTATCTTTGCCTATGTTCTATATGCATTTTTAGAATGCATTTTACGAGTAGAATGTATTATCATTTTTGTTACAGAACATGACCGTATTTAAATTCTCGTTTTACACAGAATGTGTTTTTGAATGATTTTTTTTTATTTCAATGCAAAATCTGATGGGAGGTCGGATCTGAGTTTTAAAACACATTCTACATTTAAAAATTACATTTATTTCCCTGGAAACCTAATCCTGCTTGAAATTCCAACGGGTTTTTTTCAGTTCCCTCTCACGATAGCAACTCCGATGGCATCTTCCCGTTCAATCTCGATAATCGATTGAAACCTCGAGGGCGCAGAATCGAATATGTAATTGCTTGTGTTCTCATTATTGTTGGGTTTATCGATTTGAGGTAAAAGTTGGTTTCCTTGTCTTCTTCATTGTTCACTTTATTTTCATGGTTAAGTTTTAGGTTTCGTGAATCGTTGCTAGCATTTTGTCATATATTTTTTCGAGCTCCAGTGAGTTATCAGATTCAGAGGATATCAAGCTACCAAGCTTTGAAACATTCAATCCCTCAACATATTTATCGACTTTATTTTGATTAATCAAAAGCCTCTTGTGATTTCAAACTTTGCCCTAAATTATTTTCCTCCATAGCATCACTAATCTTCGCAGGATACATAATTTATGATATAGACAATCTGATCAAGCGTTATTCATATGATGATTATATTTGGGCATCTGTTTGCACTTTACTTAGACATAATCAATCTTTTCTTATCACTCTTGTCCTTTTTTAGAGTTGCTGAAAATTAGATACACTAACTTAAACTTTGTGTGGTAATAATGATTTGGATATTGCATATTGTGAACTTAGCTTAAATTTTGCATATTCTACAAGGATGAAACTTGTTTAGACAAAGCTAGTATGAAGCTAGATGAGTTTTTTTTCCTTCGAGTAACAATGGATAAAAGCCTTGAGACTCATTGTGTCCACATTTCAAATTCTTTTGCATTCGAATTCTACAGTTCCTATGTAAGATTCCTGATTTACACATCTTATAAAACCATAATTAATATACATAAGAGTGTTTAAATGTTGGAGAAGTATTTTCTTAGATAAGCCAAAACATAGACTTTTCAAAGTCATTTTTTTATGATGGCATCATATTATTGGAGGTTGACAAAACACCCTCAGTGAATCCCACATATATCTAGCATTCTTAATGACATTCTTATCCACAAAACTCATGAAAAAAAATGGAAACCATGGCTGAAGAAATGCAAGAAACCCGAAAAACAGCAACCACAACCAAACAGCAGATTTTTTTATGTAAGTTGAAGGAAATTATGTTCTAAGTTATTCATCAGTTGATTATGGTTCTAAGAATTGTTTTGCATCAGTTTTAGATCAGTTCTTAAGGTTATAGAGGAGGGAAATCTGTAAGAAATCGAAGGTGAGTGAGATGAATGAGAGAAGCATGTAGGTTAGGTTACATATGCATTCATATTTCTGTTCTATGTTACGAATTTTGCTGCTATTTTTATGGATGTCATATGATTATTATTTTTACATGTATAAAAACCTCTGTGTGTCTAGTTTCAGAGGAATTTTATGTTTTATGAAAACTGAAATCAGACCAGCAAGTTATTTTACGTTTTACAGAATCAGTACAGTTTATTCCCTGCAGCCAGGGCATCATGTTGTTGGTCTGTTTTCTCATGTTTAGAGAGCTTATTTGAAAATGGTTTCTTTTATACAGTTTTAGAACAGTTCATTAGCTTTCACATGAATATTTTTACATGATTTTTGGACATCATTTGAGCTCTAAAAAACGTATGTATTTAAAGTGTCAACAGACTTTTATGCAGTTTTTCAGAAATTTCAGAATATGTATGTTATGTGATGTTATGTGAAAATTCGAGAGTTTGTGGACGCACAACTCTGACAACATGTCAGGAGCATGATATTAGTCACGTTATGATCTGGATCATCAGTTTCAGTTATGTGATCACATCATATATGATTATGTTAAGGAGTGAGGTATGGCTGAAAGTCAGAAATGTTAGATGGATTGGTCGTGCTTTCTGTCTGTTTCTGATACTAGGCGACTCATGACTTATGTTCCTTGATTCTTGGTGATGCGTAAGCCAAGGATTAAGGCAGGGGCCAGGACTGTTATACTGGTAAATTGAACATGATAAGAGCAACAGTCTGCAAATTATGTGATTATGTTTATGTTTATGTTATGTGATATGTCTATGCTGTGTGATGATACTTTTTGCATGATTATATTGTTTATTTGTTATCATCACTCTCAGGACCACTCAATGAATAATTGTTAAACATGTAGTGAAGATGATCATGTATTCAACTTTAAGAAGAATACATTATCTGAGGAGAAGAAGTAGTTTCATAGTTTGTAAGAACTTTGGTTTGGTTTATATATTGTATATAGAATAGTAAATTAGCTTCCGCTGTGTATGAAACAATAATTGGTATTATGAGTTTTATGTAGAGCTTTGTGTTCTAATTTATTAGAGCACGGCATCATGCCTTCATATTATGAGAAATATATGTAATTAAATTGAAATAGATGTAGAGGGGCATGACATCCTACGCTGTCTGTTTTGAGACCGAAGTATAGTCTTTGTTCTCCGTCTTTGAGTAGGTGACGGTCTGACCAAACTGGGATATCTTTGGTTACTTGTAGAACAACACTTGTTGATTATGAAAATGGCTTAAAATGCATTCAAGTTTGAATTTAAGGGTATGAAAAGTTGACTTTTTAGGACCTCTTGTGATGTCGTTGAATGTTGAATTCTCATCTGACTTATGTATGTTATTACTTAAATTTATTGATTGTTTGGAATAATGATGAAGTTTTGGCCTATTGTTTCTTTTAACATGGAATCAATTGATTATATTCAATGTTTATTAGTATGCATTTGTTTTTTGAATAATAATAATATTGTTGTGTAATTGTTTGTTTTACTTATATTCTATTAATGATAATGATTCGCAGGTTTAATACTCTACATATCAAATGGAATCCAATGTTTCAAACGAAAAAAAGAAAGCCATGGTTGTAACACAAAAAACTCATTAAACTAATTCCCGCATTGAGATGTACATCATGATTTGTATAGATGAGTTGAAAGCTGTAAATAGACCCACAACATCCTTCAACAAGGTTGGATGGGATAATATTGTTACCAAGTTCAACAAAGAAACAAGTTGCACATATAATTTGCAACAAATCAAGAACAAGTACAGAAATCTACGGACCGAGTGGACATTGTGGAAAAAGTTATATACAAGTAATTGTGTTGTTTGGGATAAAATGGCAAACATATTGCGAGCCGATAACGATTGGTGGGATGATAAGATCAAGGTAAATAATACACATTTACTTAATATGCATAGTTAAATAGTTATATTATCGGATTGAATTTATCATAATATTTTATATGTAGAGATGTCCCACTACAAAAACCTTTACACATAGAGAACCATTGCTACCGGCAATGCAAGAAGAATTGTTTGTTGGAATTATAGCCGAAGGAGCTCACTATTACACACCAAGTTCATGTATATTACCGCCAGGATTGGAAGATATGAACTTTGAATTTGAAGAATTTAATTCTGACACAGGGCATGTTCATGACGAGACATATTTTGATTATATTGATCCAATGTTGAGTACTGAAGACATTGTTTGCCCTTCTTCCACAAAAAAAACAGCATTTACTCAAAAACGAAGACGAACTGGGCGTGGNTTGCTATGAGGTACATCCTTATATAGAGTCAAATTCCAAATATTATCCATATTTCAAAGATGCAATAGGAGCTATCGATGGAACCCACGTTGTGGCTTCTATACCATAGCGTGACCAAGTTCGTTTCATAGGAAGAAAAGGCGAACCAACACAAAATGTTCTTGATGTCTGTGACTTTAACATGCGGTTTATTTTTGTAATGGAAGGGATCCGAAGGAATTACACATGACAGTATGATACTTTCCCGATGTCTTGAAGACGATGCATATCATTTTCCTAAACCACCCAAAGGTATATGATTAACGCATAACTTCACATAGATATAGAATTCTTATTCATTTTGTTTGTTTTATAGGGAAATATTATTTAGTTGATGCGGGGTTCGCCAATACTATGGGTTATTTAGCTCCCTATCGAGGATAACGTTACCATATGCCAGATTTTCATCGTGCTCCGGGATATTATAGTCCAAATGAATTATTTAATCACAATCATTCATCTCTTCGGACGGTTATTGAAAGGTCGTTCGGTGTATGGAAAAAACGTTTTCATATTCTGGATTATATGCCACACAACCTGAAATTCAAACATCAGGTATCTTTAATTCCTGCAACCATGGCCATACATAATTTCCTTCGTCATGTAGATGCTAGCGATGATGGGTCTAACTTGGATAAATCCGATAAAAATAAGAATGATACAATTGATCGAACTAGTGAAAGATCTGAAGAACCAGAAAATTATCATTCTGATGTTACGATGGAGATTACAAGAGATAACATTTGTGAAACATTATGGAGAGCGCATCGTGATGGAGTTGGACAATCTGGACGACATGGTTTATGAATTTATATAGTGTCCTTTATTGTTTGTATTTGCGTTGTATTTGGAATATTTCGAATTTAATTATTTTGAATCTAATCATATTCACAACCAAAAGGGCAATAATGTCATTTATTACTTAAAATGCATTCTACATCTAACTTTTTACAGAACATAATTCACATTCTGCAATTCAATTTATAAATTACAGAACGCTTAATGCATTCTTGATCTATGATTTCATTATGAAAACACATTCTCAAACTGCATTCTACATCTCAAAACACATGCAGAACATACCCTTTATGTCATGATCAAATCTAATAATATCAATATTCTCTATTCATATATTACCTTTCTTTTTCACATTAATCAATTTATCTCTAATAATTTTTCATCTTTCCTTTGTTCAACATTTACAACAATATTTTTAATTAAATGTATTTCAATTGTATTTCTCAAATTCACATGAATAAAATAATAACCTTATATATTTTTAATTCTATATACTTTTTTCACATATATGCCTATATAATGAGTATAAAATTATAATAAATTAAATATAATACAATAAAATCGAAAATAATATTATTGTATTATGTAGGATTTTAATTGCTTAATTTTTTCGTAAATATTAGTGTATATTGAAATTAAAATTTATATTTAATTTGAAAAATTATATATTTTGTAATTACAATAAATTATATAAAGTACTAAAACTAATTATATATTTACTTAAAAATAATATATTTAATATAAAATATAATATAATATATGATATAAAATTAAATTATAAAAAAATAAAAAGGTACTCTGAAACCAAATGAGACACAACTTATAAATTAAAAAAAATTCTTATTAACACATAAAACCATAACTAATATATTTATATGATATATATATAATCAATCTTTACTAATTACAACACTTGAAAATAAGAAATACACGAACCCTAACCTCATTAAATGGTTCACACTTTAGTTAATCAGGTTTTGTTCAGGTTTGGGCATCTAATTGAAACAAATTTTTTTCGTACTATTTGGTCCTTTTTACAGGATGTCAAACACTCACCGGATTAGTGATTATGAAAATGCATATTAGGTTTTATCTTTTATTTATGGAGAATGATATTAGCCAAGTGTTAAAAGGTGAATGTTTTAAGAGATTTTTATATCGAAAACTCTGAAAAATAAGGAAAAAGCCACAGTACTGAACTCCCAAAGTTCAAAGTCCTCTTCTTATTTGCTCTTCTTATGTATTTATACAATATCTGATAGTAAAACAATCGTTTTCTTAGGTATTTGGCTTCATCCGAATAGACGCCTATCCATTGGCTTGTATGTTGAGAATCCCTAAATAAGGGTGTTATGCATTCATGACACATGAGCTGTATGGACTTTTATTTCCCATGAATTGTAGGGGATGTCTTGTCCCCTTAGATTCACATCATAGGAGCAAGTACATTAAGCATTTGCATTGGAGCGAGGACATGTTGGCTCCCCGTGAGTCTCGGTCTGTGTCTAGTATCAATCGGGACATCGCTTGACTCATTTTCTTGCACCATCGAATGCTCCATGACTTCATTAGAGTCACTTCCCTTCTGAACTCGTGTGAACCAATAGAGTGGTTACCTAGTTTGGGAGCAACGTTCACTAACCCCTTGGATCATGGTGACATCGAAGATGTCATGTGGATCCAACCCATGAAGGTCATGCCCCATATTGCTTGGGAACCCAAATTGGTCACTTGAGACAAATGGGCCAACATAGCTAGCTAGGGCCCACACTATCATTTCTTTAAAAAAATGTTGGGTCTCTCTAAGCTCAATGTCAAGTGTAAGGTGAACTTGGGCAGAGAACTAACACATTCTTCTCCGCGTACTCATTAAACACGGTTAAAAATGACGACTATGATTATTAGCGCAGAGTGGTGCACACCTCAACTTAAACATGTCCATCATCCAACGATCGGGGTCGTCATTAAATACAAGGTGATGCCCTTTGTCTCTTCTCTTTGTAAGTTCAACAATTTGAATGCTCCAGATATTCTTGCTTCCTTCTTCATACACATGTATTCATTCTTTCATAACTCATAGAAACCTCGTTACCCATGCTATTGTGACATAAATGTAGAAAACCTCCGTACCAAGTTATGCATCCCTGATCATTACATCATTTATCAACTACTCTATTTACTGCACTAAATGTAGCCTCATATGCAACTTTTGTGATTGATATAACTAGAATATCTTTTGTCATTGAAGATAAGATTGGAAATTTATAAGCGTTCATCTTCCACCACATTAGTACATCGAATTCACTTGTTTCTTAATAGTGATAGTATCCCTCATCAAAATACATATCAAGTTCAGAGTTTTTGCGTCCAATTATTTCAATAGATTTCATCTAGAGAATTGAGACCATTCGGAATATGAAGGTTGGCTTACAATTCTTTGATAAGATAACTCATTTCTTTTAGATCTCAAATAATTTGACGAGCTCTATGATTGTGCAATCTCCTTAGAACTTTTTTCAACATCTACATATTGTTTCAACAATGTTTCAATTTTTCTTTGACAACTTGCATATGTTCATCAACTTTATCTTCTTGAAACAAGCGAAAACAAAAGTTTAGGGCTTTCATTTTACATCTAGGATCCACCGCACTAATAGATATTAACATATTACATTCTCCTAAATACTTATCAATTTTTTCCTCATTTGTTAAATCATATTTTTCAAAAATCCTCATCATTCTCTTGAATAGTATCTAAGAAAACTTTCACGACAAACACTTCATTTAGAAACAAATTGGCAATAGGATACTAACTTCCAAATATAATCTTTGTAGCAGTGTAAAAAACTCACAAGATAGCACAAACTTTTTCTAACGTATTGAATAAGATAATGTGGGACATTTCTTATGAGATGGTTCATGCTCCTTAAACTTTTGGAACACTTCTTTGAAGTTGATTGCAATATTCNTAACTTTTTACAGAACATAATTCACATTCTGCAATTCAATTTATAAATTACAGAACGCTTAATGCATTCTTGATCTATGATTTCATTATGAAAACACATTCTCAAACTGCATTCTACATCTCAAAACACATGCATAACATACCCTTTATGTCATGATCAAATCTAATAATATCAATATTCTCTATTCATATATTACCTTTCTTTTTCACATTAATCAATTTATCTCTAATAATTTTTCATCTTTCCTTTGTTCAACATTTACAACAATATTTTTAATTAAATGTATTTCAATTGTACTTCTCAAATTCACATTAATAAAATAATAACCTTATATATTTTTAATTCTATATACTTTTTTCACATATATGCCTATATAATGAGTATAAAATTATAATAAATTAAATATAATACAATAAAATCGAAAATAATATTATTGTATTATGTAGGATTTTAATTGCTTAATTTTTTCGTAAATATTAGTGTATATTGAAATTAAAATTTATATTTAATTTGAAAAATTATATATTTTGTAATTACAATAAATTATAAAGTACTAAAACTAATTATATATTTACTTAAAAATAATATATTTAATATAAAATATAATATAATATATGATATAAAATTAAATTATAAAAAAAATAAAAAGGTACTCTGAAACCAAATGAGACACAACTTATAAATTAAAAAAATTCTTATTAACACATAAAACCATAACTAATATATTTATATGATATATATATAATCAATCTTTACTAATTACAACACTTGAAAATAAGAAATACACGAACCCTAACCTCATTAAATGGTTCACACTTTAGTTAATCAGGTTTTGTTCAGGTTTGGGCATCTAATTGAAACCAATTTTTTTCGTACTATTTGGTCCTTTTTACAGGATGTCAAACACTCACCGGATTAGTGATTATGAAAATGCATATTAGGTTTTATCTTTTATTTATGGAGAATGATATTAGCCAAGTGTTAAAAGGTGAATGTTTTAAGAGATTTTTACATCGAAAACTCTGAAAAATAGGGAAAAAGCCACAGTCCTGAACTCCCAAAGTTCAAAGTCCTCTTCTTATGTATTTATACAATATCTGATGGTAAAACAATCGTTTTCTCAGGCATTTGGCTTCATCCGAGTAGACGCCTATCCATTGGCTTGTATGTTGAGAATCCCTAAATAAGGGTGTTATGCATTCATGACACATGAGCTGTATGGACTTTTATTTCCCATGAATTGTAGGGGATGTCTTGTCCCCTTAGATTCACATCATAGGAGCAAGTACATTAAGCATTTGCAATGGAGCGAGGACATATTGGCTCCCCGTGAGGCTCAGTCTGTGTCTAGTATCAATCAGGACATCGCTTGACTCATTTTCTTGCACCATCGATTGCTCCATGACTTCATTAGAGTCACTTCCCTTCTGAACTCGTGTGAACCAATGGAGTGGTTACCTAGTTTGGGAGCAACATTCACTAACCCCTTGGATCATGGTGACATCGAAGATGTCATCTGGATCCAACCCATGAAGGTCATGCCCCATATTGCTTGGGGAACCCAGATTGGTCACTTGAGACAAATGGGCCAACATAGCTAGCTAGGGCCCACACTATCATTTCGTTAAAAAAATGTTGGGTCTAAGAAAATCTCCGCGTACTCATTAAACACGATTAAAAATGACAACTATGATTATTAGTGCATAGTGGTGCACACCTCAACTTAAACATGTTCATCATCCAACTATCGGGGTTGTCAATAAATACAAGGTGATGCCCTTTGTCTCTTCTCATTGTAAGTTCAACAATTTGAATGCTCCAGATATTCTTGCTTCCTTCATACACATGTATTCATTCTTTCATAACTCATAGAAAACCTCGTTACCCATGCTATTGTGACATAAATGTAGAAAACCTCCGTACCAAGTTATGCATCCTTGATCATTACATCATTTATCAATTACTCTATTTACTGCACTAAATGTAGCCTCATATGCAACTTTTGTGATTGATATAACTAGAATATCTTTTGCCATTGAAGATAAGATTGGAAATTTATAAGTGTTCATCTTCCACCACATTAGTACATCGAATTCACTTGTTTCTTAATAGTGATAGCATCCCTCATCAAAATACATACCAAGTTCAGAGTTTTTGCGTCCAATTATTTCAATAGATTTCATCTAAGAGAATTGAGACCATTCGGAATATGAAGGTTGGCTTACAATTCTTTGATAAGATAACTCATTTCTTTTAGATCTCAAATAATTTGACAAGCTCTATGATTGTGCAATCTCCTTATAACTCTTTTCAACATCTACATATTGTTTCAACAATGTTTTCAATTTCTCTTTAACAACTTGCATATGTTCATCAACTTTATCTTCTTGAAACAAGCGAAAACAAAACTTTAGGGCTTTCATTTTACATCTAGGATCCACCGCACTAATAGGCATTAACATATTACATTCTCCTAAATACTTATCAATTTTTTCCTCATTTGTTGAATCATATTTTTCAAAAATCCTCATCATTCTCTTGAATAGTATCTAAGAAAACTTTCACGACAAACACTTCATTCAGAAACAAATTGACAATAGGATACTCACTTCCAAATATAATCTTTTTAGCAGTGTAAAAAACTCACAAGATAGCACAAACTTTTTCTAACGTATTGAATAAGATAATATGGGACATTTCTTATGAGATGATTCATGCTCCTTAAACTTTTGGAACACTTCTTTGAAATTGATTGCAATATTCAACATTTCATAAGTAGAATTTCACTGCATTATTCAATCTATTATGTTTCATTTTTAAAAATGAACACAAAAATGTTCGTATATTTACAGAATGCCAAAAGAATTACTTCATATTGATAGATGATACTGACTACGCTATAAAAACTTAAAGTTAAATTGTACTAAAACATATCGAAATGATAGTATTATTATTTAATTGAATGATCATTTTTAATGTAGTATTTATTAAAAATTAGAATAATGCAAGACAAATAAATAATGGCATTGGGGCATACTATTTATTACACCATTAATTTAACAATTATAATTAAAGTAAGTTAGTTGTAAAGGTGAGACATTAAATAAATAAAAAAATGATGTCACCAATGGGAATAGATGTCCAACTCTTGATTCTTCATTTCAATAATGCTAATTACTCTTCTTCTTCAACCACCCCATTAAAACTTCATTAGTCTCCCATTTACTCTCAAAGTCAAAACAATATACAACATTTTCATCTCAATTTTCAATATATTTTATTATATAGGTGCATTTTCCTATGATCCTCAACTTACTTATTGTGTCAAATACATGCACTTTAAATTACAAAATTGTAAATATAATATATTATTTAAGCTGAAAATTTGTATGAGTTGCCATCAACTTCAATTAATTGAATGTAACACTCCTCAAATTGTTAATATTGTTTATTATTGACCCTATAACAATAGAATTAAAGTTTAAATATGACCTAAAGCTTTTAAAATTATAGTACTTTGATNAGGGAAAAAGCCACAGTCCTGAACTCCCAAAGTTCAAAGTCCTCTTCTTATGTATTTATACAATATCTGATGGTAAAACAATCGTTTTCTCGGGCATTTGGCTTCATCCGAGTAGACGCCTATCCATTGGCTTGTATGTTGAGAATCCCTAAATAAGGGTGTTATGCATTCATGACACATGAGCTGTATGGACTTTTATTTCCCATGAATTGTAGGGGATGTCTTGTCCCCTTAGATTCACATCATAGGAGCAAGTACATTAAGCATTTGCAATGGAGCGAGGACATATTGGCTCCCCGTGAGGCTCAGTCTGTGTCTAGTATCAATCAGGACATCGCTTGACTCATTTTCTTGCACCATCGATTGCTCCATGACTTCATTAGAGTCACTTCCCTTCTGAACTCGTGTGAACCAATGGAGTGGTTACCTAGTTTGGGAGCAACATTCACTAACCCCTTGGATCATGGTGACATCGAAGATGTCATCTGGATCCAACCCATGAAGGTCATGCCCCATATTGCTTGGGGAACCCAGATTGGTCACTTGAGACAAATGGGCCAACATAGCTAGCTAGGGCCCACACTATCATTTCGTTAAAAAAATGTTGGGTCTCTCTAAGCTCAATGTCAAGTGTAAGGTGGACTTGGGCAGAGAACTAACACATTCTTCTCCGCGTACTCATTAAACACGATTAAAAATGACAACTATGATTATTAGTGCATAGTGGTGCACACCTCAACTTAAACATGTTCATCATCCAACTATCGGGGTCGTCAATAAATACAAGGTGATGCCCTTTGTCTCTTCTCTTTGTAAGTTCAACAATTTGAATGCTCCAGATATTCTTGCTTCCTTCATACACATGTATTCATTCTTTCATAACTCATAGAAAACCTCGTTACCCATGCTATTGTGACATAAATGTAGAAAACCTCCGTACCAAGTTATGCATCCCTGATCACATCATTTATCAATTACTCTATTTACTGCACTAAATGTAGCCTCATATGCAACTTTTGTGATTGATATAACTAGAATATCTTTTGCCATTGAAGATAAGATTGGAAATTTATAAGTGTTCATCTTCCACCACATTAGTACATCGAATTCACTTGTTTCTTAATAGTGATAGCATCCCTCATCAAAATACATACCAAGTTCAGAGTTTTTGCGTCCAATTATTTCAATAGATTTCATCTAAGAGAATTGAGACCATTCGGAATATGAAGGTTGGCTTACAATTCTTTGATAAGATAACTCATTTCTTTTAGATCTCAAATAATTTGACGAGCTCTATGATTGTGCAATCTCCTTAGAACTTTTTTCAACATCTACATATTGTTTCAACAATGTTTCAATTTTTCTTTGACAACTTGCATATGTTCATCAACTTTATCTTCTTGAAACAAGCGAAAACAAAAGTTTAGGGCTTTCATTTTACATCTAGGATCCACCGCACTAATAGATATTAACATATTACATTCTCCTAAATACTTATCAATTTTTTCCTCATTTGTTAAATCATATTTTTCAAAAATCCTCATCATTCTCTTGAATAGTATCTAAGAAAACTTTCACGACAAACACTTCATTTAGAAACAAATTGGCAATAGGATACTAACTTCCAAATATAATCTTTGTAGCAGTGTAAAAAACTCACAAGATAGCACAAACTTTTTCTAACGTATTGAATAAGATAATGTGGGACATTTCTTATGAGATGGTTCATGCTCCTTAAACTTTTGGAACACTTCTTTGAAGTTGATTGCAATATTCAACATTTCATAAGTAGAATTTCACTACATTATTCAATCTATTATGTTTCACTATTAAAAATGAACACAAAAATGTTCGTATATTTACAAAATGCCAAAAGAATTACTTCATATTGATAGATGATACTGACTACGCTATAAAAACTTTAAGTTAAATTGTACTAAAAACATATCGAAATGATAGTATTATTATTTAATTGAATGATCATTTTTAATGTAGTATTTATTAAAAATTAGAATAATGCAAGACAAATAAATAATGGCATTGGGGCATACTATTTATTACACCATTAATTTAACAATTATAGTTAAAGTAAGTTAGTTGTAAAGGTGAGCCATTAAATAAATAAAAAAATGATGTCACCAATGGGAATAGATGTCCAACTCTTGATTCTCCATTTTAATAATGCTAATTACTCTTCTTCTTCAACCACCCCATTAAAACTTCATTAGTCTCCCATTTACTCTCAAAGTCAAAACAATATACAACATTTTCATCTCAATTTTCAATATATTTTATTATATAGGTGCATTTTCCTATGATCCTCAACTTACTTATTGTGTCAAATACATGCACTTTAAATTACAAAATTGTAAATATAATATATTATTTAAGCTGAAAATTTGTATGAGTTGCCATCAACTTCAATTAATTGAATGTAACACTCCTCAAATTGTTAATATTGTTTATTATTGACCCTATAACAATAGAATTAAAGTTTAAATATGACCTAAAGCTTTTAAAATTATAGTACTTTAACCCTTCGCAATGATATTATTTTGACCCTCTATCTAAAAGTTTGTATAATTGACTCTAAAAGTGCAAAGAAATGAAGAATACACCAATTACACACTTGAATTTCAAAAAAATATACATATTCGACTCTTAAATTTCTCAATTTATGCATTGAAATACTAATTTTTTTATTGTTATGATTTATATTTTTTAAATCAAATATGGTTTTTGATGAAGAAATTTTGTTTAACAAAAAATTACTATCGACAACAGAATATAGATTAATTTGGAATGAGAGATGTGAATCATATACTAGTGTTATTCTGAGCAAATTAAAAAATAATGTTAATATTTTATTCCATAATTGATTTACTTAATGATCTTCTATATATATAGATAGTGTAAACATACTTTGGAATGTACATTATCATAATTTTTTATATTCTTCTACACAATTCTCGGGCTTTCAAGAGTTAAATTTGTATAATTTCTCAAACCACAATGACTTAATTTGTTTAACTTATTAATTTTGAAGGTCAATTATGCTAACGGAATATTATTTACTAACTTAACAGAAAACAATGTACTACTAGGGATGTCAATCGTGTGGGTTGTGTCGGGTTAGTACTAAATTCAAATCAAACTAAAATGAAATTAGTAGTACCAAAACCAAACATTTTTTATGAAAACTCAAACCAAACCAAAGTGAATGAACTCAACTAGCCCATTTTTTTTATAAAAATAAATAAAATATCGTTATGCATATTTAGAAAAGCTTAAATAATTTAATAATATTATCAATCATCATTAAATGTACTATAAATTCAATTGACAACAGCTAAATATCATAACATTTAAAAAACTAAACGATTAAATGTCCTAAAAATCACAAAACACTCAATGCTTTAATAGACTCGTTTACTCTCCAATAAATCAATAGAGAATTATTAGACATTCGTACAATCTACTAAGAAATCTTAAAAATTCTCTAAGTAATAATACATTTAAACATACATTTATATATACCATATTAATCATCATTAGAAAACATTGTATCTTTATAACATACTGGGGTTGTTTGTATGATGTTAATAAAGTGCGGTGAAGTGAACTATGGTGAGGTGAACGCAACTATAACAACATGATTTTTAAAATTTTTTGGTAAAAAATAATTGTATAATGAACGTGATTTTAGTAAAAATACATATTTAGCTTTAACGTAAAAAAATGCTCAACTCATATCAAATTCTTTGTTAGCAAAATCGAATTCTTACCAAAAGTACATTCTTGTCTCCAATCCGAGGATTTGTCGATGCTTTCAAAACAATTTCATGGTGGATGAAATTGGCGCCAGATAAAAAAAATGGTTTTAAACTTTCTGGTTAGCTTCTAATTCACTAGAAGAATGGGCATGCCTCTTGAATGGTCGTAGGATTAAGAGGCTGGTGTTTGAAATCAATATAAAAAATACTCATTGAACTCTACTAGCTGCTCCAGCAACTCCGGAAAAAACTGACCGACGCCAAAAAATATTATCCGGTGTCGGATCGAATTGATGCGATTAGAACCGAATGTAAATGAAGAAAGGTAAAAGACACAAGATTTAGCGTGGAAACCCAAAATAGGGAAAATCACATGATCGATAAACCTCGATCGTGAACTCACTATCACAAGAAGAATATGGATACAATATGCTACGCTATTGATTGATTGATTACAATTGTCTTCATTATGCCACTATTTATAGAGTCTCAGCTAGAATCTAATCTAGGAAATATTCTACCGAATAGTATGCAATATTCTCTTTCCATATATTTGACCGCATCTTTCATATATCTAGTTAACAAGATATATTTGTATATATCACATGCAGAATATATATTCATATCTTCTTCCATATATATCATCAGAAGAATATATCTTCATATATTCTTTCATATATATGTAACCAACAAGATATATCTCAATATCTTATTCTATATATTTCATGAGTCAATTAAGGAAAGATATTTCCTCTTCAATACTTTTGAATCCCGATCCAAGTGTAATCCGACCGCTATCAAATAGACTCATCACAATCGTCTGATCGATATCCTTGATAGATCAACGAGATCCATCAGATCGACCAAGTTGTTCAACATCACCGCTTCTTGCTAGGTTTTCCCCTATCGGTTTTCCACGCCGATCAAGTCTTTCACCTATCACCCGACCTCCATTCCTAACAAAAATCACGTCAAATGGCCCTACCGAATTGCTAACATGAAAATCCACAGTTTAAAAGCCATCATTGCCTTAAAAATCCAAGTAACTACTGGGGAAAAATCTCCAAGAATAATAAACCACATATGAAACGCGTTTGAATAGTTGGTTGAGGTGGCTGAAAGCATCTCCGGCAAGCAGGATCCAAGGAGTTGTCATCACTGTGGGAAGAGGGTATTTTGGTCTTTCAGAATTGCATTTCAAAGGCAGTTGCTAAACCTAGTTTTTTGTCCACCGCGTTTTTTTTAAGTTCACCGCACCGTAGATTTGACTATGTTTTTTTAGAACGTAAATTTTGGTTGTGCGGTGGTCACACTGGAGTTAAGAACACCCTCCCAAACAAATCCAATAAAACCTCAAGTATCTTATATTTCATGAAACTACAATACACTCTAGGATTCTCACTCATACTATAGGGCATCTCTAGACATTGGCACCCGGACAATCATTTCTCTCTGTACACGTCAGATTTATCTTTCTCCACATCATGTTTCCCTTTCCTCCAATTTAATATATAAATATCCAAAAATAAGTTTCCTTTCACTTCTACAACCTTATCCGGAAACTTAATATATTTTTTAATTTAATTGTTTTATTATTTATGGTCAATTGATAAATATGCATTTAAGGATGACAAAAGTGTCAAATTATTATTACGGAAGGTTAAGTAGCATACATATCTTAATTGTACTAAATATGATATATCAACTAGTGCCGAAAGTAGTCCAGATATGTTCGATTAAATCAGCTTTAAGTCGACGGTGAGCTCGGACCTCTCTGGAGGAGATAGATCATGCGAGATATGCTTGAAATGCTAGACCATCGTGTCCACTCTGATCGGCTGATTGTCGGTTATCATTTGGTTGCTCTGATAGTATTTAATCTGGGGTGGTAACATGATCACCATCTTCAATAATCATATTGCGCAATATAATGTAAGCGTACATGATATTTACTAGAGTTTGTTGATCACATACATGACCAGGTGTAGTAATAATCCCAAATCTTGATTGTAATGCCACAAAAAGCCTTGCTTTGGAATTCTGAGGAAGAGTGATTGTTTTCACAAAAGCAGGCTGTTCTGGATAAATTTCATCAGCCAAATAATATCTCATATTATATATATTACCATTCACTGAGAATTGAATGCTTGGTGCGACGCATTTATGCAAATCATCAAACAATGTTGATTGACAAAACATTGAGATCATTATTTGCTCTAGGTGTTCCGAAAAAAGAATGTCAAATCCAAGTATCTGTCGAAGCAACTGCTTCTAGGATTAATGTCTAGCCACCATTATCATCGTGAATATATTGATCCTTTCAAGCATCTATACAATTTTTCCACCTCCAATGCATACAATCAATGCTCCCAATCATGCTAGGGAATCCACGTTCTTCACCTCAAGCTAGCAGCAGCTCAACGTCTTCCTCAGTGGGGTGCCTCATATACCTGGACTCATATGCAGTACGGATTCTAGAAACAAAATGTCTAAGACATTCAAGTGTGGTGGTCTCACCAATATGGATATACTCATCATATGCATCGGTACAACATCTATATGCTAACATGCGCATAGCTGTTGTGCATTTATGAAGCGTAGATAAAGAACAACGACCTGTTGCGTCAACTCTTTCATGAAAATAAGGATATACCTCTCGAACACCTGCAACTATACGCTCAAACAATCTAGGAGACATTCTGAAACGTCGTTCAAATTGCTCGCTAGTGTAGGTTGGGTTAGGTGCAAAATAATCTCCACTAGTCGAGCTTGGCCGATCTCGATTTCACGCTTCACAATCTGACGCTTTTCGGCTCTGCACCTTCCCTTTCCATTTGAAGATACTTCAGGTGGCTCGTCATCCATGACGAATTCAACTGCTGGCGTTATGAAATCAGATACATTGCCTATTTCTGAGAAACCATATAGCCTAACAGGTATACTTCTACGATTCATAATATAGACTGGAAATTGTAGAGCTAAATGAGAGATTGTCATTTCGTATCGGTAACTTGTTCCTTAAATAAAAGTAGCCAAGTTGGGTAGGTAAGGAATGAGTAATCCTTTGGTTGGTGAGAATTGTAGATAGGTAGGTGAGAATGGTAGATGTGTAGGTAGTTGGATTGTTATAGATATGATGTAGAAATGTAGGTGGCCTGATTGAGAAGTTCATTACTAAAAGACCGAATCTTGCTGAAACCAAAAGACCGAATCTTGAATCTTGAACACCAGAAGCAGAACTTCTAGCTAGTGTTGGCCTTGATTCATAAACCAAGGAAGGCAATTCGTCATTTCTACTGGAGGCCAATTCTACTAACAACTTCAATCGACCCCAGGAGCCAAAACAATAACTAAATCATATAATAAAAGTGCAACCCACACAACCCAAGTAGTTCACTCAGTTAACCGTGAAAACCATGCTGCAACTATAATTCCAGTATCATTATGTTACTCAAATTCACAATTATAGGAATTCTCAATATCGCCATGTCAAATAGCTGAACATCATACAACATTTAAATTCTAAAGTTCACATTGAAAATCACAATCAAAACAATAAAACTAGACATCTTAATCATCATCAAGATTCAAGGTAGCTTGACTGTTGTGAGAGGAAGATGTTGTGGTATAGACGGATAGGGCACGTGCACAAACTTCATTATATAAACGTATTTGCACTTCATTCATCTTGTTTGTGTCCATGTCTATCAATTTCCTTAATTCATTAGCCGAGGAAACTGCATTCTTAGCCATTGAAATTTAATTGAACTTCTCAAAAAGTTGATTTTGGCGTTCAAATTTTGAGATATGTTCAACTAATCTATGTTCATAAGCTGCCAGAATAGCTCTCTTCTTAGTAGACATTATGTAATAGCTACATGTGGACGTGTTTCATTGTCGCTTAGCATCCTTTTGTCCAATGGCACGTTGCTCAACTTGAGGGCTAGAGTTATTTTCAATAGGGACCTCTGATGATTGAACTGAGGATACATGTCCCCTTATTTTAACACATCTTCATGTCTTAGTCACCCCAGAGTTAATGACCTACAATGATCAAAACAAAAACAAATTAAAATATACTATGGCTACGAGTTGAAAAGCAAAGAAATTAAAATTTACCGTCATACACTTTGGTTGATCTCGTAACACTTTCCAAACATTCAAATAAGTAAATGATTTTTCAAGGTCTTTCTTGTACAAGGTCATGGCTTGCTCAATGTAATCATAAGTATTGTAACCACTTGGATTAGAACGAGCAATTCGATCGTACCTTCCACAAAATTCTTGGACATCCTTACTTAGATTGCGCCACTTCTTCCTCAATGCCTTGTAGTCGCGTATTCTTGTTGTTTTCCCATTTAAATTGATGGCTTCACAATAATAAGTAGTCACTACATTCCAAAAGAACTCTATTTTTTTAGAGTTGCATGTTATTGAGTCTACCGAAGTATTCAACCATGCTGAAACCAAGAGCTCGACTTCGTCATTAGTCCAACTTTGTGATGTTGTCATGCCAATCAATTTGCCTATGAGAAAAGGTTTATACAAAATATTGAACATGTGCTAAGGAATCATTGCAACAAATAAATTATAAAATTTGTGAACTTACAGTATCGAATTAGTGAAATATGTATATAAATAAACTTTATGGATAAGAGAAATTGTTTAAATGTGACATCAAGTGCTAAATAGAATAGTCAAAATAAGAAGAAAACAATTTCGAAATAAACATATCCAGATTTGCTTTCACCCCCTCAATCATGAAACATTGTTACAACCCTTTTCACCATTGAACCAAGTTCAAAATAAAATCTGTAAAATTCTAGACTTAAAGCTAAATCACATATCAACTACCCCTTTAGCAAAAATAAAGGTCAAATGATGTAGAAAATAAAAAGAACGAATAGCGGTAGTCAATAAATTTAAAACAAGAAAGAATTATGTATCAGATTCATTAGCTACATCTATATTCACCAAACACACAAAAAAACGAATTACATAAGTGTGAAAACCTAAAAACACTTAAAAGACTGCTAATGTTGGGAAATATATAAAAAAGAAGATAGGAAGGGGATAAATACATTCAACAACACCACAAAATGAATTAAGAAGGGCAAGAGTTTGGATATCTGCAATAAAAATTCTTAAAATGAAAATCTACAGCATCAAATAACTACAATTGTAGGAATAACACAACAATACTCCAATAAATAACAACAATCAGTTTACCCACCCCTATTAGAAGGACACATGGAGTGGCGGATGACCGAGTAGGGCTCACGACGAGATGGGAAACTGATGGAATGTCACGAAAACATGAAAAAAATGATAGGAAAGAGAAAATTTAAATCGGACAATCTTTCTCATGCACCCAGCCACGTCAATAAAACTATTCGGACACTCACAAGGTATACAATGTTGTCCGGGTGTATCCTAGGACGGTCATGGATGCCACGTCGGATTGGACGCCCATGACTAAAGATACTCTTATGAAAATATTTTCCAAGGATGCCCTGACTTAAATGCAACGATTGAAATAGGCTTTCTTGGAATATCTTTACGTCAGAAATAAGTACTGACTCAAATGCAACGGTTGAAATGTGTATAGCCAAAACATCTCATGTCATGTTTCCAATAGTAGTGGTTCTGATTCATCATAATCCTCATCTTTCTTAAATTGTATGATACTCATTTTATCCATTTAGATATGCATAAAACTAATAACATTAAATAACAAAAATAGTATGACTTAAATGTAACAAATTTGTTGAACAAACTCTTTCAAATACAACAAATAAAAGTTCTTTCATTAAACAACACATTTTAATCCAAATCACTTTGCAATGTCACATTAATGACATAACAAACATCAAACTAAAATATCAAAGAAATATGAATAAGAATCAAAAGATTAAATGAAAAAAGAAGACCAATAAATAACACAATTATAAAATGACCATAATTTAAAAAACTTATAATTAGGTTTTTTCTCTATATAATATTAATACCAAATTTTATTAAAACTAAAAAATATAATTTTACTTTATCATAACCAAACCTCCCAAAATACAAAATTAATGCAAATGGGTAAATCATATTTGGATTTAAGATTAACCACCCAATTATTGACATCTCTAGGTGTTTAGTGTCAAAGATAAAACAAACTATGTAGATAAATTAATGTGTCATTCTTGCATATTTATAAGTTGATGGTATAACATTTGGACACCTAAGAAGTTAGGGGTTATTTATGTAATTTTGTAATTATTAAATTTCATTAATTTAATATTTTTATAATTAAATTTATTTATATTCGGAATATTCTACATACACTTATAATTCTCAATATTATATTTTATACATTACATTAAAAATATAATTGTTATGAGATAGGGGTAAAACAAAATGATTTGGAATTTTTTAACGATAAACTAACATCACACTTAGAGGTGAGGAAATAATTCGGAATACCGAATATCATATCAAAATTTGTTATTTCGGTAATTAGTATTTAATATTCAATATTCAGAATTTGGTTTGATATTTGATTTCGAATAATTTTATTATTTGGTTTGGTATTCGATAAATGGATCAAAATTCGGTATAATATCAAATATCAAATTTTGTATGTATATCTTTTTATTAAATATAACTTAATAATTACGTTACAATTACTTTTTAAATATACAAATATTTCTAACTATATTAAAAATGATGAATATTTGTATTTATTTACTTGATATTGAAAAAGATATATATGATCACAATAATATTAAAAATTGAAAATATGTTTCTACATTAATAAAATAATATTTTCCCATTTATTTTGTAATAACAACTTTTATTTTTTATTTCCAAATTTCCAAAACTTTATACACACATATTAAAATAGAATTTAATAGAATATAAATTAATAGAATTGAATAAAATTTATTTAAATTTATTTAAGCACATGAGATTATGTTCTGTATCAATAAATCGTTGAAATCTATTGTTTGTCTACATTTAATTTTGAAAATATAAATTAACAATTATAATTTAATATAATCATAAATTATTTAAATTTAGATATTTTGATACCGATATTGAAATACAAAAATAGTAAAATTTTGGTATTCAGAATAATATGGTAGGCGGCTCACCCCTAATAACACTTCAATGTCGTGTCACTCAATACTATTGAAGTATTGATAAATCATCTAATTGAATAGTTTAATTTAAACAATTCTATGGATCTTTAATATATAGATTTTCCAATTTTCACAAAAAGCTAAGATCGTACCGGAGCGGAGCTGTGGGAACGGCCATGGCAGATAATACCTTTCCTCAATTCCAATATATCGCATAAGACTTTTGACACATTCACTTTAATAAAGAACAAAACATGAGAATCAAAAGGGCCCCATAAAAAATATGGTATTCCGAGTCCAATCAGAAGGCATGAAAATCGGGAGAAAAATTAGTGTGAGAATGTGAGGCTTAGATTATTTTATAAATAACAATATTTTTAATTAGTTTTACGAAATAATACTAACATGCTTTTGCTTTATGTTTATAACACTGATTGACAGATAATTTGACAGTTTCATTATATTTAAAAATAATAAATTTATGAGGAAGATGAACCGTTTTTTGAGTATAATCAAGAAATAAAATAGAAATATTTAAATATATATATTATATTCAAGATTAATGAAAAAAACCTATGTAAAATAGTAATAAAATCTAAAACTTAAATAAAACCTATGTAAAAATAGAATATTATTAATTAAGAAATAATATTTGTTTGTAATTTATAAGTTACATGATGAAATCATAGAACACATTTAAGTTTAAGTTTAACATTTAGATTTTATTTCTAATTTTACATAGTTTTTTTCGATTAATCTTGAATATAATATATATATATTTGAATATTTTTAAAACATGATCATATTTGATATCATTACAATATTCGGTATGTTGGATTAAATTTTAAACAAATCAATTAAAACATTCTACTTTATTAAATCAATATTCGGTATGTTGGATCCAACACTACACAAATTAATTAAATTTGGGACATCCTATATAATTTCAAATTCTTATTTTCCATATTAATTTAGTTTAAATTTTATTTCTTGGCTATGCTCCAAAAGTAGTTCATTTTCCCCATCAATTTATTATTTTTAAATAGGATAAAACTGTCAAATTGTATGTCAATCAATATTATAAACATAAAGCAAAATCATGTCACTGTTATTTCGTAAAACTAATTAAAAGTACATATATTTATAAAATAATCTAAGCCTGATAGTGTCATACTAATTTTTTTCCCCATGAAAATATGCTCTTTTGTAAATGTGATAAAATTCTTAGCTCATCATTTTATTACAATGGGATCAGAGCCTACGATCTCCTTTGAATATGTGAATAAAATATGAGTAGTTTACTAGTAGAATGCAATATTTTAATCGATTGGCCCCTCAATGAAGGAATATCGACACTAAAGTTGGTCAAGGTTTTATCTTTACATGGCAGGGTAGCCCGTTTTTCTTCTCCTTTTTCTTTTTTACTTCTTGACCCCAATTGATTACTGAACTACTTTTTTGAAGAAAATGAGATTTGAAATGGGTATGGGAGTGTTAGTACAACTAGTACTGCATTATTTTATTGATATTGAAGTTGAAAATTGGGACCAAATGTGTTAATGATGATAAGTAAGGAATAAGGAGATGGATTTGTTGAAAATATCTCAATTGTGGAAATACAAAATTTGTAGTTTATAAGGAAATGATATTAAAAGTAATTGTCTTGATTTAAGCATTTTTAATATAATTTATTTTTTTTATGGATTAAGTTATACTGAAACTCTTTCGATCCATTGAATCTTGAATTTTCACATAGAATCGGAGTTATAGGGTGTGCTTTTCACATCGAGATTAGGCGAAAAAAATAGATCAACTATGATTCGAGTATTGTCAAGAATACTGAAGCAAATATGAATCAAATAAGGTCAAATCGACTTGAGGGAAAATATTGAAAATATCTCACATCGGTTCTGCAAATACAAAACTCATAGTTTATATGGAGAGTCATATAAAAAATAATTGATTTATCTCAAATTTCTTTAATGTGATTCATTCTCTTAGGCTGTCTTCAATGATGGATGTCTGGGGCACCCACCTCATCAAAAAATTAATTATTTTTTTAAATTTAATATATGTCATTGTTTTCTTATAAGATATGGTTTTCTTTGAGGAAAGAAAATTTCAAACTCTATCTTATTAAAGATTATATCAATTGTAATTATTTTTATAATTTTTTTATATTTTTACAATTCTCTCTTTTAATGATTAGATTAATTTTATTATTTTTTAAACTACTTTATTTATTTAAATATTTTTGATATCAATGTTTATCTACAATATATTTATTTTACTAATAATTAAATTAATTATCGACAACCATGTAAATAAACTAAAATTTAAAAATAAATTAATCTCTAAAATAATGTAAATAATTAAAAAAATTAAAATTAAAATTAAAAATAAAAAATTTTATTTTTAAATATTTATATTATTATTAAAAAATAAAAAAATAATATCTATCGAGAGAAAAATGATGTCTATAGAAAGAAACAAATTCCCCTACATGGATGACGGGAGATAGCCTTATAAGCTGGACGGACTCTTCCTACCATTAAATCTTGAATTTGTACCGGANGGAAATATGAGTAAAAGAGCAGTGGGAATTCAACCACAATCAGGAGGTAAGTTCTTGGACTTTGAGTTCTTTTGAAATGTTGCATATAAGTGTGGTTCAGAATCAGGGAAAGTTCACTTTAGTTATGTATTTTAATTTGTTTGTACTACTTACAGATTGGCAGATTATTTGTTTCCAATCATTGAACGTTCTAAAGCAACAGAATCTTTGGCACAAGTTTAATGTATCGCAATCGCCAATAAGAATGAAAACAAGTATAAGCAACAATCACTGAATCAGCATGCAGAAATTGGACATTCTGAAGCCAAACTAATCTTAAGAAAATGAATACTATGTTAAATTTCTAGCGCCTCCGTCTTATACATTATATTCAAGCATACTCCCCACGTAAATTAATCTGACTCTAGAAATTTAATATGATATCAGAGCAGGCTCAAAAAATTTTGAATGATCTTACCGGAAGTTAACCCGATTTAATGAAATTAATTGATTAGTAATCCATCAATTTGAATGATCAAACCCAATTTATCAAGTAATTAGACTTGAGGGGGTGCGTTGAAATAATGAAATTGTTAATTGAAAGTAGTGTGAATTTGTTTATAATAGGGAATGTAGACCATAATAAATGTATTGTTCAAGTATTTTACAGTGTGGTCTCTTCCCTCTTATAGGTTATATATCCAATCATATTACCCACATTAATTGACTCGATTCTATAAATTTAACATATTATTATCATTGAATCATAGCTCGTAGCTAGAGAATCAGACTAATATTGTATACGCTCATCAATCTAATAGTATAATAAGTAAAAATATACCATAAAATGTGACTAAAACAAACATTAATTAACATTTGCTTGTAATATAATAAAAAATTAACTATTTATAATTAAAACATTTGAATTTTGAAATCTCATTTATGCGGAACGATAGACACTCATTTATGCAATCTCAGTTATAAAAAGTTATTGTTTTGCTTTAATTGAATTTTAGGGGTCCAAATGGAAATTTGGAAAAGTGGATGGTTTAAAAGTTAAAAACTAGACAGTTGGTGTACAAATTACAAAACATTAAATAATTATTAATTATACTCCCCCTCTAACGGGTAGTATCAGATGATACCCGACCCGCTCATAATTGTTCATAATTCACAGGTCCGCGAAGACGTACGACTTTCGACTTCCGAGCCCAATATTTCAGCTTCTCACGGGGAAAGCGTGGGAACCGTTCAGCCATTGTTTTAGGTCTTGGGGTTAGGAAAGATCGATGTTTTGACTCTATTTTCCGCTAGGATTATTGCTACGGGCTTTGATGAAGGTGTGAAATTGGTTTGACCATTTGCTGGAAATCTGTTCGTGGTTTTATTTTAGTTTTTTTTTCTCTTTTGATGTTTCTGAAACGGTATTCCTGTATGCATTTCCTTGTTTTCTCCCCCTTTTCATAGAGCATGTTATAGCCCTTTTAATTCTTTGCTATTCGATTTTTCTGCTTTCTGATTCAGTGTACTGTGTCTCGTATCAATACTACCTGAGTGGCTTAAAGAGACACCGCCCGATTCTTTTAGTTGACTTGCATGAGTATTAGGACTTCGATCTCTATCTGAGATACATTTGTACATGATTGTATTCACATAATTTTACTGGTAACTTTGGTTATCTGGTTCAATCATCGTTCATAATTAAAACTTTATTTTTAACTATTTTTTCCATAGTTGCGTGCTATACACTTGTATTGGCTAATTCTTTATCCATTTTATGATTAACAGATAAAGTGGCATTGGGTTTCATGACGCTTTAACAGTCACTGAACTATTTCCTGGGTCAAAAGGACGTTGTCCTGTTTATATAACCATCAAAATGGCTGGGCGACTTTCTAAGGCTGTTAAGGGATCCTCAAAGATGCATGTATTTGAGAAACTTTCATCAAGTCCGAAGGATCAGAATGCCCAGCCAAGGAAACAACTAAGGAAAAATGATAACCCTGTTCGGTTCCCTCCTAGTGGAGAGCTCTCTGTTGATTCAACGAGTTATAAGTCATGGATTTGTCAAAATTCTGCATGTAGAGCTTCTTTGTCATCGGATGATTTGTTTTGCAAGAGGTGCTCATGTTGTATTTGTCATTTATATGATGACAACAAGGACCCTAGTCTTTGGTTGGAATGCATATCAGAATCAGGTATAAGTGATGCCTGTGGTTTATCTTGTCACATAGAATGTGCCCACCAACGTGGTAAGGTTGGTGTGGTTGACTTGGGGCTATTAATGCAGCTGGATGGAAGCTATTGTTGCGCTTCTTGTGGAAAAGTAACAGGAGTGCTGGAGTAAGCTATTCCCATTGACATTAGTTAGTATTGGCTGCTTATTTCACTAATATGTCTTTTCACACTGGTTTATTTGGCATCTTATTTTTTTATGTTCATTTTCCTATGTGTTTTTCCACATATGCATAATTTTCTTTCAAATTGCCCCATGTTTGGTTCATTGAACATGAAATTTGTCAATATGAAATTTTAACTGAAGTGATATTATGTACCTTTGTAAAGTTAATTCTTGTCAATAAGAATAACTGTTCTTGTTTTATGTTTGTAATGTTACAGATGCTGGAAAAAGCAGTTAGTAATAGCTAAGGATGCTCGTCGGGTTGATATACTATGCTACAGAGTTTTTTTGAGTTACAGGCTGCTTGATGGGACTTCCAGGTTTAATGAGCTTCATGAATATGTTAGAGATGCTAAGGAAAAGCTAGAGACTGAGGTTGGTTCAATTGATGGAGTGTCTAACAAGATGGCCAGGGGCCTAGTTAGTAGACTCTCTGTGGCAGCTGATGTACAGAGACTTTGCTCTCTTGCAGTTGAAAAAGCCGATGAATTGATGACCTCAAAATCGTCCATGCCGTTGATTTTGAATGGTAACTTTGATGCCAGTTTTTCTTATTTTCTGGAATGCATTTGCTACTTTAACTTGACATGAATGTTTAAATGTTGAACAGAGGGATCACTTCCTGCAGCCTGCAGATTTGTTTTTGAGGAAGTTACACCTTCTTCGATCGTTGTTCTAATAATTGAATTATCAACTCCCTCGTGTGTTGATATTAAGGGCTACAAAATATGGTACTGCAAGTCCAAGGAAGAGGCATATCCAAAAGAGCCTCTTTGTGTCTTTCCAAGAGATAAGAGGAGAATTTGGCTGTCCAATCTGCAGCCTTGTACTGAATACTCCATCCGTATAGTTTCTTTTACCGAAAGTGGTGAATTGGGACACTCTGAAGTCAAGTGCTTCACCAGGAGCGTAGAAATATTACGTAAAAATTACAATTCTTTGGCAGAAAGCCCAGAATTAGACAATTCATGTAGTGGAGGAGCCTCTGAAGCAAAGCAAATATGCAAGCCTTCTGTTGATATAGATTCTGATTCAGGATTCAGTGTTCGAGACCTCGGGAGGATCCTTAGTTTCGCTTTAGCTCAAGATCGAGGCTGTTTTGAGTCATTTCGTGGTACTGCATCTAAAAAATGCAAGTGCATACCTGATCCTGTAACGCAAGAAACTCATGAACAAAAGTGGCCTCCTGTTTCACGTCTTCTTGACTTGAATGTAGCTTCTGTGCCTGATCTAAATGAAGAGTTTACTCCACCAGTTGAGTCATCCATAGATGGTGGTATCGGGTGCACTTTTGGTGAAGCGGGTGATGCCGATGATGATGGATTCTCTCATCAAAGGGACAGCAAACTGGTTCCTTGTCTGAAAAGGAGATGTTGTGCCACAAATGGAGAGAAGCAGGACTCTAACAGCACCCTCACAAATGGATCCCTCTCTCAAACCCAACCTGAATCAGAATGTTTAGATGCAAACTTTGAGTATTGTGTAAAGATCATTCGCTGGATGGAATGCGAGGGTTACATACAGAAGGATTTTAGAATGAAATTGCTCACATGGTTCAGTCTTAGATCAACCGTGCAAGAGCGCAGAGTTGTTAACACATTCATACAAACATTAATCGATGATCCAATTAGTTTGGCAGGGCAGCTTTTAGACTCATTTTCTGATATGATTTCTAACAAGAAGCCACGAAATGGTATTTGCATTGGGTTGTGACAGTTAACATATACTTAAAAGGTATGTAATTTTTATATTCATTCCCTTTGTGCATTGATATTATTCCTGATCATTACGTTGATTCTCTTTGTATAGGAAGAATCTTCACCCAAGTTTCCAAATGCGATTGTTAGACAGTTGACGAACTATGAAGTAGCTAGGCTACGAACAAAAATTCGTATCATTTCCCGACTTTCTCTCATTAGGTCACACCACCCCATTGTTTAAGCTGAGATATCTCACCCATTGTGAAGATCCCATCTATTTATATACAGTATACTAGTAGATCCCATTTGATTATCCTCCTATTTTGATTAGTGAGCAACTCGGTTCAAATATTTCTTGCCTGAATTTGATCTTACTCATTGTTTCTTCGTGTTTTTGAAGTTTTTGACCTGTATGCATATAACATGAAGAAGGTGTTGGGGATTAAATACGTGTGTGAACAATCTCGATAGATTAAGTAGAACCTGAGAATTAAAGCAAAAGAGATAAACGACACAAGAAATTTAACGTAAAAACTTGGGATGGGAAAACTGTGTGACCGGTAGAAACGGTCAAATTCACTATCACTTGAAAGAATACAACATACACACACAGAGAAAATTTGAAATACAAGAGTATTGAAGTACGTAACAATGAAACCTGAGACCTTATATATATTAGGTGGTTGAAATAATTAAGGTAACTAACAAATATTTCTAATATTTGATCATATCCCCATATATGATTATCCATGATCAAATCATATATATGTGTTTATATGTACTGATTTGATATGATATTGTTTTCTTCAATATCCATTCCATAACTGACGATATCTTAGATTAGTGGCTCCCACCATATCTCAGTTCGGTTATCGACCGATTGCCTCATCTCATATCTTCGGATCGCGTGCTTCGGTCCCTTTGTCACATTCGGTATTGCGTACTTCAATCCTCGACCGATCGGTACCAATACCGACAGTCTTCTATGTGTGCCTCGATCGACCATATTGCCGATCGTCATCCAAGTGTGACAGAATGTTGAAATGTCAACTTGAATTAGGAAATTAAGATAATAAAATAAAGTTTAGATAAATGAAAAAGTATAGTTTAGAAGTTAATGTTGGTTTATTAGATGAAAGGTTATGACTTTTATGAAAAGTCATGTCTTTTAGTTTAGTAACTTCTTTAGATTAGAATTTCTATTTATTGTTATGTTTAAGAATGAATGAGATGAATATGATATGAATTAAAAGAAAAGTTACATTTGTTCATTCTCCGTTTGATTCAAAGTTTTAGTCTTATTGTTGTTTTAAGAAGAGTATTTAATATCCTCCAACAAAGTGGTATCGGAGCTATACGATTCTTGTTGCGATGTTAAACGGTGGTAATTTGTATGTCCACATTCTTACGAAAGACACTTATGATCATTGGTGTCTTCGTATGAAAACGATTTTCGTGCCTATGAATGTTGGGACGTTGTAAATGATGTATTTTTTGCTACCAACACAAGATCACAAACAAAGGATAAGAAAGTCGTGTCCTTAATTTATCAAACACTTGATGAAAAGTTGTTCGAGAAAGTGGTTACGACAAAAACATCAAAAGAAGCATGGGAGATGCTTCAAGTGTCATTTCAATGTGTAGATCGGGTTATGAAAGTTCGCTTGCAAACGTTGCGTCGCGAATTTGAGTCATTGAAACAAAAACCCGGCGAAGAAATTTCATCATATATTATTCGTGTACAAAATGTAACGAATCAGATGAGGCGGTATGGTGAAAAAATTGAGGATGCTAGGATCGTGGAAAAGATCATTCGATCGTTGGAATCGATGTATGATTTTGTAACCATTGCAATTGAAGAATCTCATGACATTGATGATATGTCTATTGAGGAATTGGTGGGTTCTTTACAAGCGTACGAAGAGAGCCTTCATCAAGTAATGAACCAGATGCTCAATTATTGCAGGTTCCATCCGATATCAACAATAATGAAACAAAAGGATGGAATTTCGGTGATCGTGGCCGTGGAAGAAATGATGGTCGTGGAAGATATCGAAGTGTCCAATCTTCAAGTGATGATGAAAGTTCATTGAAAGAATTTCAACAATATTCGAGACATGGTGATGCGAGAGGACAAGGATGTAGCTCCTCTAATTCTCGGAAATTTGATAAGTCTAAAGTTCAATGTTATTCTTGTCATGAATTAGATCATTTTGTAAGGGTGCCGCAAATGAGAAGAATTTATTTGTGGAAGATAAACAAGACGAAGAATGTCATGTTTTATTGATAATCTATAAGATAATGTGAAATTCGATGATTCCGCTGCTTGAAGATCGAAGTTACGAAAAACTTGAAGGATGATGAATTCAAGTTTAAGGGAGGATATTGAAATGTCAACTTGAATTAGGAAATTAAGATAATAAAATAAAGTTTAGATAAATGAAAAAATATAGCTTAGAAGTTAATGTTGGTTTATTAGATGAAATGTTATTACTTTTATGAAAAATCATGTCTTTTAGTTTAGTAATTTCTTTAGATTAAGATTTCTATAAATATATATTATTGTTATGTTAATGAATGAGATGAATATGAATTAAAAGAAAAGTTGAATTGTTTTAAAAAGAGTATTTAACAACATTCTACTACAAGAAATGTAACATATCGACAATCATATCGATTTCCAACATCATTGGTTAACAGTGTTTTGTTAATTGAAGAAAACTCAAAGGGGTGATTGGATCGAGAAAGCGTAGAAGACGCGGCTTAGGCGTAGTTAATGAAATGCAGGCAGGTAGGGCTTCTGCTTTCACTGAATGCTAGATATCATTGACGGCCCTCTGTAAAGAAAAGATGCTTTTTTCCACCAGTTTTTGTTTATTGGCATTCAAGAGATAGGACATCCCTTTAACTGCAACCCTTTCATCACATACACATTAGATAATTCAATTCATCAGCCCCTGGAGTAATATTACCACTGGGCAATACCACGATCGACCCTCTTATCTCTTTATCCCAATTCATCAATTGTTTGGTCCTACAAAGAAAAAGTTCAATGGACTATAACAAGCCCGGGCAGGTTGTTCAAGTATCATTTTTCTCTGTATTCATTTTGTAATCATGTTTTTTTGCTTTGGGACCAGCAGGAACAAATCAATGACACGGAAGGAAGATTAGAATTAGTAGTACAAACAAACTGTTTGCAGCAAGGCAACAACATGAAGTAAAAAGGAACAGGAAAGAAGAGTGTTTTTTTATCATTCATCGACCAAAAGAAGCACATCACAGGCATTCAGGTAGAGATTAGAAAACCCTAACTGCAGCAGAGAAAGGTTAATTGCTTTCACATGATCTCCTGTTTCTCAGTACGGTGAAACCCCGACGTTTGCTGCAGCTGCTGGACTAAGAAATCCATCTTTCAACAAACCATCGTCTCCTTCCTGAATAAACAAAAGGGTCAATAATGGCGGGAGATTATTAGGGTTTTAAGTATGAAGCACAACGAGACCTGCTGACACACATTCGGCTTCTTCACGGGCTGGTCGGGCATCAGACCGAAATGGATGTGTGGAAAATGGGCCCACTGTACACAAAACAAACCCTAGTCAATGAATTCATTTCATAGTTCATGTTGATGACTACCGACAAGCACAACCAGACAAGGAAAGTGTGTTTTGTTTATTGATTGATTGATGTTGTAATAACAAAGGAACGGAATGGGATCTTACATTTTTCGCAGCAGCACTAAAAGCCTCCCTGTGGCTAATATCAGGGTTTCCAGCTTTGATTCGTTGGATCTCATCTCTGCACAAATTTGTCATCATATCAGAGCATCACCAACTAATTCCCATACCAGGCACAAACCAAAGATATTTGTATATAATAATAATAGTAATCTCAAGAAGTACTGTTTCCATTAAAACCCGTGCGCTGTAAAAAGAAGAGAAGCTCTATGAATAAAGCTGCATTAACACAAACCCTTGCAGCTTTGTTGTTGGAGGCAGCAGAGCAGAGGGTGTGGGTACCGGTTGGGTACGTATTTTTAATATTTTGTATTGTTTATAGATTCTAACAAGATGACTTACTTGATGAAGCGATTATACGCAGATGGCACTCTCTGTCTTTTCTCTGGAGCTGAAATGAAATGAAAAAACATTTACAGAAGCAGCAGAATAAGAAGTCAATATTTTACTGCAGTGGGTTGGATCTACTTCTTTCTCCCTCATCACTACTTTACTACTGCATCATTATCTAATGATTTAAATCTTCTTTTCTCTTTTTTTTTGCTCGGATCCCGGGGAACAATTCCTCTGTCCTTTATTACATAGCCAAAGCCCTAAACTAAAAATTAAATTCAAGGAAAAAAACAGGGCGAGGATTTCTAAGGTTACCCAAGGAAAGGACGAAAAAGAAAACAAGAACTAGGGTATTCAAAATATGGACCAATGATGAATGTAGAAATTGACTGGGAGTAAGAAGATGGGTGCACGATGTTTGGACATAAAAGAAGTTTAAAGCTAAAATTTGGTTAAGTAACAACTGTAGATTGAAAATAGCTTCTGAATGATACCATGATACATGATTATACACATGGGGTAAATGTAAGAAGAAAGAGGGCTTTTTTTCTGCTCGCATCTTTAAAAAGTTGTACATGAAGGAAGATCTGGTTTTGTTAAAGCTGATGAGTTATGAATAAATAAGTTTTAAAGAAATCTCACGTCTGTTAGCTACTGGTGGCTTTGGAAGCTCATCTATTCCTCGAACCGGTAGCAAAGACTCGTTCTGATTTGGCTGGTTCATGAACACATTTGCTGGTGAATTCCTTATTTCCTCCTTCATATACAAATCAGAAAGCGTGGAGATTTGGATGGATCTAAAGAAAAAGGGTTTTCTTACTTACCAGGAGATTTTGTGGGGAGAAAAATGGATGGCCCTGATGAAGCTGATGGGCACCGGAAGGATGAATCGGCCCGCGCATGTTCACAGAGAGGAGAGTAGTGCAGTGACCACATCGAACCGTGACTGTCTTGAAGAGGCTAGTGCAAGGAACACTCACCTAAATTCATCAAGAGATATAAGAGGTTTCTTCAAAAAGTGAAAGCCCTAAACACTGTAAACTGCAAAAAGTGAATGATTTTCCTTTTGACCAAAAACCCCAGAACAAGAAACAGTGAACACATTTTCTTTCTTTCTAAACAGAAGAAAAGTAAAGTGTCATATCATGATTCAGAAATGAAAAGTTGAAAAGAAAGGAAGGGATCATTGTACCGCGAGGACGGTATCACAGACTGCGCAATGAACATAACAGAGTTGCTCGGCGTTGGGTGGAAGATGGTGGTGGTGGTGGTGGTCCGGAGGAGCAAATGCAGAAGAGGAGGAGGACATTCTTCTTCTTTCTTCGCTGCTATGTTTTTATTTGTGTTTTGCTTTAATTTTTTGTGTGTGTTTGATTTGATTGATTGACTTGTTAGCCAGGTATATATCTGCACTGCAACCCAACCCCCCCGTAGACGGGTTGTAGGAGAACGCGCCTTGGCCGCACAAGCTAACTGTTAACCTGCTTTCATATCAGTTTCTCATTCTCAATTTTATTTTATTTATTTAATTGATTGATGTTTGAAATAATTAAGCCCACTCAAAGATGAAATATTTTAATATTTTCAAATAATAAAGATAAAATAAATTATAGAAATTAAGATAAGCTATTAAGGTTTTTTCCTATATTGCAGAACTGTGGATACATGAATTCGGATGTGTGGATTCCTTAAAATTTGGAAAAATGATATTGTTCGAAAAATTCAAAAGAAATGATATATTTTGTATTTTATAATAATATTATATTGTATTCTCAAATTTAAAGCATTTAAAAAATAGTAAATAAATAACATCTATATTATAATAGATAAATGTCGTCTTCCTGCACGGACTTTTGTAGTTTTAGTAATTTGGTACGCATATTATCTAATGGTATATTTTTCCCAGTGTTTTCATATCGATCCGAAATTACATATCGGTCAATACCAAATTTTATTTTATTTTTTTTTTAAAAAATTAATATTAATTAGTTTTTTATGATTAGACCCGAAAAAAATCAGAAATCGACCCGAATACCCGGTACCGGGCGCTACGAAAAAAATACCGATACCGAGCGAAATTTGACGTATCGGGCGATATACCGTCCGGTATGAAAACACTGATTTATCCTCCAAATTCGCAACATTTGACAAATATTCTCAAAGTGTCAACATCGATCCCGAGATTTGATTTTGGTTGTAAACCTTAATTCCCAAAATTGAAAACTTTGCAAATCAATTATATTATACACACAGAACTTTTATAATTTATTTTGCAAAAAATTACGAAGTATGTGAATCAATTTTGTCAATCTTCATACTTTGAAGATAACAAATACCACAACAATAAAATTATAGGGATTAAAATTATCAAAATCATGAAGCTATGAGATTCCAATTTGTGTCTCACTCATATTACAGCATTGAACTATATTTTAATAATCAAATTATTAAATTTCAATATTTTTAAAATATTATACAAATTTTGAGTTGAATCCAAGAATACAGAAACTTAAGAATTCGATGTAAATTTGATGTGTATTCAGCTATGCGGCATCGACTCGTCCGACCGACTCGGTGCGATTCGACTTGACTCGACACGACTCGGCAAGAATATAAGAGTCAGATTTTCGACTCGGCTCGGATTATTAAATAAAAGCAAAATTTAAAAAGTAATTGTTAGAATTTGTAGAAAATTGCATAAAGTCAAGTTTAAAATTATAAATATTTATCAATTCATCATATAAGAAGATTTGACTTATAAAAAATAAATATCGTTCATCGATTCTACCATCTCCCCAAAAACAACCACTTTTTGATCTATTATCGCTTGTACGAAGAATTCACAAGTAGATCGATAACATTAAAAAATCGTGAAAGCATATAAGATACGTTTCCGATGAATAAAAAAATCAAATTAAGGAAGAAATCAAAACGACGTCATTTTGTGTCAAGTGTCAAGAGTCGGAGCGAGTCGGAGAGTCCGACTCGACAAGGGAAAATGTGAAAAATTGAAGAGTTGGTGCCGGATAGATATTCAGCATAAAAGAAAATCGTGAAATTAGGTTTTAAATAGAGAATTTTCAATTTCGTATAGATTAAAATATAGTAATCCCAAAATAAAACTACCGAAATCATGAAGAATACAATGTTATTTCATCAATAGATTTTGTTCAAAAGTATATATATTCTAATATTTTTCAATAAGCCACTTCTTTACCTCACAAACCTTCTCTTTTGCATGTATTATTACTAAGATCACCTTCGAAAAATCGATATTATTTTATTTAAAACTTGTTCGCAAACCCTTGAAATGTTGATAGAACAGAAATTAGAAATGCACAGATTTGAAGATGAATTGAAAAGGACGTTTGCCTTCATTCACAAGTTGCTATCACTCTTATTACACGCACAGAAAGACAGTTCCCTCCTTCAACTTCTTTCCCTATTTCTCTTAATTCCTAATTGTTCTTGGAATTTGCAACTTCTCATCAATCTCCATTTGGTGCCTCCAATCTTTGGTAAATAACAAATGCTTCCATAGATAGAAGCAATGTTTTCATGCTTGTCCGAAATTTCGTACCGATCTGTATCTATATGAGCGGTACGACCGGTATACTGGCCGGTACCAAATAATTTTTTTAAAAAAATAATATTTAATTAGTTTTTTAGGGTCAGACCCGAAAAAAGCTGAAAACTAACCATAATACCCGATAACAAGCGTACGAAAAAAAATACCGATAAGACCCGGTATTCGACGGTGGTGTACCGTCTGATATTAGAACTATTATTGACCCGATTGAGAATACATAATATCGTAGAAATATTATAATTTATAAAAATGTGATACCATTAGTAATTAACGTGATCTAACNTCCTATATTGCAGAACTGTGGATACATGAATTCGGATGTGTGGATTCCTTAAAATTTGGAAAAATGATATTGTTCGAAAAATTCAAAAGAAATGATATATTTTGTATTATATAATAATATTATATTGTATTCTCAAATTTAAAGCATTTAAAAAATAGTAAATAAATAACATCTATATTATAATAGATAGGATAAATGTCGTCTTCCTGCACGGACTTCTGTAGTTTTAGTAATTTGGTACGCATATTATGTAATGGTATTTTTTCCCGGTGTTTTCATATCGATCCGGAATTACATATCGGTCGATATCAAATTTTATTTTATTTTTTTTAATAAAAAAATTAATATTAACTAGTTTTTTATGATCAGACCCGAAAAAAATCAGAAATCGACCCGAATACCCGGTACCGGGTGCTACGAAAAAAAATACCGATACCAAGCGAAATTTGACGTATCGGGCGGTATACCGTCCGGTATGAAAACACTGATTTATCCTCCAAGTTCGCAACATTTGACAAATATTCTCAAAGTGTCAACATCGATCCCGAGATTTGATTTTGGTTGTAAACCTTAATTCCCAAAATTGAAAACTTTGAAAATCAATTATATTATACACACAGAACTTTTATAATTTATTTTGCAAAAAATTACGAAGTATGTGAATTAATTTTGTCAATCTTCATACTTTGTAGATAACAAATACCACAACAATAAAATTATAGGGATTAAAATTATCAAAATCATGAAGCTATAAAAATCCAATTTGTGTCTCACTCATATTATAGCATTGAACTATATTTTAATAATCAAATTATTAAATTTCAATATTTTTAAAATATTATACAAATTTTGAGTTGAATCCAAGAATACAGAAACTTAAGAATTCGATGTAAATTTGATGTGTATTCAGCTATGCGGCATCGACTCGTCCGACCGACTCGGTGCGACTAGACTTGACTCAACACGACTGGACAAGAATGTAAGATTCAGATTTTCTAGACTCGGCTCGGATTATTAAATAAAAGCAAAATTTAAAAAGTAATTGTTAGAATTTGTAGAAAATTGCATAAAGTCAAGTTTAAAATTATAAATATTTATCAATTCATCATATAAGAAGATTTGACTTATAAAAAATAAATATCGTTCATCGATTCTACCATCTCCCCAAAAACAACCACTTTTTGATCTATTATCGCTTGTACGAAGAATTCACAAGTAGATCGATAACATTAAAAAATCGTGAAAGCACATAAGATACGTTTCCGATGAATAAAAAAATCAAATTAAGGAAGAAATCAAAACGACGTTGTTTTGTGTCAATTGTCAAGAGTCGGAGAGTCCGACTCGACACGGGAAAATATGAAAAATTGAAGAGTCGTGCCGCATAGGTATTCAGCATAAAAAAATCGTGAAATTAGGTTTTAAATAGGGAATTTTCATTTTCTATAGATTAAAATATAGTAATCCCAAAAGAAAATTACCCAAATCATGAAGAATACAATGTTATTTCATCAATAGATTTTGTTCAAAAGTATATATATTCTAATATTTTTCAATAAGTCACTTCTTTACCTCACAAACCTTCTCTTTTGCATGTATTATTACTAAGATCACCTTCGAAAAATCGATATTATTTTATTTAAAACTTGTTCGCAAACCCTTGAAATGTTGATAGAACAGAAATTAGAAATGCAAAGATTTGAAGATGAATTGAAAAGGACGTTTGCCTTCATTCACAAGTTGCTATCACTCTTATTACACGCACAGAAAGACAGTTCCCTCCTTCAACTTCTTTCCCTATTTCTCTTAATTCCTAATTGTTCTTGGAATTTGCAACTTCTCATCCATCTCCATTTGGTGCCTCCAATCTTTGGTAAATAACAAATGACTTCCATAGATAGAAGCAATGTTTTTATGCTTGTCCAGAATTTCGTACCGATCTGTATCTGTATGAACGGTACGACCGGTATACTGGTCGGTACCAAATAAATTTTTTTAAAAAAATAATATTTAATTAATTTTTTAGGGTCAAACCCAAAAAAAAGCTGAAAACTAGCCATAATACCTGATAACAAGCGTACGAAAAAAAATACCGATAAGACCCGGTATTTGACGGTGGTGTACCATCTGATATTAGAACATTAGATAGAAGTCATTATTGACCCGATTGAGAATACATAATATCGTAGAAATATTATAATTTATAAAAATGTGATACCATTAGTAATTAACGTGATCTAACGTATTTAATATAATTTTATTTGATTATAGACACTCTTACAACCTATTGAACTTTGAATTTCTATAGAGTCATACCATCAAAGAATTGAATGTGGAAAGTTATATTCTTATATGCATAAACAGAAGGAAATATCCTAAAGGAGTTTGAAATGACAAGTTTCATTCCTCTTTGGGATTAGACTAATCAAACATCTCATAAGTCATAATAATATATATTAGCTTTTGAGTGGGAATAGTATGTTAGTATATAGATACATCAATGTACGTCAGTGTGAATAAGAAAACAAAAGAGAAGTCTTTCGTTTTCTTCAACCAATTCTATATATTAATCAAAATCACAATCAATTCTCCTTTAAATAATGAGACAACTAATATGGATTTATTATTATTAAATTTTATGTTGAATTTGTCCCCCATAGATTAAAAAATATAAGATGGATTAGGTTTATAAGATGAGTAATGTTATCATCACATAATATTTTTATCAAATCTTTTAAATATGTGGTTTTCTTTCCTTAATAAAATTCGTTCACGCTCTTTCGTCTTAATTTCAACATGGAAATTCATGATCTATTTTTTCCAAGAAACAAGTAAAGAGAACCAAAAAGCCATTGTGTCACCTAAAGCAATAGTCATTGAATATAATAAATCTATACTTATCTTAATAAGTTTGACTTTTTATTTTTAATTAAATAAATTGCACTATGATTTGATGAATGAATTAGTGTTATATTATAATATAGTATAATTCCTTGGGTGTTATGTACGGCTTAGTTGTCAATTGATTTTACAGGCTAACATCTAGCTATGAATAGTTTTTTATAAATAAAGAAAATAAAAATAATAAATGAGAATTGAATGGGGTCTGACCTCCTACAAAAAGCCATAAATGACGGGCTACCATATCGTGGCTTTTTATTATTACACTTTTCTGCACCCTCATCAGCCTATCCTTGTTCCTTGATGCTCTTTTATCCTCCACAGTCCACAATATAAATTAATACTTAATAATATATAAAAATATTATTAAGTTAGAATGATATATAAAAATACAACTATGCCGACAATAATAATTGTGTTAGAAAAGTTACTTAAATTAAATATTGAAATACAAAAAAATTATATATAGATTGAGATAAAGAATATGATATTAAGAGAAAAATAGTAACTATGTTATGAGATAGCTTTGATGGATATGTGTTTTTCTTGATTGCACAACCATAAATCCTCCAAACTTTATATCTCTTTATTTTATTTATCAAAGAACTGGAATTTCCAAAATTTCCTAACAATTTTTTTAAAACATTTAAATATAAAGTAAAATCACATTTTTCAAAATTTCAGATATAGCGAATAGATATATCCAAATTTGAAATATTTTAAAAATGAATTAAATATTTATAAAATAATAAAAATTTGACAAATATTTTTTATAGTAGTGAACTAGTGATTGAGGGGCGATGTGATACTTTCTTGAATAAATTAATAATATTTTATATTTACTATATAAATACATAAAATATGTATAATTTATTAAAAATGTTAATGGTGTCACTGCTATTTAAGATCATAAAATAACTTAAAAACAATGAATTTAAATAATTAAATAAATATTATCAGTTTGTAAGTTGTATTTAATGTGATAGAATATGTTTTAGTTTCTATTTTATTTCTAATTCTGCATTTAAGTTGGTTTTAATTGATATGGAAAATAATATCAAAACATAATTTGATAGATATTTTTTAAAAAATATCGATGTGTTAAATTATTTACCGAATGTTATAGTTTTGATGCATATATTCAATTTCGATTGGTGATCTTAATCAACATTATTTTTTCAATTAATAATTTCATGAGTTGCATAATTGTTTTTACAACAAATATTAATATTTTTCAATTTTATACTCTATTTCTTCTAGAAACGTTATCTATAAAATAAAATATTTACAAAATTACAAGTGTTATTAGAAAATTATTATATCAATATTGAATTTTTTTGTACGTGTAAATTAATGATTGATAACCAAATTCAAAGTCTGATCACTCAAATTAATATAAAACATTTGTACTCGATAAGCTAAGTTTTCGACCTTTTAATGCTTAAAAAATCATGTTTTTTACCATGATCCGTGTTCTGACGACACGGCCGCATGACATAGGGTCTATTTTTTCTATAAATACCACCCACATTTCAACATTTTTCAAATCATCTCCCTCCTCTCTTCTCCAATATCTAATCTGAAAAGTTATAATTTATTTCTTTAATATTTTTAAATATTTATTTTTATTTATATAATAGTTTAATATTGTTAGGATTTTACTTTTTAGGTAATGTTTAGTTTAAGTATTTGTATTTTATTTAAGTTGTAGTTTAATATATGTAGAATATTTAGTTTAATGTGTATTTTCAGTATTAGTTTAAATATTTGTGTTTTTATTTAAGTTGTACTTTAATAATTTTAGACTATTTAGTTTAATTTTTACATAAATATTTGTTTTATTTAAGTACTAGTTTAATATTGTTAGAATATTTAATTAAGTTTAAAATTAAATATTTATTTTTTATTTAAGTTGTAGTTTAATATTTTTAGAGTATTTAATATTTACTTTAAATATTTATTTTGAAGTACTAGTTTCATATTGTTAGAATATTTAGTTTAAGTATTTATTTTTTTATTAAAGCTGTAATTTAATATATTTAGAATATTTATTTTAATGTTTAATTTAAATATTTGTTTTTTTATTCTTAGTTGTAGTTTAGTATTGTTAGAGTATTTGGTTTAATGTTTAGTTTTAATATTGTTGTTTATTTAAGTGTAAGTTTAATTTTGTTATAATATTTAGTTTAATTACATTATATTTTTTATGCAGACATGGATCGTTGTTGTAATTCTCGTGCATCAGCCTCATCAACATTATTTTATCATGAAGAACAACACATTAGTAGCGACATTCTTAAAGGTGAACCAGACACCATCATATAGTTTAAGCACGGAGAGTATTACCTAACTTAGTTGGGAGAGATAGATGCTAAAATCATTGTATATTTGATTGACTATTGGTTTTATAGTGTTCTTAAGACCATAAGAATGAAATTGCATCCTCATCTTGGACTGTCATTGTCGAGCGTTGGAGATTCTAACTATCCTATCAATATTCTGAAGAACTTTCCAAGTGATATAATATTTAAAAATTTTATAGAATTTCTAAATATTATACAACTTAATCTAGATTGATTTGTAATAAATATTATCATATTTATTCCCAATGTTTTCATCTTTATGTTTAATCTAGATTGATTTGTAATATTAAACATATTAAATTCATTAGTTTAATCTAGAATTTTGTAATGAATTTTTAATATTTTATCATATGAAAATATGATAAAAAAATTTATCATATGAAAACATATGAATAACTATTAATTTGTATATTATTTCATAACTATTAATTATGAAATGAAAACATATAAATAGATTAAACTTAAGTTGTATAATATTTCATAACTATTAATTTTATCAAATTAATAGTTATTCATATGTTTTCATAAGCTTTGATTTTAAACATAAAACTTCATTATCATATAAACATAAAATGTTTTCATATTTTATAGATAGCTTTGATACACTAATTTTTTATTTTAAAAACAAGCAATCTACACATTAAATATATCTTACTCTTAATAGTTAATTCCAAAGTAGAAATTTCAACCGTCAAATCAGTGTTATATAATTAATAAAAACTAGAGTTTTATGTTTAAAATCAAAGCTAAAAAATTCAAATCAAGTTCTGCAATGGGTACATTAAAAGTTGTTTTCCCACAGTTATATTAAATAAATTAAATACTTTTGTGTAAAATAAATATAAATCTTGAAGAATAATAATAATATATGAATTTAACAGTGTCGCACATATCTATAAGTTAATAATTACATATTTGCATTATTGCTGTTATAATTTTAATATGTTTTATGTGATCATCATAAAACCGTCCATAAAGGTACTTTGGAGCAACACCAGTAGTTTAGGCTAATTGGTGTAGGTTTTTGGGTATAACTTATTAATATAACTTGAAGAGGGCCTTAATGTTCTTTAAGAGATTCTCAATATGTGTTAAAAATTTGAACTCTGAGTTGAGAGCTTGAATTTTAGTCAACTATCCAGTCTAACACCACATTCTTAAACTTTAATTAGAGTCCTAAAAATATTTAAGATTTTTTATTTTAAGTTAAATATTATAGAAATTAAGAGTTCGATGAGTCGAGAGTGTCGTGTAACTTAGTCAATAGAATAAGTGAATCATATTGAAAAGATTAGACCAAGTCAAGTATTTATGATATGACAACCATTTAAATTAGAATTACTCAACCCTCTTCCTTAAGTAGAAGTGACCTTGGTACAATTCATATTTGTTTCAATATGTTCGGTAGTGCTCGAATCATAGGTCAATCAATTTTTTCGTCTAAGCCCGATGCGTTTTTCTACCAAATTTTTTCTGTCTAAACCGTTACGGATCATCCCGAAATTCACAAGCAGCTCCTATATCATATAAAAATTCATAATTCATTAGATCGGGCGAGTGTTTGTGTAATACAGTGTATAAGAGAAGTAAATCACATTTAAAATAATGAGTCAAATCAATTACTTGACAATTCATATAAATTAGAATTATTCTAGTTCAGAACCAGAACCGATATGAGATAATATTTCAATTAATAATACTTTTTCAAATAAATATTTACTACAAAACATGTAAATTTTAAATATTGAATAGTCGAATACTACTCATATTCTTATAACTTAAACAAAATTTATATCATTAGTTTATTACTCATTTCATCCTTTTATCTGACCCAAATACAAAACTTTTTTCGGCAAAGTTGTTAAATTGTTTTTATATGCGAAATTTTGACATGGAAGATGCTTACTCGTTGAATTCAGTTTGCCACATGACCATATATTACCTATTGAATATTGCTTGTTATAAAGAAACATTAAATGTGATGAATATAGAGAAAATGTTTTAAAATCACATTTATTTGTAAGGACGATTATTTTGATAATACAAATAGTTAGTGTTCTTTAATGTTTTCGATCAATTTACCGTTAAATACAAATTGTGTTGTAGGTATACTAAATTCGTTAATCAAACGACCAAGGACATTAATTTTTATATGTAGAATGGAAGGAACTTCTCATTCAACATGTGGGCTTTCTATTAATCGAACTATCAATGTAAGATCTAGGTTCCTTATTCCGATTATTTGACATTGAGGCATAGCTGATGATTGCTCGACTATAGCCTGTGCACACACCGATATAAACATAGAGAACACGGGCCACAACATTTTTACCCATATGTGAAGGTTTACTATCTATTATTCAATTTGACATAATCTCAGGAAAGTCATACCGGTGGTATACCGGCCGGTATACTGGTCATACTGGTAAATATCGATCGTGACCGATACACCGGTATTCAGATATATCACCGGTATACCAATGGTAAATCATAAAAATCGCTCGTATCGGTCACGAGCGATACCGACCGATATGACTTCATTGCATAATCTATTTGGACCTATTATAAAAACAAATATGATTTCCTTCACCTCGATAAGTGTAACGAAAATAGTTATATTTGAAAATAAATTTGATGAATAAAATTGCAAGATATTATTAATATTTATGTTTTTTTAAAAAAATGCAGAGAGGGTTGGAAGGAAGAAAGAAACAAGTGATGGAAAATGAAGGAAATTGTGGTGTGAAATGCAAATTGCAGTTTTGGTGAAATTCATTTGTTGTGACAAGACCTCTCAATCTTTCTCTCTATCTCTGTAGGTCCACACACACAGATACGTAGTTGTCAGTGAAATTTAGCTAACGACGCATGTCTTTTTAGCCAGTGTACGGCCCAGCCCCTATTATTTATTATTAATATTTCAAATCCTTCTGTAAACTACCACCAAGGTTTCTTGTTTAAATATACATTTTATAATATGTTTTTGTCATTATACCCACTTTAGACCTAAATTTTATCTAGGCTTATGAAATTAATTAAATGAGAGCTTATTGTAGGGATTAATGACTCTTGAATGATATGAAAGTTCTACAGTGATTTGGTTTGAAACAATTATTAAATATTTATGGTAGTGGTGATGTTGATTAAATATGAGATGATTGCCATTTTGAAAGAATATTTGGTAACATTATGTATTATTATCGTACTTTATATAAAAATAATAGTATATAAAAAAGAAGAAATGTACATATGTTTTAGTTATTAAAAGTAATAATAAATCAATTATTTATTCAATAAAGGATAGTGGAAAAAAGTTTTGACAACTTTATCATTATTTTTTAGTTATGTACGTATTAAAAATTTACTTTTATTTTATTTATGTTATAAAAATAACAATTTAGTGAACATACATTACGGCACCACAATTTTAATCGTTGACCCAAACATACCTAGTATGTTGGGTGGTTATGTTCTTTTTAAGAAAAACACAGATTCTAAATAATGTATGTTGTGCTATAAAGATAAATAAACAAACCTGATATTACTCTGGGTTATTTTTTATTTTCTATTATATTTATTGAGTAATGTGATTTCAGAGTAGTCTCATAATTTGGGTATACTGGACCCACGTATAAGGATTATGATGGCGTTTTGAGCAGTTTTAGATGATTTCGGTCGGAAATGATGTCAGAGGTATTTTCGTAATTTGGCATTCGGAGAGCTCTTTGGCGACCTTATTCGATATTTTGGTCATCTCCTAAGTATTCGGAGACGAGGATCTGGTGAAGAGTATTCTCATGTATTTTCTCGACATTACGTGCTACTAGTGTTCAACCGGAGTGCATTTTCCAAGTTCCGGGATGCTGTGACACTTATTCCGGTTTAATTAGATATTTTCTAAGTAAGTTGGGTTAAATGACTAATACTGGACTTTTGGACCCTATGTTAACTTATTGGCTAAGTTTTTCTATAAATATAAGATCTTATGTTCCAGAAAAGGGTTCAGACTCTTGACATGCTTTCCAAGACCCCGAGATTCGTTAGATTATAGCCTAGTCGCGAATTTTTGTATAAAAAGTAGCGAGAACCTTCACTCAACTCCACACTCGGGACTTTGTGCCCAAAAAGTCACGAGAGCTTGCATCCTTGGCTGTAGTTGCGAGATTTTGTCGTCTGGCCCTCTGACTTGCGAGTTTTCGCCACCCTGACCCCGGAGTCGCGACTTTTCATCACTTGGACACCATGGATCGCGACTTTTCATCCCATCCACGAGTTTTTGTCCAAAAGTCGCGACAAGTACTCTCATTCGCGAGTTTTTGTCACCTCGGGCTCGATAGAATGTAATTGATCATTTTTCGAACCGTTTTCATTCGGATTGTCAATATCTCTCGTTTGTATTTGTATTATTTGATTATTATAGTGGAAACCAAGGTACAGTTATGCTCTTCCGAGGACGTAAGCTCATACATTGTGGGTCCAACCTCGTATATTGCTCGTACCCCAACAATAATTAAATTCAAAATTATAAAAGATATTGACTGATCTAAAACAAATTCCATAAAATACTTTTAGTCGAGATCAAAATCAAAATGGAATATAGCAATCTGACCCAACTATTGTCTATTGCCCAATCAGAACTCAGGATGTAACTTCGAATCATACAAACCATTACTTCCTTATCCATTTATGATAATTAGGGATGATAATTTGAGTTTTTCCTTGCATTCCCATGAATATTTGCCCCATATGTGGTGGCTTTGAATACCTAAATGGGTAGTGATGAAGTGGTAGATAACAAAATTGTTTACCCAACTTAAACGAAGAGAGTAATGGTTAAATATATATTAATTCCTCTACCAACCTGATATTTCGTTTTACAAATACCAGAATGTATTTGTAAAATTTTTTTATTTTACAAACAACAAAATGGAACCTGGCATTAACCGTTTACATTTGTTCATAGTTATTGTAAACCCCCTCGTTTGTTGTTCTACACAAGAATATGTGGAAATTGATAAAGTTGTTCATGATGATTAATCCATAGAAGTTTTACATTATATTATTTAAATAGAAAATTACGATGGTAGCCTCCGATGTTTAAAATAGTGTAAAGACGCTCTGCTATTCTCAAAATTTGTAATTTGCATGTAAAACCTTAGAAGTTTCAAAATCATTCAAAAATGATCATCGAGTAAATAGTAGTGGTTTTCGTCTTTTATTGTGTGAGTGATTTTGACAATATTTATGTTTTTTATAATTTTTAAAGTTTGAAGATATGGTTATTAAATATTTTTAAGTTTAAGCGGTCAAATACAAATTATTGATTCATTTAAATATTAACTAGTGTTAGATCCAATATAAATGGTTTTGGAACTTCGAGAGTCAACCATACAATTCTTAAACTTTGAAGACATGATATTTACAAGTTTTAAAAGTTGCCGAATGTAGAACTCACCTTCTTGGGTTGGGTTTTTTGCTTTCATAACCTACAAAAATGAACCACGGCCTTGAATTAATTTTATAGCTGTTTTTGTTTTTAACTTCTTAAGAGATACTTATCCATGATCAAAGACCAAAGATGTGGCTCCTTTGGTTTGATCTTTATTCCTATAAATGTTTCTAAAAAAGTATAAGTTATAACTAAATTTTATAACATAAAAACAATATATTTATAAAGCAAATAATTTATAATAATTGTTAAAACAATTATAAACCAACCTGAGAGATATTTTTGTTTCCTTAAAAATACAAGATATCGAAAGAAAGAGTTAATCATGCATGCATTGGTCGTTTTTAGGACTAGAACAACTCAATCACACCTAGAGTTAATTTGCGTAATCCTTTTACATTTTTTATTAAATAAATGACTTTGAACAGATAATTTTTCATTGGTGTTTAAAATATTGAGAGTAAATCCATATTTTAAATGGATCCAAAAATATTTGAAACATGAGTACACCAAACAACCCAAATTAAACTTTGGAATCAATGTGTCATGCAACGTATTTTACCCTAGAAATTTGTAATGATTGTATTATATAATAAATAAACAATCAAATTTGGATAGAGAGGGAGCAATTAATGAAGATAGATAGGATTGAAACACGTTTGTAGAATGTAGAGGCCCCATGTACAAGACAAAGCAGGGTCTTTTCCATGTATGAACACAAACAATAGCCACATGCACAAAAGCATACCTCCCCACCACCGCCCCTACAACTTGTATCAGAATGATTCTAGTGAAACAATGAGTTAATCATGCCACGAGGACTAGTTAGTTTTATTGAGTAAACATATGAAAAATAGATGGAAGTCTATTTTCATCCCAAACGAATAATATCATGCAAACGAAAATCAAATGATTCCACTTCACATACATACAAAAATGATTTAAGTATGCATAAAATCTCAAGGCTCAAGAGTTTTATTACAAACGCGTTTATGTTAATTCTTGACAGTTCAAAAATGATTAACACTTATTACAAACAACAACAATTTACAATAGCTAATAATAATTTATGTTAATTCTTATGCAACGATCCCATCCCTGTTCCTAGTTTCATTATCTACAATTACCATTACCATATTAGTGTGCCTAGTTAGTAACATAAAACTAATGTATAATGAAAAGTAAAGTATTATGGGATGAAACAAGTTGAGAGAAGAAAGCAAATGNGTTTTGGAACTTCGAGAGTCAACCATACAATTCTTAAACTTTGAAGACATGATATTTACAAGTTTTAAAAGTTGCCGAATGTAGAACTCACCTTCTTGGGTTGGATTTTTTGCTTTCATAACCTACAAAAATGAACCACGGCCTTGAATTAATTTTATAGCTGTTTTTGTTTTTAACTTCTTAAGAGATACTTATCCATGATCAAAGACCAAAGATGTGGCTCCTTTGGTTTGATCTTTATTCCTATAAATGTTTCTAAAAAAGTATAAGTTATAACTAAATTTTATAACCTAAAAACAATATATTTATAAAGCAAATAATTCATAATAATTGTTAAAACAACTATAAACCAACCTGAGAGATATTTTTGTTTTCTTAAAAAGACAAGATATCGAAAGAGAGAGTTAATCATGCATGCATTGGTCGTTTTTAGGAACAGAACAACTCAATCACACCTAGAGTTAATTTGCGTAATCCTTTTACATTTTTTAATAAATAAATGACTTTCAACAGATAATTTTTCGTTCATGCTTAAAATATTGAGAGTGAATCCTTATTTTAAATGGATCCAAAAATATTTGAAACATGAGTACACCAAACAACCCAAATTAAACTTTGGAATCAATGTGTCATGCAACGTATTTTACCCTAGAAATTTGTAATGATTGTATTATATAATAAATAAATAATCAAATTTGGATAGAAAGGGAGCAATTAATGAAGATAGATAGGATTGAAACACGTTTGTAGAATGTAGAGGCCCCATGTACAAGACAAAGCAAGCTCTTTTCCATGTATGAACACAAACAATAGCCACATGCACAAAAGCATACCTCCCCACCACCGCCCCTACAACTTGTATCAGAATGATTCTAGTGAAACAATGAGTTAATCATGCCACGAGGACTAGTTAGTTTTATTGAGTAAACATATGAAAAATAGATGGAAGTCTATTTTCATCCCAAACGAATAATATCATGCAAACGAAAATCAAATGATTCCACTTCACATACATACAAAAAAGATTTAAGTATGCATAAAATCTCAAGGCTCAAGAGTTTTATTACAAACGCATTTATGTTAATTCTTGACAGTTCAAAAATGATTAACACTTATTACAAACAACAACAATTTACAATAGCTAATAATATATGTTAATTCTTATGCAACGATCCCATCACTGTTCCTTGTGTCATTATCTACCATTAACATTATCATATTAGTGTGCCTAGTTAGTAACATAAAACTAATGTATAATGAAAAGTAAAGTATTATGGGATGAAACAAGTTGAGAGAAGAAAGCAAATGCAGGGTACTATAGGCCATAATTATAACATGATTCGTTTAAGGAAGCATCATAATATGCTTACTCTGAAATTAAAATAGAGGCTGGCAGCAGTAACTTCTGGATGAAATCTTGTAAAATAAATATCTTGATTCTCAAACAGAGCAATCTTTGAAAGCCAGTAAATGATAAGGTAAAGTGTACAAGCAGCAATAACTATCTTACCAGTTGATCTCTTTCTCTTTATATTATTGGGCCAGATAAAAGGATAACTACAGATTATGTTACAAGATTTAAGAGAATATGTTCATTTTCTAAGTATTACCAATTAACCTACGAATGACTAAGATGATGGATTTGGAGGAAGTGCAACAGAGTTCTGAATATTGATTTTGAATCTGGAGATATGTTGTGGTTATAAGCTTGTGATTTGGTTGTGGTTTTATGGATATGGTGTATGGTGTATGTGTATGAAACTTGAGTATTCAATGCATAACCATTTTCAGTATTACAACAACAAAACAAAGCATTGAATAATCAACAGATTTGATAATTAAGAAGAACTCGAATGAAAACCAAAGCATAAAGAGAATCACATTTCACGCACATAGACAAAAGTCAAGGAAACATAACTTAAATGTTATGTGAACATAACTCACATATGTTTAAAGCAGATAAACAAGTGCATCAGAAATTCTAAATGGAGCAGAAGAAATAGCATAAGCATGGCAATGTCAGACAGATTTCCATTTCCAGCTTAAGGGGTAATGCTCTTTTTCCAACAAAACGTAGGTAACACAAAACAACGAGTGCTTCAGTCTTTGTATATTTCTTTTGGATCAATGATCAAATCCTCAATTTGTCCTGGATGGATAAGGGCCTGATAGGTCATCACAAGATCATCCAACATTCCCTCTTGCTGTGAAGACTCATTTGTTTTAATAGATTGAATTCCACATAATCCTCGTAGATATTTGAATTGTTTGGGGTGTAGCGGTTTGGTGAGAATATCTGCAAGCTAATCATATGTTCTTATGTACTTCACCTGAATAATTTCATCTTTTACATAATTTTGAAATGCATGAAATTTCACACATATGTGTTTTGTTCTTCCGAAACTAACTGGATCTTCAGCCATAGCTAATGCGGACCGATTATCTATCCAAAGCGTAATAGGAATTGTGAGTTTTATGCCAAGATCTTCAAGTAGTTTCCACAGCCACATAGCATGATTCGATGCTGCCGCTCTAGTAATATATTCAGCTTCGACTGTTGATTGCGCTACCAATTCTTGTTTTTTCGAGTTCCATGCAAAACACACTGATCCGAGAGAAAATAAATATTCAGTAGTGCTTTTACTATCATGTTTATATGTTGCAAAGTCGCTATCCACAAAGCCATGTAACTCCATAGGACAATTCTTTTCAAACCTGATTCCATAAGATTTAGTGCCAACCACATATTTCAGAATCTTCTTGGCAGCATGAAGATGGTTTTCGTGAGGTTCTAACATGAAGTGTGAGAGATAACTTACAGAGAACATGATGTCTACCCTTGTAGCAGTCAAATACAATAAACTACCCACTAGACTTCAATAAAGGAATACATCAACGAGTTCTGATTCATCATTTCTGACTGGTTTGCTATCTGGACTTAAAGGAATGGGTGATGATTTTCCCTTGTCAGCTCCAAACCTATTACATAAGTCAGAAGTATATTTTGTTTGAGAAATACTGTTATGATATGAAGCTTGATGTATTTCTAATCCCTAAAAATAGCTCATTAGTCCCAAATCTGCCATTTCGAAGGTTTTCATCAGATTTAACTTTAAGTCAGTCACTTGTGCATCATCTCCCCTTGTGATTAGGATGTCATCCACATATAGTGATATGATAATGGAAATTCCAACTTCACTTTTAAGAAAGTATACAGTTGGATCATTTTCACTTCGTTCAAAGCCTAACCTTTGAAATTGGTTATCGATCTGCGAATACGAAGCACGGGGGCTTGTTTAAGACCATGCAAGGCCTTATGCAATATATAGACATCATGTTCATGTCATTCCTTAAGAAAACCAGGGGGCTGTTCAATGAATATTCTTTCTTGCAGACCGAGGGGTTGCCTACATTTCGTGGCGATGGTGATCCGATCGATCATGTCGCTGATTTCGAGTTACGTATGGGAACGGTTCGAGCCTCGGATTCATTAAAGTGCTGCATCTTCGCGGCAGGATTACAAGGCGATGCCCGAACATGGTTCAAAAATCTGCCGGCCTGATCCATACAGTCGTATGGTGGCTTTATTTTGGCTTTCTCAGAGCAATTCGCTCCAAATGTAGGACCGCCTCGAAGCAGGAAGGAACTATACCAGCTAAAATATATCCCGGCGAAAATGAGTCTTCGGTCCTTTATGGAGAAATTCAACAGGACCGCCCGGGGCATCAAACTCGAGCTCCGGGATAAAATCGACATTCTACAGCAGGTCTTAGGACCATGCGGCCTTTCGGCCAGTTTGGTGAAGAGCCCACCATCTACCTTGGGAAAACTGCTGTAGAAAATCAACAAGTATATTAAGGTAGATGAAGCGCTGGGGCTTGGTTATCGGAAGCCTAGCGGGAATTCTGAGCCCGCATGTGATCATAGGGTTTCATNATATTATAAAGTTATAATATGATTTAAGTATGACTAACATTAACCTCTTAAAATATGGAATTAAAAATGTAAAGGCCCAAATGATTGCTAAATCTGGCCCATCATATCTTGGACCAAATAAAATGCTTAATTTGGTAAGAGCGAAAGTTATAGGTCTAAATTTTAAAAAGAGGAATGTTGAAGGACAATATCGCAATTTTTGTCACGATGTATTAATGGATTCGGTGGATGCCAGGAGAGCAATGGGGAATGCATGATCAAGTATCTTCATCAGGCGAATTACGGGGTGACGGATTCTGATCAATGGAAAATCTTCTGAGAGTTCATAGTTTGCTCAGGAATTCTTCAAGAACTCTGTTTTCTCGTAAGAATAGCGCATCACTCGGCTCAATTTGTTTCATCAGTTCAGGTACCTTTTTAGTAATGGTGAACTTCTGTTTTCAGCACCGTATTTTTGTATTCTGTTTGTATTTTAATTGGGGATTGGGTATTGTTGACTATGTATTGGGATTTTTTCAATTTTCATAGGTTTGAAGATGATTTTCTGCATGCTTGTGATCGGGTAGAAATATGGTGTATCTTTGTTATATTTGAACTTGACTAAGTATTTAAATCTTGATTTCAAGTGAATTTACAGTTTGCTTTAACAAAAATGCAGGTTTTGATTATTGCTTCAGGGAAAAGGTCAAACCGATTAAACATGAGGATCGTATTGTCCCTAATTTTTTCTTCTTAAGAGGTTCCAGTAATGGAATTCTGGAAACTCGGCCTAGAATTCATGGTTTTTTCTCTCGAATTAATTTAAGGAGTTTTGCATTTGTGGCCGGAACACCTTCAAGAAACCAGAATTTCTCTATCATTAATAATGATGATATTGCCCATTTCAAGAAAATATTGGGTGAGAAGGGTGTTATCGAGGATAAGGAAAAACTGGATGAGGCGAACACTGACTGGATGCGGAAGTATATGGGATCAAGTAAGCTTATGTTGCAACCTAGAAGCACCCAGCAGGCCAGTCTCTGTCTTGTTCTATTATCAACAAATTGTGGTTCTTTGATTTGTATTAATGATCTATGTAGGTAACTAATAACTTGAGGCCGAGAATAGAATGTTTTATTGGGCTAGAATAATCAGTAACTCATGTTCCCATAAATATGGAAAGAGGGAAAAGATTTATTCTTGTAAATTTATGCATGTAGTTTTGTGATATTCTATTCATATGAAATTTTGTCTTCGCAATTTACACCTTTTTTTCTATATTAAATTTAACATTCTTTTTGGTTCTGTCCATCTATTTTTCATTAAATAGGTTTCACAGATTCTTGAGTACTGTAATTCCAGATGCTTGGCAGTTGTCCCCCAAGGTGGAAATACTGGCCTTGTGGGAGGCAGCATTCCCGTCTTTGATGAGGTATCAAGCATACGCACACATATATATAGATGTTTAGATGGATTAAGAAACACTAATTCAAGTCAATGATTTATAGCAACAGATGAGAATATTTATGCTTTGATGGGTTGAATGTTTTTCCTTAATGTTTTAAATATTTTCCCCTCATTCATGTTATTTATCTTTTCAGGTTATTATCAATCTTAGCTCTATGAATAGCATCATTTCCTTTGATCAGGTGCGATAGCCTAAAATGATGTTCCTTCACTTTTCTTTTGATGGAGTCCTTAGCCTGTTTACTTTCTGTTCAGTTTAGTGGCATTCTTGTTTGTGAAGCAGGATGCATTCTGGAAAACATGATTTCATTTCTGAATACCGAAGGGTAATTCTCTATTTATTTGCAATATTTCTTTAGGACGGTACACTTCTTCCAAAACCATGATTAATGTCCATGTCACAGTATGATCTTGATACAGCTTGTATAATCCATATACAGATTATCTGAACTATTTTCCCTGAATAAACTTATTTCTAGTTCCTTATGCATGTTTTTCGTCCATCCAGATTCATTATGCCCCTTGATTTAGGTGCTAAAGGTAGCTGCCAAATTGGTGGAAATGTCTCAACTAATGCTGGGGGATTGAGGCTTATCCGGTATGGTTCACTTCACGGAAGTGTTCTTGGTGGGTTGTTTTTCTTCTCTGCATATTTTTTGTTCTCAACCTTTATCACCTTTTCGGTACCATGTATCTATTTCTTCACCTTGTGCCAGGGCTTGAAGTTGTTTTAGCTAATGGTACAGTGCTTGATATGCTTGGAATGCTACGTAAGGACAACACGGGATATGACTTGAAACATTTATTCATAGGTAACTAGTTTTTCTTAACTATTTCTACAAGAGCTACTTATCATAAAATGGTGCTAAAATATATGTTTACTTGGATCTTCCATAGGGAGTGAGGGTTCCCTGGGAATTGTAACAAAGGTCTCGATACTCACCCCACCGAAATTGGAATCTATCAATGTGGCTTTCCTTGCTTGCGAAGATTATACCAGTTGCGTGGTAATTTTCCCTTTCTAATAGTAGCTAGAAAACTAGAACCTCTGCTTTTTAACGCTATCAGCTTACGATGTGCGCTGCCTAATCCAAATATGTATGCCTAAGTCCTCCAAGTGTATGAAAGTAGATGCAGGTCATGTGATTTTCTTTCTGAGTGAGCTTTTTGGTGTTCTAATTTGGAAATTCTCATCTCCATGCAGAAACTCCTTTTAGAGGCCAAGAGGGAACTCGGGGAGATTCTTTCTGCGTTTGAATTTATTGATATGAGTGCTATGAATATGGTATGACACTTCAGCAAGTTCTTTTTGTAGATATTATCGGTAGGAACCGAACATTCAACCTCTCGACATCACCTTCTTAGTAAACCAAAATGCATCTTTACTTAAAAGAAAGTTTATTTCCCAGCATTCACTTGTTAGATTGTGTAACTCATTCAGATTGATGATGTGAGGCTTATTTTGTGACTTGCTCAGGTTCTGAAACATTTAGATGGTCTTCGTGATCCATTACCATCCTCGAAGCACAATTTCTACGTTCTTATTGAGACCACTGGCAGCACAGAATCTCATGACAAGTAACTCTCATTATTTGCTTCGAAATATACGTATATTCTCCATAATTGTATAAACCCTGAATAAAGGGAGAAGCTTGACACCTTCCTTATCAAGCTCATTGAAACTGGATTAGTAACTGATGGTGTTCTCGCTCAAGATATAAACCAGGCCTCATCCTTTTGGCAAATACGTGAGGTAAACTAACTACGAACTCAAATGTTCCCATTAACAAGCATGAATCAACTCTTGTTTTGCTTGTGTAAAGGGAGTTCCTGAAGCTTTGATGAGAGAAGGAGCTGTATATAAATATGACTTGTCCCTGCCTCCAGATAAAATGTATGATCTCGTGGAGGAAATGCGTACAATTCTCGGTATAAACGAGCTTTATGCTTGGTGTTTTTCAATATCTCATCATGATTCTGAGGATTTTGAATATACAACTAAAAACGAGCTTTTTTAGGTACCGAAGCAAATGTAGTGGCGTATGGTCACCTTGGGGATGGTAACTTGCATCTCAACATTTCTGCGCATAAATACAGTGACAGTGTAAGTGTAACTACATGTTCCCTTTTCCTTGATGAAAGTAAATGTGGCCATATTCTTGTTAAACAAAAAATTCGTCATAGATTCTGTCAAAGATCGAACCTTTTGTGTATGAATGGACATCTAAGCATAGGGGAAGCATCAGTGCTGAACATGGCCTTGGATTAATGAAGGCAAATAAGATTCATTACAGCAAAACAGTGGAAACAGTAAGTCCAACAGCCATACCTTTGCAAATGCCATGTTCATATTGGTTGGTCACTCTATATTATCGTCCTTTTTTCCCGCTTTCGATAATTTAAACATGGATTAGGATTCCTCAATTTTCTGCAGGTGCAACTAATGGCTTCCATTAAGAAGCTTCTTGATCCCAAAGGTATACTCAATCCCTACAAAGTTATTCCTCCATCTCTACTTTCGCAAAGTTGAATGTGCATTATAATAGAGAAAACGCACCGCTGTGAAATGTATGTGTATCAACAAGTTCCCTGTATATAGATAAGGCTCATCCAGCAGAATCTAATGCTAGATGTTGATGAGTTTGATGTTCTACAAATTGTAATATAAGTACAAATAAATGATAAAAGGATGTTCAATGTAGGCTTAAGGAAGATTAAAACTGCTACATTAAATGGTTGAAGATTGACGAAAACCACGCAATTCTGCTTAGATTCCAAGCCAAATATCAAGAACAACTGAATTTATGTGAATCAGTGCATTATCACGACGGCCCCAACTGCTTTGGACTTCTCATTGATCTTCTCTGCCGCCTGCTTCGTTACCCTTTTAACAAATTAGGCGCTTTCTCAACCAAATCTTTAGCCTTTTCAAATTCAAGGAAGTCAATGTCGTTTGGTACTCCATGTATCGGTCTTGATCAGTATGANCGCGATAAAATTGATATTCTACAGCAGGTCTTAGGACCGTGCGGCCTTTCGGCCAGTTTGGTGAAGAGCCCACCATCTACCTTGGGGAAACTGCTTCAGAAAATCAACAAATATATTAAGGTAGATGAAGCGATGGGGCTGGGTTATCGGAAGCCTAGCGGGAACTCTGAGCCCGCAGGTGATCATAGGGTTTCCTACCCGAAGAAACAGTCGCGAGAAGTAGCGGCTGTGAATGAAAAAGACGTCCCCCCGAAGCAGGAGGACTACCGGGTGTATTGCGAGCTTCATCATAATCGCGATCATCCAACCTTGAAGTGCCCGTTGTTGAAAGAGACGGTAGAAGCAATGGGTAAAGAAAAGCCCGACCGAAACGGTCAGAAGGGCAAAAGAGAAGAATCCCCCCGAAGGGGCCATCAAGGTGACGATCGTCACAGGCCGCGGGGAAGAGATAATCGGGGGCAACCCCGAAACTATAATGATCGGGCGGAGGACCGAAGGTCTCCTCCGCCAGAGCAAGAAAGAGGCCAACACGGTCGTGAAAACCGTGGTCAGGGCCGAAGAAGAAGATGGCGGGGCTGTGGCGGCAGAGCCCCGCAGAACGAGGGTGGGAGACAGGAGCATGCTGCTCCCCCACCTGTTGAAACTGGTGTCCAACCTCCTCGAAGTGAGGCGGCACCGAGAGAAGTGGCCGGAGATATTTATGTTATCTCCGGCGGATTGAGAATAAATGAGTCGGTCCGGGACCGAAAGAGAACAGCGCGCGGAGACTCTGCTGAGATCTCCGAATCTGTAGCGCTGGTAAAATATGATCCCATGGATCGGTCTCCATCTTCAGAGAGGACATCACTTTCACCCCGGCTGATCCGGAGGGGATCATTGATCCCTGTGACGACCCCCTCACCATTACAAGGGTCATCGGGAATCGCTGTGTCCACAGAATCTTGGTGGACACTGGGGCCTTGTGCAATCTGATGAAGCCGCTGAAATATTGGGAGCATTCGCTCATGATCTGCCGATCGCCAACATAACTCTTTGGTCGTTCGACCAAAGAAGTGTTATTCCTTGTGGGAAGATGTTATTCCCCTTTACCCTTGGAGAGCCATCCAAGCATCGATCTGAAGATTTGGAATTCATTATTGTTGAAGTCGACTTGGCTTACAACGCTATTATTGGACGGACCGACCTGAGTAAGTTTGAGGCGGTCCCTTCTATTTATCACATGATGCTCAAGTTCCCCTCCATCCATGGAGTTATTTCTGTTAATGGGGATCAGAAAGTAGCTAGACAATGCTACATGAGCTCGTGCCGAACGTTGTCACCAGTGAAGAAGGCCCGGGTGGATTTGCTGGAAGAGCTTCCGCACCGGAGGCAAGCGATGGAACCCGTGGGGTTCAAACTGATTAATTTGGTTGAGGATGACTCAACCAAGACGACTCGCATCGGGGCTCATTTAGCCCCTGACTTCGAAAGAGAATTGATCCGCCTGCTGAGAAGCCACGTGGATATATTTTCCTGGACCCCGGATGATGTGCCGGGGATTTACCGATCCGATAGTGAACATCGGATCAATACTGAGCCTGTAACGAAGCCTGTTAGGCAGAAAAGGAGACGCTATTCTCCGGAGAATATTGAGATCATCCGAGCTGAAGTGAATAAGCTGCTACGGTCGGGATTTATCAGAGAAATCTACAATACTGAATGGGTTGCAAACCCAGTGGTGGTTTCTAAGCCGGACAGGAAATGGCGAATGTGCATCGATTTTACCGATGTGAACAAAAGCTGTGAGTCAGATCCTTTCCCGTTGCCGCACATCGACCGACTGGTAGATGCTGTTTCTGGTAGCAACATGTTGAGTACCATGGATGCCTATTCTGGGTATCACCAGATCTTCTTGGCTGAAGAGGATCAGAAGAAATCATCGTTCATGACCGAAGATGGGTTTTCTGTTATGTAGTTATGCCCTTCGGTCTCAAAAATGCTGGAGCGACATACCAAAGGTTGGTCAACAGAATCTTTAGAGAGTTGATTGGTCATATGATGAAAGTGTATGTTGACGATATGATTGTAAAATCTATGAATGATGAAGACCATCTTTCCTATTTGTCTCGTTGTTTCGAAGTATGCCGAAAATATAAGCTCAAACTAAATCCAAACAAGTGCTGCTTCGGGATCCGAAGTGGAAAATTCTTAGGATATTACGTTTTAGAGAAAGGCATAGAGGTTAACCCTGAGAAAGTGCAAACTTTCATTGATATGCAACCTCCGAGAAACAAAAGAGAATTTCAAAGGCTTACTGGCCGACTAGCCGCGCTAAGCAGGTTTATTTCGAAATCCACAGACCGGACCTTACCTTTTTTCAGAGTGCTAAGAAAAGCAAGCCATATGGATTGGACCGAAGAATGCGATCGAGCCTTCTCTGAGCTGAAGACTTATTTAAGCACTCCCCCGGTGATGGTAAGTCCAACTTGTGATGAACCCTTGGGGTTATATCTTGCGGTATCCGAAGTTGCCGTCAGCGCAGCTCTGGTGACCATACGAGATGACATTCATAGACCGGTTTATTATGTCATTCATTCTCTAGTATCTGCTGAGACCAAGTATTCTACCTTGGTGAAATTCATGCTAGCTTTGAAGAAAACTGTATCCAAATTAAAGCATTATTTCGAAGGCCGAACGGTCTATGTTTATACGGATCAGCCTCTGAAGATACTCCTTAAACAGAAGGATTTGAATGAAAGATTGGCAAAATGGGCTATCAAACTCGGCGCTATGTATCTGGAATTCCTGCCCCGAAGGGCGATCAAAGCTCAGGTTCTAGCCGACTTTGTGGTTGAAATGACCAGGTCGGCCATTTATCTCAACCAGGAGGATGATCGATGGACGATCCAAGTAGATGGGTCAACCTTCGGGGGAAGAGGAGCGGGCATTACTCTGACAACGGTACAAGGTGATCTTATTCATTCCGCAGTCAAATTTTCCTTTGCTGGAACAAATAACGTGGTGGAATATGAGGCAGTATTGTCAGGAATAACCTTGGCTCGAAAAATGGGAGTTAGCAGAGTGCGAATGTTCTCAGACTCGAAGTTAGTAGTGGAACAATTCGCATGGAGATTTGAAACTCACGATCCGATGATGAGGCTGTATTGCACTAAAGTTCTGGAGTTATCCAAGAAGTTCAGTGAATTCTCTCTGGACCATGTGCCACGAGAACAAAACAAGTTTGCCGATGCACTCGCCAGATTGGCTTCGGGCATACCCGGCATAGAACCAAACACTATATCGGTCCACGTTCAGGACCGACCTTCGGTCGAGATTCCTGTGACCGAGCAGTCTATTGAAGAGATTGGGGCTCTATGTCATGAACTCCAGGGCTTGAATATTGATGCTACTGAATCCCCAGGAGAACCCAACTGGATGGACTCCTTCGTTAAATACCTCTCAGACGGATATCTCCCTGAAGATAAATCTGAAGCCAGGAAAATAGAGGTCCGGGCTAAGAGATTCACCTTAGTCGACGGAAGCTTGTTTAAAAAGAGTTTTGAGGGCCCGCTTCTGCGATGTTTATCTCTTATTGAGGCTGAAGCTGTCATGATTTATGTTCATGAAGGGATATGCGGCATTCATTCAGGGGCCCGATCATTATACCACCGCATTATTAGAGCCGGGTATTTTTGGCCAACATTGCTCGCTGATGCTAAGCAGTATACTAAGCGTTGCGCATATGTCAATACCACGCTCCACTCCCGCAATTTCCTGGGGCTCCACTATCGATTACCCCATTGCCTTGTCCGTTTGACAGATGGGGAATTGATATCCTCGGACCTTTTCCTCGGTCCATAGGGCAA
>RWGZ01000299.1:245360-378804 GCA_009725065.1 Utricularia reniformis | reverse complement strand
TGTACGCCAATTGAGAACAGAAGAAGGGAGTGTTGATTATGAACATGGCAGTAAGCAAAGCTTCTCTCCAGAGAAATGTGGGAACTCCGGACTGATAGAGGAGTCCCCTGGTAATTTCAAGGAGGTGGCGATGCTTCCACTCGACGCGTCCATTTTGTTCCCGAGTTTGGACACAACTTGTTTGATGAACGATGCCAAGGTCAAGGAGGACGAATCCCAAGGTTTTGTTGATGAACTCAAATCCATTATCAGACCGAATTGTCTTAACCTTGGCATGAAACTGGGTATCAATTAAGGAAAGGAACTGTTTTAGGAGCATGGGGACGTCAGGCTTGGCATGAAGGAGGAAAGTCCAGGTTGTTCTGGTATGGTCATCAAGGATGGTAAGAAAAGATCAGGTCCCCATAATGGTGGAGGTATGGAATGGGCCTCAAACATCAAGATGAATCAATTCAAACGGTTTGGTGGCCTGTGATGAGGAGAGTGGGAAAGATTGTTTATGTTGTTTAGAGTAGTGACACACATCACATGGAGAGGTAAACGCTTCTGTAGAATTATTAACAAGTTTCAAGCGTTGGAGTGTTGATAAGGAGGCATTTCCTAGCCGTAAATGCCAAAATACTGCTGAATCATTACTTAAAGTAGCAAATGCTTTACAAAAGTTTTATGGTGGTGAAGATGGAGTTACAGAAGTGTTCAAAAAATAAAGCCCCCCAACTATGGATCCACTGGCCAGCGTACAGTTAGTCGCTTGGTCTTGAAAAAAAAAATTCGAAGCAGTAAAATGAGCGATGAGGTTGCCATCATTAGTCAATTTACTAACGGATATCAAGTTATGTTGGAAGTGAGGAAGAAACAACACATCTTTAAGTATAATTTGTGGGGTGAGTTGAATGTTTCCTTTAAGGTGGACTAGGATGGATGAGCCGTTTGGGAGGAGGACTAAGGTATTTCCGTAGATTGTGGAGAAATTCAAAAGGAGTTATGGGGTGGAACAGATGTGAGTCGAGGCTCCAGTGTCAACTACCCATGAGCAACGCGATTTATCATAAAACAATAAAGTATTGGAAGTAGATGATGTACCTGCAAAGTAGCATTGGCCTTATGAACATTAAATTCCTCCGTTGTAGTAGTAGTGGTGTTGGCCTGTCGCTTTTCCTCAATTTTCTTTAGTTGAGGTTCCCAAATTTCCTTCCATTTAGCCCATACTTCTGTTTGAACCAGTTCGCAACTCCATAAATTAGAAAACAGGTATATGATGCATGGTCATCCAATCGGCAAGTTGTGCAAATTTTCTTCTCTTTGTTTCTAGGATTTAATTTCCCTGTGGAGGTAAGCGGTATTTTACCTAGCAGGCCTTCATGTGGAGCGGTCATATGTTGTTTATGTTTCTGAATGAGTTGATAGACATCGCATACTTCAAGCATTTGAGCATTGAAAATTGGAGTTTGTATTGTTAACATGGCACTTTGTGTATTTCTGGTTGAGAAGCGTGTTTCCCGTGCTTTGTTTTGAGTCTCCACATTAAGTACCATGTAGAATATTTCGTCGAAGTTTGGCCTTGGTTTCATCACGAGAATCTGATTTCTTGTGACATCATATTCTGCGTTCAGTCCCATAAGGAAGAGAGTAATTTTGTTCATGCCACATGAAAATGCTATTGTCTGTCTTGCTCCACATTTGCATATTGTATCTGGAAATTCATGACCACAATCGCAAATTAATGGTGGTAAAACGTCTATGAGATCTTGTCATAGTGAGCATAATTTTGTGTGATACTCTTGGATACACATATGTCCATGAGATAAGTTAAAAAGCTCTCTCTGAAGCTCAAGTACCAGAATTCCGATGTTCTGCCCATATTTGTGTTCTAGGCTTTTCCATATTTCTCTTGCGGGTGTAGCGTGTGTATAGGCTTCAACCAATTCCAGGGATATGGAGTTGATGATCCATGACAACACCATGTAATCAACTTGTTTCCAAGTTTCATACAATGGGTCATCTGCTACTCGAGGAGTAATGCTTCCATCAACGAAACATAGCTTTTTCTTTGACCCCAGCGCTATGCGTGCTGCTCTCCTCCACGCATAGTAGTTACGTCCGGTGAGTCGTGTTGCAACCAGTGGGACGTGAGGTTGATCTGCTCCTTGGAGGTACATTACAATATTTGGAGCTACGCTGGTATGGGGGAGGGTATATAGGAGGTAATAGATTCTGCAAAATTAAGAATGATGTATGATGCTGAATCACGGCTTGATGAGAGGGCACATGAGGTGCTAAAGATTTTAGAGTCCATGGAGAAATGGCTCCAATACTATGTAGAATGGTAGAGATGAAAAATTGATACAGAGATGATTCAAGCAACTGAATTTTTCATTGAACAAGTTGTTTCTTAAATACAAAAGGGGATTGTTCTTCATGATTACCTAAGTACAATCATTATAGATAAAATCAAGAGTTGGTGCCGTAATGTAGTAGTTGATGGATAACTGTTTCATCTTGCGTACACAGAATTGTAATTACCATACTCAACACGGATAAATCTTGATCAACCAAAATAAGTAAGAGGCAATAGAGATTGAAAGCCATTTTTTTTGTTTGATTCTCTTTCATTCCAGTAAGTACTAAGCTCGAGATTTATGAGGAATCAGAGTGAACCCTGATAAAATCTATGGATTGTTATACGATCCAATCCACTAATTTTAATTCTTGAATTTTATAGATACAAGAGACTCAATTCTACAAAAGATCAAGAATCGTGATGTTCATTTAGTTCTTCTTGGAACTCCCTCAAACTCTACCATCGTAGATTGATATATGTATCGCCGAACAAAAACATTCTTCTACAATTCTTGTTGAAGTAAGTCACTCATTTTCTCCTATTCATTTCTAAATAAAATAACTGCTCATCTTATGCCTTGAGTCTTCTCTTACAATATATGATTCTCATCACCTTTTGTAAAAATGTGAAAGCAATTATGTAACTATTGCAGTACCTTTTGATTCCAACGGATATGAATGGCCTATCCCAATTCTTCATCAACGGACCAAACTGGAAATTAAGACAAAAGATAGAAAATCACAACATTAGTATCTAAGCTTGAGTTCCTTACCTTAACATTTCATTCTTTCGTTTCTTAAGGGTATGATTTTTTACATCAAATGAATATCATGGATTCAAGTGTGTTTGATATCTTCTGGAGTCTCGGTGTTGATCAACGACAGACCCATATTTGGAATTGCAACCTCATGCAGACCCATAATGACAATATTCAACGTTTTAAAATTCGGAGGGATCGACTCCCAATTTCATATTAAGGGTATGCTAATGATACCATTTTTTGAACCCTTAGGAACATGAAATATAATCATAATTCATCATATTATGAAGCACTTTGAAGTTGTATTAGGACTTGGTGTTAATATGACAAAATCCATCTTATTAGGCATATCGGTACTGTCTACCTTGCCTTTATAATCGTTCTCTTTACAAAGCGCCGAAAGGTGTGATCCAAATATCGGACTTCTTTTGGTAAAATAAACAAAAAGTGAAGGGTATGCATGGATATCATGGTCCAAAATACAATACGGTGGTTTAGGGGTTATAGATCTTGGCCTTCAAAACGATTGTTTACTATCAAAATTGAGGTGGCGGTTTCTTAATGAACAAACTTTGTTGTGTCATAATGTAGTAGTGGTGTGATACTGCTAGAGGTATTTTTGTAATTTAGATACCCCATACAGCATCTGACACGTTTTCTAAGGTATCTTGAGTTTTTCGAGTCGGAATGGGGCATCGTGGCTATTTACGCAATTTGGACACCCTGATGTTATTCCGGCGCATCTCTAATGTTATTTTCGGTGTTCTCAAATGATTTCAAGATTAAGTGACTTCGAGGGTATTTTCATAATTTAGACATCACGGGATCACAAGCAGGTCTCTAATGATGTTTTGAGTATTTTTGGATGATTCCGGGGTTAAATGGCGTCCGGAGTATTTTTGTAATTTGGGTTCCCGATAGGCTTTGCAGCGAATCCTAAGTGATAGTTTAGATATCTTTTGAATATTTTGATGTGGAGCAATGTCGAGAGTATATTTTGTCTTTGCATATGGTTAGGGGTCGATCGAGACAAATCCCGAATAATTTGGGGTGTTATAAAAGGCGCACGGCTGAAATCGAGCTTTTTTGGAGTAAGTGGGCAAAGATTGGGACGAATTGGATAACGTTGGGCTTTCAACCCATAGTTGAACTGTTGAGACTGGTTTTCTATAAATACAAGTCTTTGAGCACATGAAAAAGGTTCAGAATCTGTATCGAAGTTCAAAATCAGAGTTGGAGTTTGAGTAAACATACTAAGTCTTGAAATACATGGTGAATTTGCCCCATAAGAAAAATCCACTGTGAATTTTTATGGTGAATAGCAACAAAGTATAAAAATCGCAGGAAATAATATTAGTTTCGAAAATCCTATGTGAATTATGCCTTGGAGTAGGGATGAGATTCGCTCGGTTAAACGGTCAAAACTTTTGCCGTTAATTGGTTTGTAGCCCATTTTTTGATAACCGAATCCGACCATTTAACCGTTTTATGAATTTATAACCGACCGAAATCGAAACCGACCAAAACCGACGGTTAACCGGTTACGTTTAACCGATAGTTTTTAAAATTTTCCTACAAACTTTGTTGCATAGTCAATCTATTTTTTGGAAAACTTGATTTTACTACTTTTCGAATATTCCCTTCGAGTTATTTTATTTTTCAAAATAATCAAAAGTATATAAATTTGGAAGAACTAATATATTCTAATTTTCCAAATAAATATACCTTGGTTGAGTTCAAGTGCATGTAATTTGAAATGGACTATGTTAATCTAGATATAAACATGGAACTCATACTGAACATTCGAGAACGATTTAGCAATAATGGTGAATCAATCTCAAAATGCAATAAAATTTTATTGAATTCATTATTTCATTTTATTCACGAATAGTAGACATTCAAAGAAAAAAAACATATTTCACTTCGCGTACCTAAAGGAGTGAAGACTCGATTTCCAAGAAAAATTGAATCATAAGAAATTCGATAATCAAAATAACAATAAAAAAAGATTTCGGATAAACACTAATATAATTCAAGAAATTTGCAAGAACCAATATATTCTAATTTTTAAAATAAACACTTATCATGATTAGAAAGATTGTGAAATAAGAAAACTTAAATATAAAAATAAGAAAAAAATAACCTAAAAGAATACTAAACACATAAAATACTCACATTTAATCGGTTAACCAACATAAAAACCGATATTTATAAATAAAACCGATTACCGACTGTATAATCGTTTTAACCGATATGAAACCAAACTGTAAAAACCGACACCTTTTAACCCATTAAAATCGGTTCAGTTCGGTTACGCGGTTCTGCGGTTGGGTGTCCCACCCCTACCTTGGAGTCATTTCCGAGGTGAATTTTAGTGATGAATAGTGTCACATTGCAAAAATCGCAGAAATAGTATCACGACTCCAAATTGACGAGAAGCGATCAGATTTTAAGTATGTTGATTCGCCTACCATTACACGAGCCATTTCTAGCAAAATAATAATGGTCCTAAAGGAAACATAAATTGCATAATCATCATGGTATAGAGGCAAGATATGTGACCCACTAGGAAGTTTATGACTATGAAAAATGTAAAGTCGTGAGAATCATATGTGACTAGCATATTCTAAAGTTGACAATATCGTGAAAGTGGGAGCAGGTCATTACAACAGTGTGGAGATGTAATCTTGAATGGAGAGAAACTATTCCACCCGAGGATCATCTAAATATGATGTTTCAATCATTGGTTCCAAATATTACCTATATGGTGTTTGATTCCAACCAATATTTTGATTTCAAAATTTCTTTGATAAAGAGCAAACAATTCTTGCATGTACGTCCAAACTTATCATCGCCTCCAACATAGAATTTCAATATTCCTCTCAAAGTTCGAATTCTTGTATTGAAAGTTTGAATGATGCATTACCCACTAATGATGGATTAGAGCATTGAGATATCTAGTTAATTTCTAATTATCACTCATTATGTCATAATGAGAGTGCGATAGATACATGTTTATTCCTCTTATACCCTTTTACTCTAGTGATATAGAAGGAAGTGTTTTCATAATGGTAATACAATAGACATAATGACATATACCGATTGTAACCCTCTCATTACTATGGATATATCTCAAGGAAATAGTATGTGATCACACAGAAGACACATTGCTAACAATCTCTTACACATTATTATGGGTTTTATTGAAAACTCACAATAATATTATCTTCGCATAACATCAAGAGCTATGTTGTTGAGATTCGGTGGGACGAATGCGGTGATTCGTTGAAGCTGAAGCGTCGAAGCGACAAAATCAAATGAATTGGTTTTACGAAGCGGCGGTGAATATATATTATAAAATAATAAATACGTCAAAAAACACATGTCTACACCAAACAAACTTCGTACATTTCCAATTCAGCATTCATGATGTTATCCTCTAATTCTGGTTTATAAAGTGAATGATTGGAAAACTTAAGCAGCTCTATATTAGTCAACGAGTCAAGACAACTTACTAATACAAGATTTTCAGCACGTTCAGAAGCTAATTTATTCCTCTAAGCAGAATGCATGAATGTGTAGGTGTTCTAATTTCTTTCGCGACACCACGAGGAAGATACATATGCAAATAAAATTGTAGATAAACACAATATTATTTATAGTCATCCAAGATTAAATAAAACTCTAATACAAAAATCTCTCCAAGATGTGGAGCTGTTGCTCCATGTGTTGTTTACCAAGCTAATGGTTCCATTGTGGATCTCTCCACTTTAGAATCATAATCATTGAAATAACATGAATATGATAAGAATGCTGCAAACTCATTATTTACCACTAATCTTAGTTTATCATTTGGAAATAAACGCCTTAGGCAATCTCTTCTAGGGCAATACACCTTCGGATCAGATTGAGGAGGAGGCGAACCAGGATTTTGTTGCTACCATTGTTGAGTTACACAAACAATGCATGGCACATTACAAAAATCAGTTACAATATACTTATAAGAAATATAAACAAAAGAAAATTCTATATATCACATAATAAACTTTGATTCTTACTTGGATTTACAGAGTATGCTGGAAGCCTAGAGCATGTAATGGTGCTTTGCACATTACTCTTGTCTTCTATAATATATCATGGACAACATCCCAAAAAACGATTACTTATTTGGCTGCTTATTTTCATGTGGATATATTACAGATTTGACATTTGCTATTGTCATCGGCCACAACGTATATACCATATGAAAACTTGGGGTATCTGTATCAAATTTGCGAATCGTAGCATATATAAATTCAGTGAAATCAATAATGTAATCAACTTGTTCCCAAAATTTCTCACTTAGCAAAGTATCTCTAATATTTCTAACCTTAAGCTCATCATCATTACGAGAATGAGATCAACTCTCATCAACTACCATGTCCTTCAAAAAATTTCCAATTTTTTGAATCTTTTCACCCTTGCTAAAGATGAAGCGAACCGAATATCAACTATGTGAACATTTGGAACTTTGAGAATCACTTAAATATAGCTAACCTCATTGAATGTCGAGCAATGAAGTTCTTTATCATCACAATAAACTCGGCAATCTTGCTAATCCAACTGCATTCAACATACGCAAAAGCATTTTTTCTGTGTTTTTAGGAGATCAAACATTTTTTATGACAAAATTGACAATATGAACCACACATGGAGTTCAGAAAAACTATTTCACAAAAAAATAAATAAATATTATATAATATGTAATCATGCAAAACAAAGAAAGTAAGCAAATTATATCAATACTGTGGATATTTAGTTTTGATTATAATACCAACATATCTACAAGAACTAGCATTATAAATAATTACTTGAACAACATTTTCTATCCCAGCCTTTGGCAATGAAAAATGCATTTTTAATTTTACTTTCACAATTTATTGCTTGGAGAAACATAGGACCATCCATCGGATACCAAATTAACACCTTTCGAAGTCCAATGATCATATTTTCCAATTTAAGTTCATGATGATGTCTTTCATTATTCAAAAGTGTTGTTCGAATGGCGTCCTATGATGGAGGGGTGTAACCTATTATTAAATAAAGATTGCACAACAAAATAACAATTAATAAAAAGTATAAACCAAGTGAAAAATGTTTAAACAAACCTTCAATTTTACATGTTATAACCAACAAAGTAAATGATCTTTTATAATGAGGATTCCTTGTAAGATTGAAAGGAATGTCTCCAGGATAGAACATTCATGCAATGTCAGCATAAAACTCATCTTTAAAACCTTGTTTAAACATGTGGGCTAGAATTGATTGTCCACTCGTATTTCATTTTTTTGTATTATCTTTCTTTAGAGCATCCATTAGACCATCATATATAGGTGATGAACTCTTGCTCAAGATATTACAAGCTAATGTCCCCTTATTATATTCATTTTGTAGTATAGACATATCTTATAAATCATTTTTTGTCACCTTAGAACATGAAGCTATTTATTGACCAGTATTTTCAACATTACTCTAGATTAAGAACCACAATACATACTATTGCAGCAATGACATGTGAAATGTATACTACCTCAATCTTTATTCTCATCCAATTTTGTCACAAAACGTCAAAGAAGAGGCATGAGTTTCTTTGATGAACATAAGATAGAATAACTTCCTTATTGAGTAGCATCATCACCCTCATTCTCCATATCAGATTCAATGTAAATAACAAGTAATCTACATCAATAATGTCACTAAAGGGCGATGCGTAGATATGATCCCCATAATTAGGGGTTAGGACAAATTGAGTATCCATAGTTTGAAATTTTAGCAATTTGAATCTCAAAGTTTTAGTATGGTAAAACTTGTCACCGAATTTTGTATGATTTGGCAAAACTAGTCTCTATTGTTTATAAAAATTGACAATATTAGTACTCAAAGTCTTCAATTTTGGCAATGTTGGTCCCCAAATAAAAATAATGGCGTATTTGATCCTTGTAATTCCAGAATTTTAGCAAACAATGTCCCTAACGGCTTTAGATGTCCTTAACATTTTGAAAAATAACAATTACAGTCCTCAAAGTTTTGAAACTTTGGCAATTAACGTAATATTTAAAAATTTTGAACAATTGAGTCCCCAAACTTTTGCAAATGGTGCACATTTAGTCCCAGACACCCAAAATACATTGTTGTTAATTCGTTTATCATAAGTATTGTGTTTCATCGTTCATACGTTAAAAATATAGACACTTATATATCCCAACGTAAGTATTGTGTTTACGTGCCTTAATGTTCTTTTTGGCAAATCGACGATTATTTTCTTAATTTTGAGAAGATACATTCCTCAAAATTTCGCAATTCTTCCAACAATGTTGCAAATGTAGTCCTCGTTACCCCAAAAACGTTGGTATTGATTTGTTGATTATAGAGTATCGTAGTTCACTGGTCGTACGATTGTGTTACACCATTTTAACAACATGTTACGAAGTACTAACGTTATCTAAAATTAATGTTGTTTGTGTTTGTTAAATGAACTGATCACATAATAATTAATCTTATTTACAATGAAATGTTGTTTGTGTTTGTTAAATAAATGTTGACGGGAATCATGTTTTAATGTATTGTTGCGAAGTCTTCTACTAGAATTGCACAAATTGCAAACATTGTGTCACACAAAATTCAACTGTGAATCAAACAACAAAGTTGCATATGTTTCTTTATCAAAAGTCACAAAACGAATGCAACAATGTATTAATAGAGCATAGCATAAAGTTAATTATTTTTGAAAAGCTAACGTTTCATAGTGGAAGAGCGCCTTGGTGGATAAGCTTTAATGGGTGGAGGGATATGCACTTTGACGAATTTGGTGATGTCCGCTAGTGTGAACAACTTAACGTCATGTGCATAAGTGTTAGTCTTAAGACTTAACACAACGAAGTGTAATCTTTAGAATATGTGCACTTACGAACTATGCAGCACCGACTCTTCAATTTTTCACATTTTCCCGTGTCGAGTCGAGTCGGACTATCCGACTCGCTCCGACTCTTGATACAAAACAATGTTGTTTTGATTTTTTCCTTAATTTGATTTTTTTATTCATCGGAAACATATCTTATGTGCTTTCACGACTTTTTAATGTTGTCGACTACTTGTGAATTCTTTGTACAAGCGATGATGGATCAAAAAGTGGTTGTTTTTGGGGAGATGGTAGAATCGACGAACGATATTCATTTTTTATAAGTTAAATTTTCTTATATAATGAATTGATAAATATTTGTAGTTTTAAACTTGACTTTATGAAATTTTCTACAAATTCTAATAATTACTTTTTTTAATTTTGCTTTCAATTAATATTATTTTATTTAATAATACGAATCGAGTCGAAAATCTGACTCTTATACTCTAACCGAGTCGTGTCGAGTCGAGTCACACCTAATCGATCGGACGAGTCGATGCCGCATAGCTTACGAAATGAGGATAACCGGTCAGAGCATATATATCTAGGGCGTTATGCAGAAAATTGTATACGTAGTACAACACATATATGATGCATTCTGAGTGTCCATTTTTCTTTGGTACCTATACAACATGAATGTTACCATTTGCACATGTGTAACTTAAACTAATGGATACATTCATCGGGCCAACAAATAGGAATAGAATGAACAATATCTTCAATATTGATATCATGTTGCAATTTGCATACATCTCTCGATAACCTAAACAATCAATGCATTTGAAATCCTGAAAAATGCATGACAATCAGTATCGCATAGGGCGTACCTGTACACATCCGGTTCGATATAGTATTTTCGTATTGTTGTATTGTAATAATCATTTTTGTCCAATCGATTGCACTAATGTCTGATGAGTGGCAATCGTTTTTTTACTTGGATTCATCTGCATCGGAAAAAATAAAAGAAAATCGGTGTAATGTAAATATAGTTAGAAGTAAATTACAATAAACCATACATATATCATTATTGCTCTGGGAGTACGATCCAACAATGTCCTGCTTGATCCCATAATGCATATTTCAAAAAGAAACTACGTAAAACAAACCAAACTTTCATCAAAATAGAAAACATATCAACAAAAAAGAACTTAATAGTCCCATGTTACAAAACTCACGAATGTCATATTGAAAAAGAGATCAATTTAAGGCTTCCAAAAATGAAATTCAAATTTTTTAGAGTAATCCTACGTAGTTTGAATGGAAACTTAAGCAAACTATTCACTGAATCAATTAATTCGTCAGCTGAATCACTATTAGAAGACTTCCAGCTGCAAGGCAAGTAAATTTCAAAGGGTAAACGTGCATTTCGAAAGATACCTAAGATTGGAACAAAGTAAATTTTCTTAAAAGCCCACAACAATAAATTGTTACTTGGAAAATGTGTGACGACAAAACAGAACTAACAAACTCAATGCAATGCATCAAACAAGAGCTCTTGAAAAGTTATACCGAAGGTAGTGAGCATATGATACATAATGAGTTAAATCATTTTGGCTTTTTCTTAAAATGCCCAACTCTAGTTCCTTTATTTCTCTAAAATATCACATACTAAACAGTCTTCCGGCCTAAAGAAAAAAAAGCAACGAGATCATAAAAAATCAACTAAAAAGAAGAGTCTTCCTCATAAACAATCTCCAAAACTTCGACCGAAATAAAATAAGAACAACATTAACCATCAACTATTCTGCAAAGAAATATCATTTTCCAAACTATAAAATCTAGCTTCCCATATTGGAATCCAAGACCAAAGAACGATGACTACGTGCCTTAGGAGCGGATGTAGGAGCCTATGCGAAAGCCTTAGGGTTAGGAGCGGTTGCCGGAGCCTTATGAGCGATAGAAGGAATGCAAGGGGGTTGATGGTTGAGGGAGGAAATAAATGTGATATATAAACAAACGTAAACCCAAACTGTCGTTAAATAATTTAAGGATCAATTTTGTAAAATTTTTCAAATTCGATGATTAATTTTCCACTAAACGTAAATAATGAGGACTTGTTTTACATTTTTCAAATTTTGCAGACTAATTAAGAATTTTATGGATTAAATTTGTCAAATTTTACAAATTATGAGGATGAATATTGTTAATTAATTGAAGTTTGGGGATTGTATTGCCAAAAAAAAATTTAAAAATTAAATTTATCAAAATCAACAAAATTTTAAGATCAAAGCCGCCATTTTCTCGTAAGAAAAATCATTAATAATATGCATATCAAAATATTTTCTACTTATTTTCAGACAACATCAAATATCAAAGCATTCAAATGCAAATCGAAACTTGAAACAATAGATTACATAGTCCTTTGGTTTGCCCCTTCCTAATAACATAATTCTTCCTTCACTCTCATTTGGCTTGCCCTTGGCTAATGTTATGGTCCCTTTTTAAAGGTACCAACAGTGGTTCGATTCGTTAAGAAACGAACTCGGTTATGATTTGTTTTTGGTGGGAGAACGATTAAGAAACTGAAAACATTAACGAGGCAAAGCAATTTAGAGTGGAAACCCCGAGAAATGGGGAAAAAACCACTTGACCAAGAGTAGGGAGTGCTCTCAGTCGATTCACTAATCAAATCAAAGTTCAAGTACAAGAAGGACAGAGGCTTATGAAGATAACGAGGATAAGAAAGCAATAAGAATAATCACGGCAGAGTAACGGCCTATTCTTCGCATTAAAAAGGTCATGCTAATTCCGTCGTCAAGTTCTGTATTTATAGAGCTGATGGCGTTTGAGATCCACGCCTTGTAATTGCCTCTGACAATTCTGTTGAACGTCATTATCGCACGCTGTAAAACGTGGCTGGGACCGATGCGTGGAAAATGTGACAAGGCCCGAAGCGTGGAACACGTAAAGAGGCCCGAGGCTTAGAACGCGTGATTGTAACCGTTTGGACTAATCCATTAGGTCGGTCCGTATGCATTCCTTGTTACGACCAACTCCATCTTCGGTCCTGACTTCTTAATGGACCTTGAGGTTACTTAATCTAAATTTGCCAAAGTGACGATCTTGGACCGCAAGAGTTCATCTTTAATCATTCAGGTTAGCCTATTAGATTGGGCCTAACCCAACAGAGGGTACCCGGTCCCGAAGCCCTCATCACTAGCCCCTCGGACTTGTGTGACATCGCAGAGGTGATATAAGGCCGATCACATGACGGCTCAGGAACTTTCAGGACCGTTCCCGATGATGGAAAGCGTCATAGGGACCGATCTCATATTTGGGCAAATTTGGAAAACTGATTTTGAACTGCAAGTGAGCGTATCGGTTGCCTCTTTTTCGTGTTATTTATATTTAAACGATAAAATCCCGATTTACGCCTTTACGTATTCTGTTAACTGACAAGCGTGCTCTGCGGGTACAGACTGCGATTTTCTGTAGTAATCCTACGTGGCAACGCCTGATACATTGGGATTTTACTATTTAAATCAGGGTTTCTGGGACAGTTCACCCCCACAGCATAATTGCAAAAATCGTCGCCACAACAACTGACGCGCATCATTCTCGCTTTTTCCCATTTCCGACCACTCTTACCCAGTTTTCTTAAGGTAACGACCATGGCTCCTCGTAAGGCTAGGTATCCAACCATGTCCGAGTTAGATATTGAAGATCTTAGATCTAAGTTCTCAATTCCCGCTCATTACTCCATTTGGAAGGGAAAGGAAGATGTCCCTTGTTTCCTTCCAGCGGAAATGAACGTTTCGGCCAGTGCTTTACCCGTTAGTTATGCTTCCCTGAAGTGCGGGTTACATTTTACGCTACATCCATTTGTAGCGGCCGTACTTCAGGAGATTCATTGCCCTACCTATGCCCTGTTCCCAGGTAGTTACGTATATATTGTGGCGTTTATCTTCTATTGCCACGAACAGGGTGTAGCCCCAACCTTAGAAAGTTTTTTTAATTTGTTTCTGGTCGGGTCCCGAAGGGTAAGGGCTTATTAGGGTGTCGCAAATTGTATTATATTGCGATGCGCACCAAAGAGTGCGTGATAGTGGATAAGGAAGAGTCCATACATGAGTGGGAATCTTGTTTATTTGAATAACATTCCCGAAGGAGGACCTGTTGAAGGTGTGGCCAAATATAGCCCATCCTCTCATAGGTAGGTTGGACCGCACTAGGTTCAATCTCTCTCGTTCAGACATCGTAGCTACGCTGGCGATGTTCCCTCCTCCCGAAGCACGTCTTAGGAGGGTGGACCTGCTTCTGGAGGAGAGGCTAATAAGAATAGGAATCGCCGGTAGGACTGGAGCCCCTGCCCCGAAGGGAGTCTTTTCTTCTCCAGATCCATCTGAAGGATCAGGTATTAAGTTAATTCTTATGTTATCATTCCTGATCCTTATGTATTTATTTTGCAGACTCAACCGAAACGATGCCAAGTTCCAGACTTAAGCGTATAGCTGCAGCTTCGGCCCGTCCTTCTGGTGGATGCAAAGGAGCAACCAGTAGTGCGGAGCCCTCTGAATCAGCGACGGGTGGTACGATGATTCCATCGGGGACGTCAACTGGAGGGAACCCCCCGATCCAGGCCACCAGCGCAGGCACACTAACCTGCGTTGCACAGGGCAGCCCTCAACGGGAAAGGGGCCTGCACCTCGGGTATTTGGAGTGGTAGAGGATGTGATAACGGCTAGGATTCGCTCTTTGAACCTATCCGACCTTTACCGGATTGAAATAGTTCCCCAATCGGTGCTGACACAATTGCTTTGTTACTACATGGAGCTATTCCCATGGAGAAAGTCCCCCCCGGTCACAGTCTAAACGCTAAGGTCTCCTTGCCGCCGGTCCCCTTAGATAAATGGAAGAGAACGGCCGAAGTAAAAGCCCCGAAGATTGTCAAACTGCTGAAGAAGGGGGACGATTCTTCGGTCCCTACCAAGGAGATCGTTCTGAGGGAACCTGCCTCGGGCCCTAAGATCAACTCCGACTGGGGATTTACTTTGGGCCTGCTGGACAGGTTCAAGAAGGGGAGGAAGTTGGCTTCCTGGAGGAGCGTCTTCCTCGAAGATTTTCGCCTATATGGGAGCAGAACCCAGACAACGTTCAGCCAGATGTGTTTGGGGAGGAATTGATTGAAGGTTTCCTCGACATCGCAACTAAGGTAAGCCTACCCGATTTCAGGGCCCGAAGGTTTATATTTTGACCTTGGCATCCTATGTAGATGTTGAGAAAAGGCTTCACCACTACGATCGCCGTGGAAAAGAACCAGGGTGATCACGTTGTGTCCCAGGAAGTCCAAGACCAACTTGACCTTGCAAAAAGGCAAGTTGGGATCAAGCATGATAAGTTGGTTTCGATACAAGAGGACCGAGACCGGTTGGATAATGAGTTGTTAAGAGCTGGGACCGAAATCTCACTCTTAACAAGTCAGATCTCCGAGCTCGAGAAGAAAGGGAAAGCAGCTCAAGAGGATATGGAAGCCAAGCTACAGTCCAAGGACGATGAGTTCAAACATGCCCAAGCTTGGGCCCAAGAGAAGAGAAATAAACTTAACGATCTTCTGCTTCGGGCCCAGGAAGACAAATTGAGCTTGGAGGAGGAGTTGACTCAACCCATGCTTCGGCTCAAAGTTCGGTCCGGGAAGCGGTCATTGGATTCGCTCAGTCCCCCTTGTTATTCGCTTTGGTGGATAACATTCACGGGGTATACATTGCTAAGTATCTAGATTAATCAGTTTGAACCCCTAGGGACGATTCTTCGGTCCCTATAAGATTAATCAATTTGAACCCCACGGGTTCCATTGCTTGCCTCGGATGCGGCAGCTCTTCCAGCAAATCCACCCGGGCCTTCTTAACAGGTGCCAAAGTTCGGAACGAGCTCACGTAGCATTGTCTAGCTACTTTTTGATCACCCTTTACATAAATAACTCCATGAATGGATGGGAATTTGAACATTATATGATAAGTAGAAGGGACTGCCTCGAACTTATTGAGGCCGATCCTTCCGATAATGCCGTTATAAGCCAAGTCGACTTCAACGACAATGAATTACAAATCCTCCGATCGGTCCCTGGATGGTTCTCCAATGGTAACTGAGAATAGAATCTTCCCACATGGAATGACGCTCCTCTGGTCGAATGCCCAGAGAGTTATATTAGCGATCGAGAGGTCATGAGCAGCAACTCCCAACATTTCAGCAACTTCGCACTTCATCAAATTGCACGAAGCCCCGGTGTCCACTAAGATCCTGTGGACCCAACGGTTCCCAATGATTTCAGTAATGGTAAGGGGATCATCGCATGGATAGATAATCCCTTCCCGATCGGCCATAGTGAAAGTGATGTCCTTCCCGAAGGGAGGGGACCGCTCAGCTGGATCATACTTAACCAGCGCCATAGATTCGGAGCTCTCAGCTAAGTCTCCGCGCGCTGTTCTCTTTCGGTCCCGGACCGATTCATTTATTCTCAAACCACCGAAGATAACATAAATATCTCCGGCTACTTCCCTAGGTGCCGCCTCGTTCTAGGGAGGTTGGGCACTTGTTTCGACGGGTGGAGGAGCGGCCTGCTCCTGTCTTCCACCTTCGTTTTGCGGGGCCTTGCCGCCACGGCCCCGCCATCTTCTTCTTCGGCCCAAACCACGGTTCTCTCGACCGTGTTGGCCTCTGTCTTGTTCCAGAGGGGGAGATCGCCGGTCCTCCGTCCGATCATTATAGTTTCGGGGTTGTCCCCGATTATCCCTTCCCCGCGGCCTGTGACGATCGTCACCCTGATGGCCCCTTCGGTGGGATTCAGCTCACTTTCCTTTCTGACCATTCCGATCGGGCCTTTCTTTATTCATCGCCGCTACTGTCTCTTTCAACAGCGGGCACTTCAAAGTCGGGTGATCGCGGTTATGATGTAGTACGCAATACACCCGATCGTCCTCCTACTTCGGGGGACGTCTTTCTCAACTACAACCGCTACTTCTCGAGACTGCTTCTTAGGGTAGGAAACCCTATGATCACCTGCGGGCTCCGAATTCCAGCTAGGTTTCCGATAGCCTAGCCCCAACTCTTCATCCACCTTAATATACTTGTTGATTTTCTGAAGAAGTTTTCCCAAGGTGGATGGCGGGCTTTTCACTAAACTGGCCGAAAGGCCGCATGGTCCCAAGACCTGCTGCAGAATATTAATCTTGTCCCGGAGCTCAAGCTTGATGCCCCGAGCGGTCCTATTGAATTTCTCCATGAAGGACCGAAGACTCATTTTGTCCGGGATGTATTTTAGCTGATATAGTTCCTGCCTGATTCGAGGCGGTCCTACATTTGGAGCAAACCGCTAGGAGAAAGCCAAAATAAATCCGCCATACAACTGTATGGATCGGGTCGGTAAATTTTTGAACCAAGTTCAGGCATCGCCTTGTAATCATGCCGTGAAGATGCGACACTTCAGTGAATCTGAGGCTCAAACCGTTCCCATGCGTAGCTCAAAATCAGCAACGTGATCGATCGGATCACCGTCGCTGCGAAACGTCGGCAACCCCTCTGGGTTGCAATAATACCGATCTGGGACTGCCGCTCAGATCTCTTCGGAAAAGGGGAGCATCAAATCTCCCAGGGCGGCGGACACGCCTTCAGATTGTTGGGATGACGCCTGGACCGCGTGCAGATTATGCCACCAGTCGTCATCCTTATTCCGCCTAATTGGGGCCTCCATGACCCTGTTGAATAAACCAGGATTGTGCCTCATATTGGGTTCGCAATCCTTCAGCGCACGCATGCTCTCCAACTCCTTAGTGAGCTCGTCGATTCGTCGCTGCATCTGCTCCTGGTCATTCCTAGGAGCGGGAGTTGGAGCTCTGGCCGGGGGAGGAGGAGTGGATCGATATCTCGGTCTCCTCATTGTTATGCCGCGTCTGATGATTTCCTCATCATCAGTGCTACGCTCATCAGGGTCACTCTCGTACCCTCTACTTCTTGGAACAGGGCTTGAAACAGCCGCTGGTTCTGTCCCACTTCTCTCCGACGTAATTTCCAGTACCACCTTCCTGACAACACCTTTCAAATCGTGTAAAGTGAATGTTGGTGCTGGGAGACTGTCGGGAAGCACGCCACTGTCATTCGTCGAAGTTCCAGTTGTCATGCCTTTGATTATCCTATACGTGGTAGAAACCTCAAATGGGATTAAAGAATCGTCCCCACGGACGGCGCCAAACTGTTATGGTTCCTTTTTAGGGGTACCAAAAGTCATCCGATTCGTTAAGAAACGAACTCGGTTATGATTTTTTTTGGTGGGAGAACGATTAAGAAACTGAAAACAGTAACAAGGCAAAGCAATTTAGAGTGGAAACCTCGAGAAATGGGGATAAAACCACTTGACCAAGAGCATTGAGTGCTCTTAGTCGATTCACTAATCAAATCAAAGTTCAATTACAAGAAGAACATAGTCTTATGAAGATAACGATGATAAGAAAGCAATAAGACTAATCCCGGCAAAGTAACGGCCTATTCTTCGCATCCAAAAGGTCCTGCTAATTACGTCGTCAAGTTTTGTATTTATATGGCTTATGGCGTTTGAGATCCACGCCCTGTAACTGCCTCTGAGAATTCTGTTGAACGTCATTATCGCATACTGTAAAACGTGGTTGGGACCGATGCGTGGAAACTGTGACAAGGCCCGAAGTGTGGAACACGTGAAGAGGCCCGAGGCTTAGAACGCATGACTGTAACCGTTTGGACCGATCCATTAGGTCGGTCCGTATGCATTCCTTGTTACGACCAACTCCATCTTCGGTCCTGACTTCTTAATGGACCTTCAGGTTACTTAATCCAAATGGGCCAAAGTAACGATCTTGGGCCGTATTAGTTCGTCTTTAATCATTCGGGCTAGCCTCTTAGATTGAGCCTAACCCAACAGAGGGTACCCGGTCCCGGAGCCCTCATCAGCTAATAACCAGTGTTTTCATACCGGACGGTATACCGTCCGGTAGTCAAATTTCTCTCGGTACCGATATTTTTTTTCGTACCGCCCGGTACTAGTTATTAGGGTTGATCTTAAAAAAGTACTTAAATATTAATTTTTAAAAAAATAAAATTTGGCACCGCCCGGTATGCCGGTCGTACCGCTCATACCGGTCCGGACCGGTACGTAATTCCGGATCGGTATGAAAACATTGCTAATAACAGAACACTTCCCTCACTTGATAACAGAACTCTTTAGTATACGAGATTGAATCAAATAATAAATACTTTCTAAAGGATATAAATCCATAGTATTTCTTGAAGATCCAAACCCTAGAACACAACACAAGCTTCAATTTTTTGGGAATCTAAAAGCTATAAAACAATTGATTTATGCAGTGGAATGTGGAGGTGTTAACATTCAAAATACAAGAAATTGCAAGAAAAAACTCACTGAATTTGGCCTGGCACCTATGACTCCCGAAGAACTTGGGATTTTTTGCCTATTCGTGAAAATTTGTAAAATGATTTATTTTTAGCTTTTTAAATTCTAAGCGATTCGACGTCCCCATTTCAGCACGAATCGGATACGGGAGAGACACTCTCTTAGGATCTTATATCTTTTTAAAATACAAACTTCACATGGTTGCACTATCGATCGAAGCTAGCAACTTAATTTTTAAGAATGATTTCATAAGAGCAGCTAAACTATTAGAAACGTATTATCACAATAGTTGAACATTTTATGCATTCTTAATTCTATAACAAATTTTGCCAGTTCATTATAAAAAAACTAATAACTAGGTATGTCATGGTACACCTTGGACTTAAACTTACAATCAAGGTATTTGTTTCCAACCTATATATCACGGTGTGTGCATGGAAAAAAAGACAGCTAGCTAGTTACCTTGATAATATAATTGGATGCAATCCATGAGTAGCAAGCACAAAAGGCAAAGAAGGATACAAATAAGCAGCTAGCAGCTAGCAGCAATAGCACAATTACAACTACAGGTCAAGGAAGATGATTCAATGAACTTGAGATATCCATACCATAAGGATTTCCCAATAGATTCATATTATCCAAGTAGTAATGAGGTTGATGCTGAGCTGCTGCTGCTGCATCCATCACGACAAACTGCATATCCTCCGATGGCTTCCAATGCCGTTTTCGTTGGTTAATAAACCAGTTGTTTATCTGCTTTTGATCGAGCCCTGTCGACTCCGCTAATGCCACCTTCTGTGCTTCCTGTAAACATTACATTTGACATCAAGTAATATAAACGAGTGGCAAGAGGGTTGTTCGAGATTCGTACCGATGGATATGGCCATTTGTAGTGACGGCTCCACCATTCAAGTAACTTTTGACGTGCATCTTTTGGGAGTTTTCCTTTCTTGCGTTTCTTCATGAATTCTTGTTTCAAACTACCTAAGTAACCACTGTATTTTCGAAGAAGCTGACCTTTAAGTTCGTGATCTTCGGCTTGTGGATCGATGAAACAGCTATTGTTAACTTCAAGTTCTTCTTCAGATGATCCATTTCTCTCCATTACATCACCGCAAGCTATTAATCAACAAATGAAACTAAAATCATTAACAGATGAAATTGAAGTTCAGACAAAATCTCAGACGAGCTGTAAGTTAAAAGGATCTGTTTTTATGTAAAACTAAGAGCTTCTGATTCTCAAATTACATCGATTTAACCACAAAATGACTGATAAACGAGCGTAAATAATAAAAACAGAGAAATAGCGCATTCAATTGGTAGTAGAAACGGGAACTGGAAGGGTTTTCACCAAAGATTATTCATTAAACAGCGAGAATGGACAGACAGCAAAGATCGATAATAACAGTGGAAACAGACATGTCATAATAATTGTCACATTTGTATGAGAAGCACTGCATCAACAGAGGCTATTAAACAACGGAGAACAGAACAACAAAACCCCAGATTTTATTTTTATAGTAAAAACAGATAACCACTTTCTTGGAAACATGCACATGGAGCTTCAATTACACATATCACATGAAATAAAGGCAGTAAACCCACCTCGAAACAGTCGAGATCTGCATAAAAAATATACTTTATATATGGAAGATGAAGAAGGAATGAGAGTGGGAAATTTCATTTTACTAGTACCAGAATATGAAGGTGTGAGAGTGAGAGCTTTGAATTGTCCTTCAATTTTTGAAAGGAAAACCATGGCTTCTTTGAATGGTTTCGAGAGTTCTTGTTCATATTTAGCCAGCATTTCACAGTAAGCTTCCATGAATTGATCAAGAGCTGGATCTTGGCTAACCCAGTTGCTACTGTTTTGGGGAACCATACCTGCGGCGGATGCACAGGCTTCCTCTAGACGCGCCACCACTTCTGCCGGCGCTCCAATCTGCAAGTATCTCAGGTGTGTTAACCAGAAAATATTTGTGGGCTTTAAGAATTTTTTTCACCTTCTGACAGTTAACATAAGCAGCCAAAAGACGAGTGTAAAGAGGGTGAGCCATGATCTTAGCCTTAATAGACGAGCTATTTGTTATTTCACCATTACTTTCCATGAAATAATACCCAGTACTGGTGTTATGGTGTTGTTCTCCCGGAAAGATACCGGAGACACCATGGTCTTGATTGTTCATCGATGGGAAAGGAAGAAAACCATTTTCTCCATGACTAGGGCGAGGAGAAAACACATGAGGCATGATGGGCAAAGGACAAAACAAGTTATTGTTTTCTCCGAAACCACCCATTAAACAAGAACCAGTGCTAGAACCACCAGCAGCCTCCATTGTTGGTTTGTTGAGTTTGTCCTCCGGTCTTCAAAGAAAACCCTGAATGATTCACACACGCACAGTCATAAGATGGAATATGAATCTCCTGTTTGTTCACAGGAAGAAGCAATCTATTTTCTGCTTTGGCTCCCGAGTTTTATGGCACTGGTTTTCAGGCTTTTTACAGAAAAATCCTAAACAGAAGTTGTAGAAATTGGAGTTGTCTGAAGTCAGGACTGGTTCATTGTAATTTCTAATTTGTAGTTGCGGGGTAAGCAGAGAAAAAAAAGTAGTCTGTGACTGCTACTGCTCTGTCCACCTCAGGGTTTATCTTCTTTTTCGCTCTTGGGAATAGAGACATCTGGTGTCTTCGTCTTCCTTTCCAACCTTTTTCCACTTTAAATAAGTATTATACTCATAATGCTTATCGAGAATCTCATATTGTCTCCCCCCAAATCCTCCTTCTTTCCTACAATTCTTTATTTTATAGAAACCCTAAGCGCATGTTTTGTCATATAGTTCAATCTTTTATTAAAAATCTAGAGTTATGGAATATGCCCTAATTATAAATGAATCCAATGGTTTCTTAAATTCATAAGGTGGGTTCGAGTTTGATTTCTTCGAATTTGATTTGATTTCAAATAAATGATGTTTTACTATGGTTTTTTAGCAGAATTCAAGTTGCTTTGACCTTGGTTAATCGGGTCCAAACCCTCTTTACTGTAGTTAATATTGAGAATTAATTCGATTTTATTTAGGGTTTGATTTGGTTCATTTATGAGTGTTGGAGTGTTGTTGTTAATTGTTATTAGTAATTAGGCATGTATTTGGAGGTGTAGGGAAAAAGAACAGTTTCTTTGTCTCTATGTGGTTCTGGTTGTGTGTGTCTTTGGACGGACAGGACAAACGTGAGAGAATAAACAAAACCAAAGTGACGTGCAGTGAACCAGCTGCACAGCCTAAAAACCCCCATTTATTTCCTTATTTTGGAATATAACCCAAAAATATAGTTATTTTTAGAAAATTCACACAAAATCTTAATCAGTGTTTTAAATTTTCGGTATACCGGCCTGGTATACCGGAAATTTCGGCCGTACCGGTTTCGACCGGTATTTTGACAAAATATCGGCTGGTACGGGTTTTTCAGATCGGGTCGGGTCGGGTTTTATATTAAAAAAATAAAATATGAATATTCGATATTTAAATATTCTGGTACATATCCGGTATACCCAAAACGTATCCGATATACCGATCAAATAAGCTCGTCCGGTATACCGGCCGGTACCGGTATTTAAAACATTGATCTTAACATAATCTAAAATTACAAATTGTCATTTTCTATAGAAGAGTTTGTTAAATTTTTCGAGTCAGGTCAATTTAGAGTTGTGTTCAGATATAACATATAAGAATGAAGATATCATATTGTAAAATATTTAAACAAATCATTTACAATTGTACATAATATCTCTTATAAACCAATATAATCTATATCTCCCTTTCAAGTTTATGCACATAGTTTTTACTTGTGTAAACTTAAGGGTCAAATATAAATATAATTATTTTTTATCGATCATTTTCAATATTAAAAAGAAATGTACAAAAAATTCAAGTATTGCAACAAACAAAATTATATTAATAATTTATTTAAAACAATAACAGATGTTATGATCAATACATAATAGTTTTACATCTTTGGGATCATTTGCAGTTTATTAATTATATTTTTGAATTTTTTTTATGCAAAAATAAATCATAATCGTCCCGTTATTACGATCAAATGATCTAGTCTAATACAAACAAATATGGTAGGTTTGAAAGCACTACTTCAAACTTGAAAATTACTATTATAATTGTGTACTAATAATCAACATATGCAAAGTTGATAGGTATATAAGTGTGAGTGGTCTTTGTCAGCCATGAACTTCAAAATAGAGACCCTCCTAAAATTTGCAATATTTCATGCAAATCCCTCGAAATTGATATAATACTTATTGTTGATCTCGAAACTTTTAAAAGTTGTAAATATTATGTTATCAAAGTTTGTGAATTACATGGTTTTACCCCGAAGTTTCAAAATTGTTTATATTTAATCTCTAACACTTGTTAATATTTTACATGAATCAATAGTTTGTATTTGATTCCTTAATCTTGAAAATATGAATTGACTATATCTCTAAAATATGAAAAATAACAAATAAATTATCAAAATTACTCACACGAAAAAAGACGAAAATCAATATTATTCACTTGATGATCAACAGGATTTTACATATAATTTGCAAACATTTAAGACGTCGTTTTTACATTATTTTAAATATTGAGTACAACTTCATAATTTTCTTTTATTAATATTGTGAAAACAAATAATATATTAATTTTAACGCGTTTTACAATAATCACTGCCTATACACTTTTACAAAAGGTAGGGATTTGGCAGCTTCCCTTCCCAAGGAAACAAACACCTTGCACTAGCAGTGGCAGCCACAGTCACTCCAATTAATATTTATTCCTCATTAATCAATTAATATTTTAATTAGCAAATATATTCAGAAAAATGTAAATGGTAAACTAAACTGCAAATGCGGTAGGTGAATTGGTAAAAAAGCCGTGTTTGTAGTAAGCACTAAAGTGTAGAATAATATAAAAACCATACTCAATATATTAAAAATTATAGCATAATAAATTGTTATATTCGTTCATCCCACAAATAGTGCAACATAGTTTTAAACGAATCCCTAAAAATATTTGAAATTGAAATGTATGTTTCACTTATTGATTCTATAGATTTCGATTTTTAGGTTTTTTGTTGGATCAAATAAATATATCATTAAAATAACGTGTGCTACAAAACTAACATCTTCAATAAAGTGCAAACTCGAACCTAAATCTCTAATCTTCTTCTACGAATCGGGATCAATATAATTTTGTACCTTTAAAGGAAGAATATGCTATATGTTATCATCTTTGTAAGTAGGTATATGTCAAATTATGGAGCAAACCTTTCATCACATGTTATCTTTGATACATCAACAAGGAAATAAAGAAAGAAAGTTGAACTTCCTAGTTTGCAAACTAAAAAACATATAATACCTAATACAAAAGACATTTTAAATGAATGAGGAAAAAATGTACATCGTCTTAAATCCTAAATTTTAAACTCTAAAAAAGAATATTAATTTCAATATCATTTGGGATTAATTAGATTTTGGAGAGAAGAACCTAAATTCAACATCTCTCGGTATTCTAAAAAGGTTCATTGGTAGATGATGTTATTTCTTCTTTATGTGGATATTAGATTTTCTTTTGGATTGCATGTACATTTCTTATTTTATTTTTTATTTAAATCAAATAAATCTGGAATTATAGATTTTCTTTTGGATTGCATGTAGATTTTCTTTTTCTTTGTATTTTATAAATCATATAAATCTGGGATTTTGGATTTTCTTTGGATTGCATGAAGATTTTTTGTGTGTATTTATGATAAATTGTATAAATCTAGAATTTAATCACCACATATTTTTTACGAATAATTAATGAAGCAAACAAAACCAATTGATTTTCATTTTTTGTAAAATAAATTCTAAAAATGTATGTGTCAAAATTTGTTTAAAAAGTTTATGATTTTGATTCATTTTGAAACCTTGGATCTCTGTGTCCCATAAATTATAAACTTTGAAACTTATAATGTGAAGTTTCTAGTAACGATTTCCAATACCGAGTGGCCTTAGACATCACACATTAATTATAAAAAATGATACATTTTATAGATTTATAATATGGGAACCCAAATCTGATCTACCCATAGTTTTATATTTTAGTCAATTTGGTCCCAAAGTTTTATAATATATAAATTTAAAAGATTGCAAAATTGATCTACATATTTTCTAAGTTTTGGAAAAAATCAATCCAAAAGTTTGGTCTCTAAGGCATATTTAGACCCAAAAATTTTCAATTTTGCCAAATGAGGTATTTGGCCAAAATCAAATTTGGGAAACGAATTTTATCATTTTAGGGATTTAATTTGCCAAATGTTGTAAATTTGTATGACCAAATCTACCAAAATTTTAAGTTTGATGATTAAATATATCATTACAAATTATGAGAATCAATTTTGCCAAAACTGTAAAAGTTTGAGGAATGAAAACGTCATTTTCTTTTTATAAATACTCTATTGCTCAATGTAAGATATATTTGTGAATAAAAAATATAATATAAATACAAAAAAATGATATAATGATTATAGTAATGTAAGCAATGTAAAATTATGATCAATATAACCTAAAAGTCACCTACAATGTGGAATTCTCAGACCCACTCAAAATTTGAGTTTTTGTATAGAGAGTTTTGAATAATGCATTGCCCACCAAGGATTGATTGGAGCGTCGAGTTATCGAGCTAGTTTCTAATTATTGTTCATGATGGCAATGCCAAGAGATATTCCAATTTTATCTTTTTATTACCATGGAAATGGAAACAATACGTGGTGACACAAAAGATGTATGGTTAACAATATCCTACATAATACTATAATTTTTATGAAAAACTCGTAATAATATTATTTTCCATGATATAACATCAACAATATTTGAAGTGGTGGAAGAAATTAGAATACAAAGTTTCTTATGGTTGTATTGTGGATCGAAACTGACTAAACTTAATGTTTATAAATAGTTTCCACAACCTACCTTAACTACTAGAAATGCATCATCATAATAGTTGAAATTTTTTGTGCATTATTGTTTAGTCATATGAATCTTTGACGGATCAAAAAATATAACATAAAGTCATTTTTTAGATAATTGGACTTTATTTTATGTGGATAAACATGCCAAACAAACGAATTTTATCTCATGCCATTTTTGTAAGAAAAATTGTAAATAAAAGCAAAAGACGAAACTAACCTAGTATTTTCGGGTTATGAATAACATAAATGTGATATAATAACATCCCAATCTTTAGACGTCCAAGTTACGAAGTGATCCAAAAAATTTTAAAAATAACTCTTTAAATTATTTTATTAATATATTCATATTATTTAGAAATTGCTCAAATATCGCAAATCTTACATCAAAACTTGATTAATATTACTATTATAATTCGATATTATTTTTGTTATATTTATTTATACACTATTAAATTTTCATCGTATTTCATTAACTCAAACAACATTACTTAGCTTTTCTCACATAATTTTGAATGGTAGCTTAAAGTAATAAACATAAGTGATACTTTTAATTTATAATAATGTTATCTCCGTCATTAGACTAACGTTGATATTTGTCATGATAAGATTGATAAATCGATAATAACGTTGATAAATTTATAGTACACAAAAAGTAGAGATGATAACATTTAGCATTAATATAACTAATAAACACGACCAATTATTATATGAAATTCTAATTTTTAAAAATTTTATTTTGAATGAAAATATTTATATTGATGTTGCCAAAGGTAAATTAGTAGAAGACACTGATGAACTAATAACTTTTTTATCAGTGTTTTTCACTTTTTTGTTGGGGTTGGAATGATTGAAAAAATTAAAATATTTGGATAACATGTACTTGGATAAGATGTAAATATTAGTATTTATACACTTTAGATTCTTATAATTTTGTCATTCAAGGCTTCCATTTCACTCCTAAAATTATAGTAACATTAAAAAATATAAATAGACATCCAATTTTAATTAATTTAAACTATATACACCCCTAGTCAAATCATTAACCTAGTTGTTTTAAGAATATATTTGGGAACTCAATTATTTACCTTTAATTTTATAATTTTATTTTTATCTTGTGAATTTTGAGTTGATTATAAAAAATAATTATAATTTAAATATTAGAAATTATTATAAGTATTTTAAATAGTAAATAACAAAAATTGGTGAGACACGTGGGGGTGAATGATTGGTCACAAGAGTCAAGAAAAGGCAGAAAGTAAAAGGCCTACGCTATAGCTATGGGACATTAGGGTTAGGTTTAGGGTTAGGGCTTCCTCTGCCTTTTCAATTTATTCTTTATATTTCACGTCAGTCACATTTCCCAGTTGCTAATTACATTTCTACCCTTTCCCATCATTTCCGAATCCTTCCACTTACTTCCTAAAATCATTATTATCGGAGAAAATGATATCTTTATATCCAAATTTGGATCATTTTTACAAATCTGATTCCTAAAGTTTTTTTTAGTATTTGTAATTCCAAAATTTTTCATTTTTTTCTACTATTTATCCTTAAAGTTTATATAATTTAACAAATTTGATCCCCACAGTAGCAACACATGTATTCAAAGTTTGATTGTCACAAAACTAGTCCTCATAATTTACACACAGTGGTAGTGTATGTTCCCAAAGTTTATTAATTTGGTAAATTTAGTCATCCGATTTAAACAATGTTATTTCACGCATTTACTATAGTTTGATATTTAATTTGGTTTTCGTTCGACTTGTTTCAGATTGAATGGGGATGCATTTTATAGGTATAAAAAATCGGTAGAATTAGTTAACCGAACGAACCGAGTAATTACCTATAAATATACTTCATTTTGATGATTTTTAATAAAGAAAATATTAACTTAAACTGATTAATTGAACTAGTTATGACCGAAAAACCGAGTGTTTTCTCATTTATATAGATCCAAAAAATGATTTATATTTTACAGTATCATACCCGGAAATCTCAATCCGACGCTACTACCCGATATCGGGTTGTAACAGACAAATTCTGGTGCCTCCCGGTTTCACACCAATCGCTATGAAATCATTGATTATCTTTGATTATCGTTTAAGGTTTAGAATAGTAATTATCGTAAATTCAAACTTTGAGGACTAATAAAACCATTCGGGACAAAATTTGCCAAAATTAGTATATTATGGGGACCAAATACGTCATTATTATAGTTATGGGAATTCAATTGCCAAAATTGAAAATATTGGGACCAAATTTGACACACACATTAAATATTGAGTATCGGTTTTTCCAAAGTATTGATAGTACGAGGATTAGTTTTGCCAACTCAAAACTATGAAGATCATAATTGCCACAATTATAAAACTTTGAGTACCAAATTTACCAAAACTAGAAAACTGTGAAAACTAAATATATCCATGACCGGATTTTATTTTTAAGAAAAGTAATAGAATAATGAGTTGAGATGACATGAAAAGGAACTGTTACAAACAATTAGCATGAGGTTACATCCATCAATCAATGTAACTTTATAAATGATAAGAAATTTTGCATAAATATTAAAATTTATCTTTATATTATGATTTACTGAGTGATTAGATTAAATTATAATTATTACAACTTATGTAAAATTTTGATAATTAAAAGCCCACTATGGTTCTTTTTTTACATTGAGATTTGAATATGCTGTTTAAAATTTAAATAAGTTTTTACTTATTAGGAATTCTTTGAAAGAAATTATATGAATTGTAAAAATTCAAAATTTTTAAAAAAATTATTATGGAATGATTAATTATGGTTAACAACATCAAATACTATAATATATATATTGAGGACGATTTCATGAATAAGGATCAACTTCAAAATAGGGATGTTACACGATCCGAACAATATGCGTTCGATTCGTATGTGATCGTGTTCGCTCGTTCGAATAAAAATATAAACATTGTTAGAACATTATTTTTCGTTCGTTTATAATTTGAACGAAAACGAACATTTTTGTACGAAAAAATATTTATAATTTGAAAGTTCGTGAACAAATATATTATTTAATTAATTTTTATACTAATTGATTAGTATAATATTTAAGTTTAAAAACATTTACAAAACTTTCTTATGTTGTTAGTAAGATAGTTTTCTTCTTTATTTTGTAAAACATAGTTGTTTGATTATTTTTTCAGTACATTTCTTTTTTGTGATTTAATTTGTAAAATAACAAAATCTGATTTTTTTTATATCAAAGTCACTGTTATATTTCATTTTTAGGGATATCAACAATCATCGAGTTCTTATCAATATAACTATCAAGATTCAATTTATATATTTGTATGACAATTTAAGAGAAAAATAAAGTACATATGAGATTTTATATGGAAAATCTCAAAAGTAATGGGGAAAAACCATTGTACCAGAAAAAATGAAGTACACATAAGATTTGAATAGAAGTAATAATCAATATTACAAAAATGTTTTAAAGGCGATCATGTTTTAAAGGCATTAGTCTACATATAATAAGAATGGCTATAAAGTTTCGATCCTAGGTTTTGATGCTTAGGATCCAATTTATACTTGATTTTTAAATCTATCATTTATATACTGACCCACTCTATCATTCCTTCACTTACACTCATTATATTATTAGATCCACTAAAGAAAGAAAGTTTTCTTAGAATACACGCCTACATTGAATATCACCAATTTTCTCAAGGCATGTAGACCTTCTAACGTGTCCAGACCTCTTCAACATTACAAAGGGACCGTCCAACCATAGGCCTATAGGCATATTGACATTCTCTCTTGAACCTAGCCACCTTCGCTTTAGTTTGGGCCACATCCATGGATTGAACTAATATTATGGACCAAATCCTCCTCGTAGTACCATATCCAAATGTTCCCATCAGTGAACGTCATAATATTCTCATTTATATTTAGTGATTTGGAATAATGTGACGTTTGTCTATGGCCCACAACTTACGAATTGTGTAAAGAGCATATTATCTAAGTTACAAAATTACATATATGATACACTTTTGAGCAAAAATATATACTTGTAGCCCCAAATTTCAATTAAATATACACAAGACATCTAAAGTTTCCAATATACTCGTTTATCATTGACATTCTAGCAAATTAGTTTATATTTTATATTTGATACACAATTCTCAAAAATTAATGGTAAATTTGTATATTTTTTTCAAACGAGTCTTGTTTACATACTTTGTGAACTTTGAGGATCATTTATACTAACGGAAAAACGAGTGCTTGAATGCTAAAAGGTATAAAACATACAATATTAATAATTTTATTTATCCTTTTTGTAATTTTGTAAGTTGGAAATATACCATTTACAAATGACTACTTACTCAATTTTCTCATTTTGAATAATAAAACTATCCGACATCATTAAACTTTTACTATGGTTTATAGTCACTGCCCACCCTCAAAAGGAAAAAGAAAGATGCTTAGTTTTCTTCAGCAAAAGGAATTTTACATGGATGAATATCAAAATATCGCACTATCGACTAGCACCAACACACGCTACTTGAAGTAATTATCTTTGTAAGTTATATACAATGATACTGAAAATGGTTATTAGATTAAACTGGTCACAGGTTTCCCTGCAAAATGGTTGTCGCTTTTGATCTGATCTGTAGCACCACTAAACATGGCTATTTTCCGTAACATAGCACTTTCGGTGTATTCATTTAGAGGCGGAAGCAATACCTCGTCTCCCGTCTTCCAAACTTGCCCTCGAATGATCTGTTCTTCGTAAAAACGGAGTGATAAATAACAATGTCAAACTCCCGGACAGCCATAAAATGAAAAGCAAAAAGATAAAATCGATCCAATCGCAACTTTGATTCGCAAATAAAAGTGCATTTTGGAACAATATATAGTTTCTTTTGAACGGAAAATAAGAACATAATGATGTATGATACTTGATATGTTGGACCAAAACTACCTTTGATGCCCAGCGTCTCTCGGCATGCTGACATAAGTCTCTTATGTCACGGCCTGACATTCTGCACATACATACAAGGAAAACAAGAAAGATTTATATGGTTTACTGTTAGGGAATGTATATGAAGAATTCTGTAACTTACCCTTCGGTTGCTGCAGCGATTTTGGCCATTTCGGATTTTGTCAAGTGCTTTGCATACTGAGATACTATTGCTTCACGAGTTTTCTGATCCGGGAGGCCGAAAAAGATCGATGAATCGAATCGGCTGGAAGTGTATGACAAATGTTAGCCATTTTTGTTTAAAGATTTCTGTGAATGGAGAAGGAGCTACCTACCTATGTAAAGCAGGATCAAGGTCTTGTTTTCTGTTGGTAGCAGCAATAACAACTACTTGCTTGTCTTGGTCAAATCCATCAATCTGCATNAAAATTCAAAATTTTGAAAAAAATTATTATGGAATGATTAATTATGGTTAACAACATCAAATACTATAATATATATATTGAGGACGATTTCATGAATAAGGATCAACTTCAAAATAGGGATGTTACACGATCCGAACAATATGCGTTCGGCTCGTATGTGATCGTGTTCGCTCGTTCGAATAAAAATATAAACATTGTTAGAACATTATTTTTCGTTCGTTTATAATTTGAACGAAAACGAACATTTTTGTACGAAAAAATATTTATAATTTGAAAGTTCGTGAACAAATATATTATTTAATTAATTTTTATACTAATTGATTATTATAATATTTATGTTTAAAAACTTTTACAAAACTTTCTTATGTTGTTAGTAAGATAGTTTTCTTCTTTATTTTGTAAAAGATAGTTGTTTGATTAGTTTTTCAGTACATTTCTTTTTTGTGATTTTATTTGTAAAATAACAAAATCTGATTTTTTTATATCAAAGTCAGTGTTATATTTCATTTTTAGGGGTACCAACAATCATCGAGTTTTTATCAATATAACTATCAAGATTCAATTTATATATTTGTATGACAATTTAAGAGAAAAATAAAGTACATATGAGATTTTATATGGAAAATCTCAAAAGTAACGGGGAAAAACCATTGTACCAGAAAAAATAAAGTACACATAAGATTTGAATAGAAGTAATAATCAATATTACAAAAATGTATTAACGGCGATCATGTGTAATCTAAATAACGGCTCAAAGAAATAGGGCATTAGTCTACATATAATAAGAATGGCTATAAAGTTTCGATCCTAGGTTTTGATGCTTAGGATCCAATTTATCCTTGATTTTTAAATCTATCATTTATATATTGATCCACTCTATCATTTCTTCACTTACACTCTCTATATTATTAGATCCACTAAAGAAAGAAAGTTTCCTTAGAATACACACCTACATTGAATATCACCAATTTTCTTAAGACATGTGGACCTTCTAATGTGTCTAGACCTCTTCAACATTACAAAGGGACCATCCAACAATAGGCCTATAGGCTTATTGACATTCTCTATTAGACTTGGCCACCTCCGTTTTAGTTTGGGCCACATCCATGGACTGAACTAGTATTATGGACCAAATCCTCCTCGTAGTACCAGATCCAAGTGTTCCCATCAGTCAACGTTGTAATATTCTCATTTATATTTAGTGATTTGGAATAATGTGACGTTTGTCTACGGCCCACAACTTACGGGTTGAGTAAAGAACATACTATCTAAGTTATAAAATTACATATATGATACACTTTTGAGCAAAAATATACACTTTTAACCCCAAATTTCAATTAAATATATATAAGACATCTCAAGTTTCCAATACTATTTATCATTGACATTCTAGCAAATTAGTTGATATTTTATATTTGATACACAATTCTCAAAAATCAATGGTAAATTTATATTTTTTTTTCAAACGAGTCTTATTTACATATTTTATGAACTTTGAGAATCATTCATGCTAACGGAAAAACGAGTGCTTGAATACTAAAGGGTAAAAAACAAATAATATTAATAATTTTATATATCCTCTTTGTAATTTTGTAAGTTAAAAATATACCATTTACAAATGACTACTTATGCATTTCTCTCATTTTGAATAATAAAACTATCTGACATCATTAAACTTTTACTATGGTTTATAGTCACTGCCCACCCACAAAAGGAAAAAGAAAGATGCTTAGTTTTCTTCAGCAAAAGGAATTTTACATGGATGAATATCAAAATATCGCACTATCGACTAGCACCAACACACGCTACTTGAAGTAATCATCTTTGTAAGTTATATACAATGATACTGAAAATGGTTATTAGATTAAACTGGTCACAGGTTTCCCTGCAAAATGGTTGTCGCTTTTGATCTGATCTGTAGCACCACTAAACATGGCTATTTTCCGTAACATAGCACTTTCGGTGTATTCATTTAGAGGCGGAAGCAATACCTCGTCTCCCGTCTTCCAAACTTGCCCTCGAATGATCTGTTCTTCGTAAAAACGGAGTGATAAATAACAATGTCAAACTCCCGGACAGCCATAAAATGAAAAGCAAAAAGATAAAATCGATCCAATCGCAACTTTGATTCGCAAATAAAAGTGCATTTTGGAACAATCTATAGTTTCTTTTGAACGGAGAATAAGAACATAATGATCTATGATACTTGATATGTTGGACCAAAACTACCTTTGATGCCCAGCGTCTCTCGGCATGCTGACATAAGTCTCTTATGTCACGGCCTGACATTCTGCACATACATTACAAGGAAAACAAGAAAGATTTATATGGTTTACTGTTAGGGAATGTATATGAAGAATTCTGTAACTTACCCTTCAGTTGCTGCAGCGATTTTGGAGATTTCGGATTTTGTCAAGTGCTTTGCATACTGAGATACTATTGCTTCACGAGTTTTCTGATCCGGGAGGCCGAAAAAGATCGATGAATCGAATCGGCTGGAAGCGTATGACAAATGTTAGCCATTTTTGTTTAAAGATTTATGTGAATGGAGAAGGAGCTACCTACCTATGTAAAGCAGGATCAAGGTCTTGTTTTCTGTTGGTAGCAGCAATAACAACTACTTGCTTGTCTTGGTCAAATCCATCAATCTGCAGGCAACAAAATTAGATATATACAAGCTGAAATGATAGTTTATATTGCGAAAATGACTTCTGTAGTCCCCAACTTTAAAATTTTGGTGGCAAATTAGATATCTAAAATGATAAAATCTATAAGTTGTACTTCAATTTGAGATTAGTTTTAGTTAATCTCAAATGATTTTAATAAAATAAAATTTCTCTTAAAAAAAGTGAAAATCTATCCACGAAATTTTATTTTGGCCGAGCACCTCATTTGAAAAATTGAAAAACTTTAGGGACCAAATATCTTATTGATACTAAACTTTGAGGATTAGTTTTGCCAAAACTTAGAAAGTATAGAGATCAGTTTTGCTATCATCATACCTTACAGATCAAAATTACAATAATTATAGAACTTTGAGGACCCAAATTGCCAAATCTATGAAACTATGATGACCAAATATGCTTCTCGCCCATACAGCTGTGAAAAGCCAACGATACATATAATATATTCTTAAATCCTGACTTGTTTTGTTGAGCCTCAAGGAGATGGGCGACGGCGACGTCGAATGGGTGAAGGCGAACGGGAGATGGCGCAGGGGATACGGCGAATGGGTGGTGGTAGGAATGGGAGATGGCGAGAGAACGAACCCCGGTCTGAAGTCAGTAGGCGAAATAGTGGCGGGACAAAAGTAGAGCGGTGAAGAAGACAGATGAACCTCCGTGTAGACAGAAGCAGCAAACACCGAGGATACACTGAACGCAATACCCATTGGAGAGAACTTGAAAAAATCACAAAATCTTTCTTTGTGACCAACTTTGACAGAAAGTATGGCTTCAAGGAACTGCGTGAAACTCTTGGGATAGTTGCTCCGATAATCGACCTGGTGATACCAAACAAGCTTACGAAGTTCGGAGGTAAGTTTGCCTTCGTCAAAATCCGTCATATAGATGTAGCTACAGGCTTCTTGCGAAAGGCCAAGCAGCTTTATCTAGGGGAGCTTCGACTGGCGATATATCCAGCAAGGCCAAAAGGAATGACAAAGGCGACAATGGAGAGAAAGGAAGAAATGGAGCAAAGCAAAGACAATAAGAAAACAAAGGGGCAAGAGAATAGTCCTAAGCTATTGCCCCCACGCGAAAATCCTTGGACAGTGGTGAGTGACCCCCAATTTGAAAACCGAGAGACTCCAAACAAGACTTTCTCCTATGAGATTGAGCCAAAAGAAGCTGACTGGGAAAAAAGATGCATAGTGGGTGAATTACAAGACATGAAGCTTCTGGCAGAATTTGAGGAGGTGCTCGCTGCCCACACAAACCCTCCGGTGCCCCTGCTATATGGCAAAGGAAATCAGGTTTTCATGGAGTGTAATAATCCGAAGCAGAAGGAAGAGATCCTAGGAATCAAGGAATTCTGGATAGGGAAATGGCTCTCTGCTTTTTATCCTTATAATTCCAATGCTAAGATGGAGAATACGCAATGGATAGGAATTGAAGGTGTTCCTCTGGCCCTCTGGTCCACCAGTGTACTCTTCAAAAGAAATGGTTGGATTATGGGAGAGTTTTGATCAAGTCACCAAGGCAGTTACACAGCGATGGCCAATTCATCCTCAAATTTGGCGATAAGCAAGAGACAGGTCGAGTCTTCCGGGATCCATACCTAGGGATCATCCCATTCCTTATGAATTGGAGTATCACAAGGCTTTAGCGCAAGGATACCTTGTCTGATGGATCAGTTATAGGCTCTGTAGGGGAATGGCAAGAGAATATGGGAGTGGACATGGAAGCAGCTGATCCTTCCCTCCAAAATAGAGAAATTGGATACATGGAAACTGTAGAGACCGAGGTACAGAAGCATTCCACCTCCAAAGCCCCAACCTGCAGTATCAGCCCACACATGGAAAAGCCACACCACCCAACGGTATATTATGTAAGAAGATCAAGGGGGCAGTATAAAGAAAATAAATGGGTAATTGACAGACTGGTAGACGAAGAAACACAACGAGCACTAAGTATGATGAAAATGATGGAATGTGTTGTGGACTCCACCAAGATGGAGGGAATGAAGGAAGAAATCAGGAGGAATTTAGTCCTCAAATAGGTGAAGAAGCTCCCGTGAGGAATATTTCAAATGGATAACATTCTCAGTATAAATTGTAGAGGCTTCAAGAATGCAATGAATTGAGCAAGATTGAGAGAAATTGTGTTAAAATGGAAAATAGAAATCCTATGTATTCAGGAAATGATGCTTCAAGAAATAACAAACCAACAAATACACTCAGTATGGGGAAACAAAAATCTGGACTTCCGATGGATTCCCTCAATAGGCCTCTCAGGGGGGCTACTAACTATCTGGAACCCCGAATTCTTCTCCTTGGAGACCGAACAATATTCAGACAGATGCATCGGATTGTGGTGACTGATCCAAGGGAAAGCGTGGTGGCTCCTCAATGTATATGGAGCTTTAGACACAATTGGGAAAAAACATCAATGGAACTGGATAAGTGGTCAATTGGAAGGATGGAATGACAACTTCCTATGGATAGGAGACTTCAATGTCACACTTGATGCTTCAGAGAGGCGAGGCTCCACACATGACCTAAGAGCTCAAGATGACTTTCATGATTTCTTGACACAGAATAAGATCAAAGACCTACCACTAGGGGGTTGCTCCTTCACATGGAAAAACAAGAGTGGCACAAAGTTAAGTAGGATCGATAGAGCAATATTGAGAGTTGAACATGATAGTTTTTACCACCTTAGAGGTCTCCCTTGAACAATCTCCGACCATCGACCATTATTATTTGAGCAAATTAAGGAAGACTTTGGCCCGACACCCTTCAAATTCTTCAATGTTTGGCTGCAAAACAAAGACTTTACAGAATTCGTAAAGGTGACATGGAGTAATATGACCGTATCACGATCCCCCTTATTTTGTTTGAAGGAAAAGTTGAAACTCTTAAAAAACTGCATTTAACCATGGACCAAAGCTCACATCTCTACAAACGGGGAAAAATTGGAGAGCCTCACGAGATATGTGGAAGAGCTAGAGAAGGTAATGGAGGAAAGGGATCTCTGCCCAGAGGAGTTGCTCTTATACTCAACACATTATCATGAACTACAATCGATTCTCAGGAACTACAATCGATTCTCCAACATAAATTATTGGAGAAAAAACATCAAAGTAAGACTAAATGGATCAGCGAGGGAGATGAAAACTCTCGGTTTTTCCACAATCTCAGTAAGCCAGGCAAACCCAAAGTTCCAATCAAAGGTATTATAGTGGATGGACAATGGAAAACTGACGCCCATACTATAAAAAAGGAAGCTAAAGATTTATATTCCTTACTATTCAAGGAGACATGTCTACATCGGTCTATTCTGAATATGACTGAATTACCAACTCTGGAGCAACATATGTTGGATTTCTTTGAAGTCGAAATAGTGGAAGAAGAGATCAAAGAAGCAATCCGGTAAGGTGGAGCAAATAAGTCCCCAGGATCGGATGGGATAACTTATGAATTCCTAAGATTCTTCTGGGATATTCTGAAAATGGAGATGGTGGCAGCAGTCAAGGACTTTGAGCTAAATCGGGTCTTCCCTCGAGGATGTAACCCATCCTTTGTGGCATTTATCCAAAAAAATCCCAATCCACTCAGCTATGAGGATTTCAGACCAATTAGTCTTATATACAAGATCGTGGCGAAACTCCTTGCAAACAGACTGAAAAAGATCCTCTTATCATTGATCAGCCCTTCTCAGACAGCGTTTCTCAGCGGTAGACATATTATAGACGAAGTTCTCATTGCAAATGAAGTTGCTTCCTTTGCAAAAAGATCTCACAAACCATTGATGATATTTAAGGCGGACTTTCGGAAAGCTTTTGATAGCGTTAATTGGTCCTTCCTGCTGGATGCCATGAGACTGATGGGATTCAGCCCAAAGTGGATACAATGGATCAAGGCATACTTATCTTCCTCTACGATGGCTATTTTGGTAAATGGTAGCCCTACTGGTTTCTTTCAGCCAACTAAAAGGATTCGCCAAGGAGACCCATTAGCACCGTTCCTCTTCCTTATCATTGCTGAAGTTCTTAGCAAGTTAGTGGAGAAGGCAGTCTCCATGGGACTTTTTAAAGCCTTTAAACTGGAAGATAGTACCTCTATATCTCACTTGCAGTTTGCCGATGATACACTAATGTTCGGAGACTAGGATGAGCAAAATCTAAATTTCATCAAATATTTATTTACAGGTTTTGGTCTCCTCTCCGGTCTACAGAAAAATGCACACAAGTCTTCTTTGATAGGTTTGAATGTCCCTATAGGCAAGGTCAATCAATGGGCCTCAAGATTAGGTTGCCAAGCATCAGACTTCCCACTCAAATATTTAGGGATGCCTCTAGAAAGAAAGCAGGTCAAAGCTGGTTCCTGGAAGACTATACACAAATTAATGAAGAATAGGCTTGGGACATGGAAAACCAAACTAATGTCTTATGGTGGAAAGTTAACTCTCACTAATGCGGTACTCTCAAGTCTATCCCTCTACTATATGACTCTCCTTAAGGCCCCAACATCAGTACTCAGGGAGATGAAATCCAACAGAAGAAATTTCTTCTGGGGAGGAAAGGCATGGGGAAAAAGAACTTCACTTATGAAATGGAGTTTGGTCACTACCCTTCTAGAGGTTGGTGGTCTGGGAATAAAGAACCTTCAACTCCATAATTGGTCTTTGTTATTAAAGTGGATATAGAGATTCTTTACGGAGTATGACACTCAATGGAGCCATATAATAAAAGCAATATACGGCCCTAGAGGAGGTTTGGATGGCTTTGGTACACCGATTTCAGGCACTATTTGGTCGAACATTTCGAAGGTCTACTAACTTTGCAAAGAAAAATTTCCAGCAGCTTCCCTTTTAGTGAGATGGTGGCTGGGAAATGGCAACAAAATACAGTTTTGGCATGATCTATGGACTTGAAACAGAAAGTTGCAAGAACTCTACCCCCGAGTTTATGCCCTCTCAGAAAATAAAGGAAATACAGTGAAGGAAATGTGAGATATAATAGAAGGAGAGTGGCAGTAGACCAAATTGCCTGGGTAAACAGTAGGGGTGCTACAGCAGTGCAAAGACATGAGCTCCTAATCTTACTTAGAAACCACGACTTGAATCTAGACACATGCGACGTGCCAACTTGGGGAGCAACGGGAAAACAATTCCAATGCAAGGATACATACTTATTAATGACTGCCAATCAGCCTCAATCAACCTTACCATTAACAGTGGATTAGTGGAAGGAGTGGTGGCCCAAGAAAACAAAAGTTTTCACTTGGCTTCTCTTACACAAAAGACTTCCAACATCCCTTCTACTCTACAGGAGAGGAATGCTATATGGTTCTGTAGTATGCCCGATGTGCAGTAAAGGAGAGGAGACTTGCAAGCACTTATTTTGGGAATGCGAGATAATTCAGGCATTTTGGAGACAGTGTAATACATGGTGGTCAACAAGCCAACACTCCACTACGTCTCCTACATGAGAATCACTTCTACAAATGATACAAAAGAAACCATCCAAATCCAAAGTCAAAAGAGCTATGAAGTTTTCGATCATAGCTCTCCTTTGGCGTTTCTGGTTTTGTAGAAATCAACAGATTTTTAGCGAAGGGAAAGATATGCGTCCCTTTAGTCTTTTTGATTTGCAATTGTATACCTTCGACATTATTAAACATCGAGGTAAGCTTAGTAGGTTACAACTTTACGAATGGATTCAAGCGCCACGTGAGGCAATTTTGAATGCATCCACTATGTAATCTTGTGTAACCGTTCTTAGATGTTGGGGGGTAACTTTCCGTTACCTCCCAAGAAATGAAATGAATGAAAATCTTTCCGTTCAAAAAAAAAAAATTCTTGAATCCTAAATAAAAATCTGAATGCACAAGGCCATTGAATAGAATCTACTCTAGTAATTTGAAATATATTGGCTGCACAAAAAGCATGAAGACTAAGCCAAAATTAACAAGGGAAGTTTGTTTACCTGTCGTAGCAACACGGATAGGAGTCGACGGGTGACTTCGTGGGTTTCATTGTCCCGGGCCGTGGCTACGGCATCGATCTGTATAAGGACAGAAAGATAAGAGAGAAAATTTGAAACCGAAACTCGATATACTAATCAGCTATATGATTGACCTCATCTAGGAAAACAATAGCACCATTTGGGAAGTCATTAGCAAGAGAAAAAACTTTCCCCAACAAACGCTCACTTTCACCATAATACTTCGACATTATAATCTCAAGAGGAACATACAACAGTGGGATGCCCTGTAGAGAAAGAAAATTGCTTTAAATTTAAAAGGCTAATTCTAACCAAGTGCAAATGATGCAGTAGGAGGCATGCATTCTGATTTCATACTTAAGGAATGGTATATTTCCGGCATAGAAGATACGAGTGCTGAAAGAACAAAACGTACTGATTTATTCAGTAAATAATGGAGAAAAATTCACAATTGACCTATTGAGTTATCATAATATGACTAATTTAAGAAGATGCCCCAAGGCATAAGAAACTACCGTTTGATTAGCTATTACACGGGCACATGAGGTCTTCCCAGTACCTGGAATAAAACTAAAATTCAAAATTTGGTTACCTGATAATACTGTAGACAGCTCAAATTAAATGAAAAAGTTAAATATGTTCAAAAAGGAAGAACTAGAAATTCGGAAGTGAAAGAATTTGAATTGACAAGAATGGAATAAGGACCTGGAGTGCCTGCTAGGCTAAAACATTGATTTGATTCAAAAAAGATAATTAGGCAAAGGCTGAAAATCACTACATAAAAGCTCTTGTTTACATCTCTTCACTCAAATTGTTATAACCGGAATATAGCCACATGTAAGTCTTCCAAACGAGTTTACTAAAGAATCATCAGATTTATTTTTAGCCAAGAAAATGTATTAATACAGAATTATAGAAAAACTTTCACCTGGATGTGAATTTTAACAGTTATATCATCCTTTAATCAAATCAACAATAGGCTATCAAAATTATACCAAGCAAATTGTTCAGGCAAGACTGCTAACCTGGTGGGCCTTCAAAAAGCACTGCACGAGGTCTGTTCGTTTCAAACTTACACCGAGTACCATGGGCAATATCATCATACACTTCAGGCCTTCTCAGAGCCAGTAATATTGTGTCTTCAATTTCCCTAGAAGAATAGGTTTCAATTAAAATTGAAGAAAATGCATACTAAGAAAATAAGTACGTCTTAGCAAGGGATCAACTAGGTCCAATGATTTCATTGTAGGAAAAATTGTTACATATTCTTGAAAAATAATATCCAAAAATCAAAAGAGAAACACAGGAATGTCAAGGCTTGTTTGAACAAGGCCAGTTATCTAAAGTACAGTGCTTAATGGTAGTAGTTTTCATATATATCAACAGTACCTCTTTTGATAATCATAGCCAGCAATATTGTCCCACGATATGTCAAAACTCGAAAGTTCTTCATTTGATTGTTTAGCTCCATAAACCTGGACCCCCATTCCTTCAAGACTTTCAATTGTTTTTCCCATGTTTGGCACCCTAGAAGCATCACCCTTGAATTTAGCTCCAATGCTATTTGGTTGTCCAGCTAAATGCAAGATATATGCCAGAGCCTCAAGCTCCTCAGTAGTAAAGCTCCCTTGCTTTATGAACTCAATTTCCTGCACATATCTATGCGGTCAAACACTAATTAACAAAGCTCATGGTGTTCATATATAGTAAAAAGAACAACTGCCAATTACAAAATCATACAGTTTTTTCAGAACTAATGAGAGAACGAAATATCAAAATACAGAACTCCTCATCACTTTCATTATCCCCAAGTTGACCTCCACTATTTGCATTGTCCGTTTTTGGGCGAGTAAGTGCCAGTTGCCAGGAAACCCCACTGATAAAATAGAAACGAAATGCAATCTCCAGTAGGAAAATATAACATGTTGATTCAAATCAAAATGAAGGAAATAATCAGTAACCTATCCCAAACTCGCAGGTTCATATCTGAACCAACCGGATTATCTGCCGTATTAACTCCAAGACGGGAAACAATCTTAGAGATTAGTAATGGAATTTCACAGGATGGAGGAACTTGGAACCTGAATGATACCTGCTAATAAGCAACTATTAGATTGAAATCATGCTGATGGATGAGACCATGGAAATAATACCACAGCAAAGAAAACTCACAGGCATGTGATTAGAGAAACAAGGTAACAAAAAACCACATCCTGATTGAAAGTACGACTACTAACCTTTTTCCCCTTAACGGAAACAGTAAACCGAGGACAAAAGCTAGATCTTGCTCCATTTTTTCTAAGCAATTCCTCCAATCGCGCTTTCTCTCTCCTTGCAATGTCCTGCAGGTCATTAAGGCTCAAAGAAGGCACTGGTTCTGGTGAAGGTGGAGCTTTGGAAGATGCAGACAGTGAAGAACTTTTAGTTGCATCCTGAAATTCCATATCGTGTTATATAACGAAATTGAATGTAATGCTGCTGTCATATCATTGTCAGCATTAATTTGCATCGACTATTAAAAGTGAAAGGAGCAAATACCTCTGTCTCGGCAAAAGCTTCATTTAGCATTCCTAAACCAAATAAACCAGCTAAAACTGCCGGAAGAGGCAGCCTCCCAGCAACGTCTTGTCTTTTGCCTTCTGCAGCATTGTTTGGCTGCTGTTTGAAAGATTCTAGTTGCACAAAATCATAAAATAATAGCTCACAATAATGGAAAATATCATCCCAGAACCTAGAACAAAGGCATTAGAACCCAGAGACAAAAACAGAGGCGACCACTACGATTGAAATGTTCAAAAAAATGTGACAAACGAAATGCTAATCAGCACGGTTTTTTTCTAAGAAAATCTGGATAACGGCTAATAAAATAAGTCACCGTTGCTACTACCATTTAGATCACCCAAAGGATCTTGTAAATCCCAAGAAAAAAATATTGAAAGAGAAACAAAACGACAAAGATGTGGGGATTCGACGGATACCTAGAATTGCAATGCAAGAGCAGAAGGCATCGTTGGACAGGGGCTGCGATGGTGGCACCTGGAGTTGAGTATAGGCCGTGAGGGAAGGAGGAGGAGTTAGGATTTTTCTCGAGGTGATTGTACGGTATGGCTGCAGTTTTCTAGCGGCGCGCCAGATGGACGTCATGGACTTCACCGGGAACTTAGAGTGCATCGGCGGATGGCGGCGCGTTTGCGTGGTACTGAAGAAACGGAATTCATATACTATTCGTTTCATTTACAATTTACATTATAGATAAATTAGTGCAATTGGACCCAACCTTGATTACTGGGCTACGATTTTTGCAGCCCATTAATCGAAACCCTCTTTTCAGAATCGTGACATTGCCCAAATCTTGTGCAAATTTTTAGGTGTTCCTCATTTACCATTTGCTTCCTGGGCAGGGAATGATAATTACAGTTTAGAGATCAGAAACCGTCTGCATTGGCCTTGTTCACTTTCTTTTTTTGCCAGGGAATTCTCAATTTCAGTTATAATCAGTATCCAATGGCGAAGGGCGAGAATGAAGGATTTATGGAAATCGACGAAAAAAATTCCGCTGCCGTCGATTTAAATGCCGGCCCTAAGTTCTCCATCAATGGTATATTTCTTCAAAATAACTGATTTGGTCATTCATGCGTAGAGAAGATTTTCTAAAATTTTTTAGCGGGATTTCAGTGTTGCGGCTTGTCAAATCTGCTCAAATGCAGCACGGATTGCGATTGGGTGATTACACCCGTTATCGGTAAATCGCTATTTCGGCTTAAATTTCATAACTTTTTCGGCCTAGCCGTGTTTCAGAAATTTTGGCTGATACAGTGTTTTCTGTGGGTTTCTGATAATTTAATTAGAAACTGTATAATTTTTTTAATAAAAATAAGAAACTATACCATTTTTTGTATTTAATCGTAAATGATTTTTTGTGAATGATTAAATGGATGTATTTTTAGGAATTTTTTAAATCTAAAAGTGATATTTTCGAAATATCAGCTATGAAAATCTTGGGGGAATGAAAGCATGCTGCATGTTTTGTACTTCTTTTTGGTCTAATGACTGGTTAGCTTTGGCAGTTAATATTTTTCTCAAATTATGATCTTAATGAATGATTGGCGAAATGCATGTCTTTATATTTAGGAGATATTGTACTGCGCGTTTAAGAAGACTGTACAAGTCACTGAAGTTTACACATGGTCGTGGAAAGTATGTGAAAAGAGCCATTACTGTGTCTACTGTGACAGAAGTCAGGTAGATATTGTGCTGCACATTCTTGCATCGTCTCTATTTTATGTTTGTGGTTGCTTTCTTATGATTTAACAACCTTACTTGCAACTGTATTCTGTTGTCGATTGAATGCCTTCTGGTGCCTGTAACATCAGTTTAACCAGGAAATATTTGAGTTATTTTTAAAGGTTTCTGCATATGCTTCTGTACTCTGCTGAAAGAGCATGGAGTTATGCCATGGAAAAGAAAACGTTACCAGATGGTCCAAGCGCACGCCAAAAAGGCCATCTCATTTGCAGACTTAGGAAGGCTGTAAAGTGGGCTTTCCTTTTCAAGGATTTGTGTGTCATCAAAGGAGATTCAAGAACATCGCTGGAAGCAGAGGTGATTTTTACTATTTCTTGTTACTTCACGTTGTTTTCAGTTCATAAATTTAATTCTACGAAAGATACCATAAATTGATTATAATTTCCTTTCTTTTATTGTAAACCTTGAACTAATGACTCTAGGATTATTATATTCCATAATTAACATTTTTTAGTATTATTTTGTCTAACTAAAACTATTACCAGGAACAGCCTTTCCTGAAATCCAGGAAATTATGAGTCAGTTGTTGACATCAACTTGTTGTAATGTGATAAAAATTCCATATAATTTTTGAATTGGATCTTTACATATTTCTGGCTATTCTGTTGTAGGCCATTTAGTTTTCATGTTTTTTTTAGAAATTCTTTTTGTGATTATTTCCGGTAGAGGATTTGCATAAAACTCTGAGTTCCTGATTCTTGTCGATATGTTATGTAACTTTGATTTGCTAATTGTTGGAATGTGGGCTCAGCTCCGTAATTTTTTTAAAAACTAGATGATATGTTCTGGGTGTGAACTCCATTAGACATAGTTGCAAATTTTTTAAGAAAATATAAGTAAATAATAACTTGGTAAATTACTTGCGTATTTTTTTTAATTTGCAGGCCTATGCCTCATATATGAAGGGATGTCTCTTATTTGAACAAGATCAACAATGGGATGTAGCTGTGAAGTGTTTTAAGAGCTCAAGGTATCATCTATTTAAGTGGCACTTTCTGTTAACCTCTAACGTTTGTTTCCTCATGCTTCATGTTTGAACTTTAGGTACTCCTAAGACTAAATAATATTATTTTGGTTTGTTTTTTTGAGAAAAATGTGTGATTAGCTAAGCTTACAGGGCTGTTTATGAGGAACTTGGGAAGTATGGAGATCTAGAGAACCAGGTTTTGTGCCGGGAGCGTGTTGAGGAACTTGAGCCTAGTATAAGGTACTGTCTACACAAGATTGGGGATTCAAATTTGCAAACATCTGAATTGGTCCAGATGGGAGAAATGGAGGGACCTGCTCTGGATCTTTTCAGAGCTAAACTGGAGGTAGTTTTTCTCTTGCTTATTCAATAGATATGTTTATAATGGGATGATGCTTTTTAAGTTTCAGATTGCTCATCTTGCCAGTCTTTAGTTGTCTTATATTTTATACTTTTCACTGAAGAATGTCACTTAAACTCTGATTTGAACTGTATAGGCAGTCATGGCTGAGGCCCGATCCCAGCAAGTTGCTTCTATGACTGAATTCGAGTGGCTTGGCCATAAATTCCCTATATCAAGTGCCAAAACTAGGGTTGCCATATTAAAAGGTATCGTGTTCTTGGCTTTTCAAGCAATGTTATCTTAGTTGTAGATTTTCCTTGGGTAGTTGATGCTGCTCTTTTTTGCGTGGAATTTTACTCAAATCCTTAATATAAAAGGGATATTATATCTTGATGGTGGAATTGAATGTTCTTTGTTCTTAGAGTAGTCCTTTGAATTCTTATCTGGTGCAGTCGCCCAAAAGGAAATAAAATGTTTTTCTTAATTCTTGTGCATATTTTAAATTTTTTGTTTACAATATTTTTCTCTCGGTACATGTACACAGTAAGCTTCATTTAGTGTTCTTCTGTTACATGAAAATTCGTCAGCTCAGGAACTGGAAAGAGATGTGAGTGGTCCATCTGCAGACTCCATTCATGCAGAAAAAAAGCTAGTAATTTTTGACAAAATTTTTGCTGCTTATAATGAAGCCCGGAGTTGCTTGCGAAATGACTTGGTATGCAATGTTCCTTAGCTGGTTCTCTCCTGCTGCATCTTTTCCAACCACAGAAGAGTGTGTGTGGCCATTTTGTTCTTTGATTCTATAGTTTTGTATTTTTAGGCTGCTGCTAATTCTGAAACCTTGAAAGATGAACTCAGTGGTCTCGACAAAGCTATTGGCGCTGTCTTAGGAAAGAGAACCATAGAGCGCAATCAGTTATTAGTGAGCATGGCAAAAAGTAAACTGAACAAGGTTCGTGATGATAAAAATGAAAAGGTGACGAAACCTGAAGAACTTGTCCGGTTGTATGATCTCCTGCTGCAGGTGCATAAATTTTCTATTGTCAACTTCATATTTTATTTCCGCTTTAATTCATAACAATATGCTTTCTCACGCACATGGCCACAGAAGTTTGTGTTCCACATCTTAAGTATTCGAATAATTATAAGTAATATGTACTTTATATGCAGAATATTACTGATCTCGTTGACCTGGTTAGCTCAGGAAGGGATCTGAAACCAGAGGAAATTGGTTTTATTCAAGAATATGAGTTAAAAAGTGTTCTTTTCCGTACAATAAGGTTCGTGTTTTTTATTTACGTCTTCAACTGCATTTATTCACCCTGTTTTCCAGGCCTTAGTGAATTTTGGTATAAAAGGCGAAGATATGATTTTAGCTTCAAATAAAAAATATATCGTTCAGAGTTTCAACACAGAAATCTTCGAACTACTCTTGTGCAGTTACCATATTGTTTGCATAGTGCATTGATTCAAACAAAATCTAGACACGAGCATTCTATATCTACTGCAGGTGCTTCTACTTGGCCAAGTCTTATAGTCTAGCGGGAAAGAGAGCAGAAGCATATGCCTTGTTTTGTAGATCACGCACTCTTGTTAGCGCTGCAGTGAATAAAATGTCAAGTTCAAATGATCCTGATCAGGTGTTCAACAACATGCAACTTTGTTTCCTTTATCGTGTGCTCATCCTTCATCGTAAATTCGTTATTTTCAGAAATCATTTACCAATGTGAAGTTTTTGCTTATAGAGGTCCCGTTACAAAGTTTTGAAAGTATATATTGTTTCATTTCTCTGACAGATTATAAGCAAGGAACTGAAACAATTGGATGATGATTGTCGAACGAATATTTGTGTAGAACACGCAGCTGGGATTATGGAGGAGGAGAAGGTTCCAGAGCATCTTTCAAAAAAAATAGCAAACATATCAATTACAGCAACTGATAAAAAGGTGCGAACTCTAGCTTTTTATACCGATGAATGAAGCTCTAAATATATTTCTTAGTTGGTACAAGCCAATGTTTTCATACCGGACAGTATATTGTCGTTATACCATCCGGTACATCAAATATCGGGCATAACCAGTATTTTTTTGTTACCGCCCGGTACCGGATATTAGGGTCTATTTTATGGTTTTTCAGGTCCGAACCAGAAAAACTAATTAAATATTAATTTTTTAGAAAATAAAATAAAATTTGGTATCGACCGGTATACCGTCCGGAATACCAGTCGTATCGTTCATACCGGTCTGGACCGGTATGAAAACATTGGTACAAGCTACTCCTACTAACTTTCCCAGTACTTCACCTCATAATCTATTGGCTTGCGAATTTTTATACCGACGAATTCTTGATCGAATCATGTTTGGTTATTCCAAGGCATTTCCTTTTGTACTTCAGGTTGAGAAAGTGCTGGTAGATAATTTGGACGAGTATGAGTCTGCTGGTGGTAATCCCACCAAAAAGATAACTCCTCATATAGCTTCATTTCCACCTTCCTTTCAAGCAGTTCCTCGAAACCCGATCGTCATCGATCTGGCCTACAATTCACTAGAGTTCCCATCACTCGAGACCCGAATGAAGAAGGAAGTTAAAGGCGGGTTCATAAGCAGGCTATGGAGATGAACAAGCTGAACTTCAACTTATAATGCAAGTCCAATATTTCTCAAAGATTCTATGTGATAATTTTGACACTGTTATTGTTCTCCATCTTTGAAAGATTCATATTTGTTGGAAGAATCATTTGTTGTTATGGCAGTAAGAATTGTTTTTGTTTAAACTTGGCTCGTGTTTTTCGCTATAAAATCGACAATCCTTTCTAGTTCTATGTATTTTTAGCTATACTTGGGGCTTGGGAGGATCAGCAACCGATTTCTTTATACAATCGACGATCCCTTCACAATCCACCTCAGGTAAAGAACATCCCGAGTCGTCCCGGTACGAGTGAGGGGATCGTAAATTGCCGTGAGTTTGGCAAGCCTTCATTGTTTTGCAGTGTTCTGCTTCGTCGTCTCTAATGTTGAGAAACACATCATACAGATTCTCTGAGACCAATGAGATATCTCTGTGTTAGTTTGTGAACAAATCTGCTTTTGAAACTTGCTTCTATGAGAATTACCAATTTTTGGGCGTCGAGAATTTGGAGGTCTTGATGTTTGGAACTCATCTTTGGAGAGATTGAGATTGTTAAGCAATATGCAATATGAGAGTAGAAGATTAAAACAGAAACTAAACTCACCAAACAAGTAGAGATCTTCTGTGTAATATTTCACTGCAACTTCAGGAGCAGGCAGCTTCTCCAACGCCTCTGTCGAAAAGAAAAAACAATGTTTTATAAGAAAGGTAGATCCGTAGTTAGATGGTTCTCAGATTAAAAGTGCGATGAGATCCTATGATTAACGCACAAAAAAAAAAAATTCCCGGTGCATTCATCGTAAAAAAATCACGATTATCACAACTGTTAAAACTAGTTGTTGTCTCACGATTTAAAAAGACTAATTTACATTATAATATTATTATATTTATTTATTTTTTTATATAAGATATATATTAGTAATTTTACATAAATCACGATCATAATACCACAATTTAATCAAACATATTTAAAAATTTACGATCGTCATATCTCACGACACCTCAATTTTAAAAATTTAAACTAAACAAACTAATTAGCATTACTTTTGCATAAACCAAATTCGAACCCCGTAGTCTAATAATGAAGTTTTATATGCATTGCTTGAAGTGAAGCTATGAAAAAAACAATACCTTTTTCAGCCTTGATAAATTTGTCGTAAGTTTCGAATGCATGATTCTCTACGCATTCGGAGAAATGATCTGCAACGATAAAAGTGAAATATGGCATCCAACAATGAAAAATCATCTCCTAGAACTCACAAAATGCAGAGAGGAATGAAAAATTAACTCATACATGCCATTCTCGGACTCAACGCATACATAAAAACCGTCACGAAGTAGTAGATGAACGCAATACTCTGAGCAAGGAATCGATCAAACCACCATGAATTTCCCCCTAATTCCTGCATGAAAATAGAGGGGATAACATTTCTTCCTTGTCCTTGTCATTAGCTCAAGGTTATTGTTACCAAAGAATCATCCGGAAATAAGTTACGGGAATATCCGGTGAGTAAACGAGAAGAGAAAGACTATTACTTCCATAATAAGCAAATGATGCATCTCATTCCAGCTCTCAGCAAAATGAACTTTCAAATAGTCAGCTCTTCGCCACCATCCGAAACTCTCGTACATGTGCAAAACAGACATGAATGCTGCCAAGATACAAAAAAGAATCGATAGACTATCATGATACAAGAATTCACTGCAAATTATCTGGAAATTTTCATTTTGGTTTAAAAATTCAATCTAGGCAAGCACTACATGTAACAGGCAGGTTGCTGAAAACCGAGTCCGGAAAAATGACAATGAGACATATGCTTAAAAATTCACATTATTACCGAAGTAAGGAACCCTTGCTATAGTCTCTAGAACGTAAAACCTTGGATAAGAACGATCATGGTAAAACGAGTCGAGAATATTTATCACAGTATCCTGAAATGTTCAATGAAACAACATTACTCAGAAAAGTGCCAGTTAACAACACAGTTGAGATTGCAGTACATTTGTTAAAGATTTTGTGATAGTAAGATGAAAGCACATCGTATTCGAATATGACCAACGTATAAATAAACTAAATTTATGTTGCTTACCGTAAGAATGACATTTGTAGATTGCTCAATTTTAATGATCCATTTCTCCATATTACTAGAAGGGGGTGAAGCTTCTCCCATCTCTGAACTTCTTTCTTCAGGGAAAGCTTTTGGATCAAATGACTTCTCAACAGCTACTTTCTCATCATCCTCTTGTAATATTGTTGCTTGAACTTGGAGCAAATTTTGTCTTCATAACAAACAATCCAATATTAAAGCAAATTCAGAATTATATTAACCAAAATCCCAGGTCAATAAAAAGACATTTTATGTACCAGAAGCAGAATTTAAATGTTCAATTTTCTACCCAATCAAGAAACAAAAGAGTCAAACTAATACCGCTTCCCGGAGACGCGTGATTGCCGAGCTATGCGATCAGTCCCATTGTGAAACGACCTCCACAAGCGACGTGGCTCTATTGCACCGCAGAACAGCGAAGAGAAGACAAAGTGCTTCGCTTTGGGGAAAAAGACCAAGCGCGATGGAACCACAACTCCAGAAACAGTATAATTAGAAAGAGACATGGTAATAATATCTGTCTACTCTTTTCCAGCAGATTAACCCAAAAAACTCAGGCCGTTTGAACAGAAATTGGGATGAAGAATCTAATTCAGAAACAAGTTCAACGGTCTGCTCCCCATTTCATCGAACAGTAAGCAGGCAAATCAAATTGCGAACATTCTACACGCAGGCTACGACGATATTTTGGTTCCTGAATAAATATCTGCCTTGACAAATAAACATTTCATAAATTACAGGATAATGCCTAACCTAACATGTTTTTGTAATAGAATTTGGGGATCATATTTAAAATCATTTTAAATTTAGTATCTAATATTTCTTAATTTTAACAAATCTATTTCTCAAAGTTTTTTAAATGCAAAGCAATTTTCATACTTTACAATTTTGACAAAATTAATTCACATAATTTGTAAATCTAGACAAAATTAGTTCTAAAATATTAATGTATTTGACAAAATTTATACTGAAAGTTTGTGACTAATTGTGTACTTCATGTTGGGAGATTCGCGCAAAATACCACCGATTCTGAACAGTGCCGTAAATTTACCACCATTCGCGTTAGCCAATCGCGAATTGCATTTTTTACGTAATTCGCGATTGCCTAACGCGAGCAGAAAGAAGGTCGCGTTAGGCTAACGCGAATTGAACTTTATTAATCTGTTCCTTTCTTTCTTTCTTTCTTTTCTCCTGCGCGCAAAACCTAATTCTAATCTTCCAATCGCGATTCGTAAGCCTCAAACGCGATTTCCTCCCGACAAACGTTTTCCGGTTACTCCCGTACGGACATTCGACCAAACAACTTCGGAGTTTTCGATTTAACGGATCCTACTGTCGAAGGTATGTATTTTAGGGTTTAGGTCGGGTTTTTTATTAGAGCAAAGTTTTGATTTTGTTACGATAATTTGTTATGATTCTGATATTACCCGGGTATATTCTCTTGTATTTATTCTCACCCGGGAGCTCGTCTAACGTGGTTATTGGTATTTTCGCTATTCTCGGTATTCTCATATTTTTATCGGATGGCATTCTCAAGTGGTATTCTCGTAATTCTGGCTTGCCGAGCGACATGTAAAGCCTCTGTAAGCATTTTGAAGTGTTTCGGGCCATTTCGGCTCCGGACGAAGCCAGGGGTATTTTCGTCATTTGCCACCGGGAGCGCACTGGACAGGTGCAATAAGGTTGCCTGGCTGCGAATTCACTATCTAAAAGCGAATGATCGATATACGAGGTTCTCGGGAATTTTCTGATCGTATTTTCGACTAACATCTTGTCCGAGTTGGTTCCCGAGGCTTCGAGATCTACATGGCATTTATTATGTCATAATTAATAATATTTAATCATTTTNTCCCGGAGACGCGTGATTGCCGAGCTATGCGATCAGTCCCATTGTGAAACGACCTCCACAAGCGACGTGGCTCTATTGCACCGCAGAACAGCGAAGAGAAGACAAAGTGCTTCGCTTTGGGGAAAAAGACCAAGCGCGATGGAACCACAACTCCAGAAACAGTATAATTAGAAAGAGACATGGTAATAATATCTGTCTACTCTTTTCCAGCAGATTAACCCAAAAAACTCAGGCCGTTTGAACAGAAATTGGGATGAAGAATCTAATTCAGAAACAAGTTCAACGGTCTGCTCCCCATTTCATCGAACAGTACGCAGGCAAATCAAATTGCGAACATTCTACACGCAGGCTACGACGATATTTTGGTTCCTGAATAAATATCTGCCTTGACAAATAAACATTTCATAAATTACAGGATAATGCCTAACCTAACATGTTTTTGTAATAGAATTTGGGGATCATATTTAAAATCATTTTAAATTTAGTATCTAATATTTCTTAATTTTAATAAATCTATTTCTCAAAGTTTTTTAAATGTAAAACAATTTTCATACTTTCCAATTTTGACAAAATTAATTCACATAATTTGTAAATTTAGACAAAACTAGTTCTAAAATATTAATGTATCTGACAAAATTTATACTAAAATTTTGTGACTAATTGTGTACTTCATGTTGTATTGTTTCATTGAAGGGTGTTTTATCTTAAATTATATCTAGTTAAAAATTAAAGAAAAAATTGAGAAGAATAGATATTTCTTTCATACCATCCTACCCTATATTTGTATAATATCCTAATAGATAAGAATCTTCGTAATAAGTATCTAAGCACTAATCTCTTTAACGGATTCTATACATGAATGTAATTCCTAAATATGGTGTTTTAATTATGACACTCATATCACAACAATGTGGCAAATGTGACATCCCCCCAAGATGAATCATCTTGTGTAGTTGACGATGAGATGTAAGTGTCGTAGTGGAGTGTTAAACTGATTGGTGGACAATGTTTTAGTGAAATATATGTTAACTAGATCTTATGTGGTACATGCATTGGGGCTATGAGGCCTATAATATAGTTATCGTGTACTACATGACAATCAATGTACTTGTTTTGAGTGATTTGAATGATATACTTGATGTCGCAAAATATTGAGATTGACATTTCAACTCAACTCTGAAAATCTTGAAATAACGAAACTAGCCATTTCAGTTCAATTGTAGTCACTACCATACTATAGTTTATGCTTAGTGGAGTAATGAGAGATCGTAGTTTGATTCTTTGCCCTCAATGAGATGAGTTGACCATTGAGGAAAATACAATAGCACATGAGTGGCCTTCATTTTGTCGGACATGCTCTCTCCAATCAACTTCACAATGTCACGTACCAAAATTCCCCATGTGAACTGATTAATCCTTCTAATGCAGGTGATGTTGGTTCTAGACATGAGCAACAAGAGAAAATGAACAAAGACCAATCACTCTCCACAACAGACTAATTAACAGGCCACCATCCTTGTTGGGCAAATTAGCAACCCAACTTTTTGAAGCAGCCCAACTTATGCTTAGGACTATTAACTGGCTTGATAGACTCATTATCTTGTTACCATTACTCTTTTGAACGTTGGAACTCGAACTATAAGAACAGAGACATGTTGTACTAAGTTTACGATATTTTGAATGAACTTCCAACCTTCATCTTCTCTTCCTTCTGCTCCTCACCCCTCATTCTCTTCTTCCCCCTTGTCTGCGATCTAAATTCACCACAATTGGTATCAGAATCTTTCAATCCTGCCGCCAAATTGGGTCCCAAAAAGAAAGGTAAAACCAAAGCCAAGATTGACACCAATCTTTCCATGGAACACATAACAGCAGCATCCTTGGACGGACACCGTAGCCAACAAGGAGATGATTACGTTGAGTGTGATTACCAGACTCGGATACAACAACTATTCTCCTCACAACTGGATCTACTTGATTCTTTCAAACATCAGTTGATTAATCTAGAGCAAAAACTTGAAAAGAGCAATGATGATGTATTTGCCCAATTTTCAACCATCTCCCAGCAGCTCAAGCCCCTAAGCCAAGAACGATATGTACTAGGCATTAAAAATGACTACCATCCTTAGGAACACTCACAGAACCAGCCAGCAAGCTTCAACCAAACAACTAAACATCACCCATTTACCCCTCCTAGGAACCTTACTTCTTCAGACCACCCCCCCTATTTCACCAACTATTCTCACCATCCTAAAATAGATCTCCCATCCTTTGATGGTTCTGAACCCCGGGCATGGTTATGAAGGATATCCAAATATTTCTTTGTTATGGGACAAATTCCTAAGAGCAAATGGATCGATTATGCTTCTGTCTCTTTCGTTGGCAAAGCTGATAAGTGGCTCCATGGGTACTTAGCTACCAACAATTCCCCAAATTGGGATGACTTTAAATTTGAACTTTTATTGCGTTTTGATTCACTCAATCCAGAACGAGTCTTGGGAGATTTTCTTAAAATTCGTCAAGAAAGTTCCTTGGATGAATATTTAGAGCGCTTTGAGGAAATGCGATCCCATGTTTCTGCCCTCCACCCAACGCTTCCGCCGTCTTACTTTGTATCTATTATTCAGAGCGGGCTTAAGGAGAACCTTCGCATTGTCGTTTCCCACTCTGGATTGAAAACAGAATATGAAATTAAGCACCTTGCCCGTCGTAAGGATGAGGAATACTCAACAATATACAAAACAATTAAGAGCACAAGTCAACATATTGTTCCCCATAGCAGATCCCCCGTGAACAACAATCCCCACCTTCGTATGCAGCCCCAATTTCGAAAGAATCTCATACCCGACAAGATTGCTAGGGAAAGATGGGAAAAAATGTATTAAGTGTGGCCTCCCTTACTCGAAGGAGCACCGATGCAACTTAAAGCATCTATATCTCCTCACAGGTGAAGATGGAGACGAAAATGATGTCCAATTTCCCCATCTAGATCCGCAACCGCAAGAACCAATCATAGATTCAATCCAAGAAATTATCTCACTCCATACCATGATGGGAAAGTCCATGGAGAACCATCTTCGTATGATCGGTAGACATTTAAACATGGACATTCATATCTTAATTGATACAGGGAGTACTAATAGTTTCCTAGATGAATGATTTGACAAATCCCTATTATTATCACGTACTCTAGCGGTTGCCTTAGTGGTTTCCACCCCAATGGCTCCAAGACTGTCAGTTCCGAGGTTTGTGGAGACTTCAAATGGACTATCCATTCTCATCAATTTTGCTTCACATTCAGGATTTATGACTTGCGGGGAGCGTACGATATGATATTGGGGAAATTGCTTACGCTAATATAGCACTTTCTCAGCCGATTATAAGAGGATGACATTCTCCCTAAGTGTAGAGGGTAAACTAATCACTCTCCCATGCCTAAATTCAGCAGTAGAGATTTCCATGATTACTGCCCAGGAGATTGGTTCCTCTATCCGGAAGCCCTCCACTTGCTAGTTAGGAAGGCTCTATGCAATGGACACCTCAATTCATCAAGAAACTACCATAAATCCGATAATTCAATCTTTGTTGAATAAGTTTTCATGAATTTTTCAGGAACCTACTACGCTACCACCGCAACGTTCGATCGATCATCAAATCCCTTTGGTTCAAAGCGGACAGCCTAAGAAGTCAGCACCTTATCGGATTCCCTACCACCTCAAAGGTGAGTTAGAAAAGATTATTAAGGAACTTTTGGACTCCGGATTCATTCGCCCCAACACCAGTCCGTTCTCATCACGGGTATTGCTTGTTTCGAAGAAAGATGAGAGCTTGAGGATGTGCGTCGATTACCGGTATCTTAATGATATTTCTTTAAAACATCCCTTTCCGATCCCTTTAGTTGATAATTTACTCGATGAATTGCATGGTGCCAAATACTTTTCTAAGCTAGATTTACGATCGGGATTTTTTCAAGTTAGGATGCATGATAGTGACATCTATAAAACTAGTTTCGCTACACATTTGGGTTATTGTGAGTTTCTCGTTATGTCGTTTGGACTAGCTAATGCACCTTCTACATTTCAAACTCTCATGAATTCTGTGTTTGCCCCTTTTTTACGTAAATTTGTCTTAGTTTTTTTTGATGATATATTAGTCTATAGCAAGACTTGCATGAGCATTTAGAACATTTATATGAAACATTAATGCTTATGGAAACTGACTGCTATTTTCAAAGAAATCGAAATGCTCATTTGGAAAATTATCTATTGAGTATTTGGGCCACATTATATCTCAAGAAGGTGTAGCGACAGATCCTCAAAAAATCTCTAGTATGATACAATGGCCTATCGCACTTTCCCTGAAGGAGCTTTGGGGATTTCTAGGACTAACTGGTTATTACCGTCGATTCATCCGAAATTATGGAATTATCAGCCAGCCTCTCACTCAACTCTTGAAAAAGGACAATTTAGGGTGGACGGAAGCTGCTGCTGAATCTTTTATTAAGCTGAAGGAAGCAGCGAGTTCATCACCAGTCTTGGCCATGCCTGATTTTTCCAAGCCATTTATATTAGAGACAGACGCTTGTGACTCCGGAATTGGCGTTGTCATTCAACAAGAGGGACATCCAATCTCATTCTTTTCCAGGGCATTAGGAGAGAAATTCAAGGGGCACTCCGTTTATGAGAATGAATTAATTGTTGTTGTGCAAGTTGTATTGAAGTGGAAACATTATCTTATGGGGAAATTATTTTATATCAAGAGTGATCATCAAAGCTTGTAATTTCTGAAAAATCAACGTCTAGGCACTTTATTCCAACAGAAATGGATGTCTAAATTATTGGGATTTAATTTCAAAATCGTTTACAAATCTGGGAAGGAGAACGTTGTTGTTGATTCTTTATCTAGAGTTGCCTCTCTTTATTCGCTTTCATCTGTACAACCGGATTGACTCAAAAAAATTCAAGAGTCCCAAGCAGCTGATTCATCGTTAGGTCCCATACTCAAGGGAAAACACTTGCACCCTTCAGCCTTTCCAGAATACAATCTACATGGAGGTCTTTTATCCTAATGGGGCAGCATTTGTATCGCTAATGTTCCTGATATCAAGGGATGTATTTTCCTGTCCTTGCACGCCTCTACTGTAGGTGGACATTCTGGAATTACAACTACGTACCACCGTATTAAATCTATGTTCCATTGGCCAAAGATGAAGTACGATATTATAACTTGGATTCAAACCTACGACGTCTGCACCGCATCCACTTTGATTGTAGTGCTTCTCCAGGATTATTGCAGCCGTTTCTGATTCCTGAAAGACAATGGGAAAGTATTAGTATGGATTTTATCGAAGGATTGCCTACCTCTCCATCGAAGAATTATATTTTAGTCGTGGTAGATCGGTTTTCTAAATATGCACATTGTATCCTTCTTTCGCATCCATATAGTGCAGAGGTGGTAGCCTCAACCTTTATCAATTCTATTTACAAGCTACATGGACTTCCCACCTCTATCATTTCCGACCGCGATGCCATTTTCACAAGCACCTTATGGACCAAACTCTGCAGACTCATTGGAATTCATCTAAAATTATCTACCGCTTACCACCTTCAAATCGATGGGCAAACCAAGAGAGTTAATCAGTGCTTGGAAACATACCTCTGAGGTATGTGTTTACACCACCCTCATCTATGGGCAAAGTTCCTTCAACTCGCTGAATTTTGATATAATAGCTCATATCATACGAGTCTCAAGATGTCTCCATTCTAAGCACTATATGGCTATGCTCTCACCTTACTGCTTTGGGGATCCTCCACCTTCATCCCACATGCCACTACCAATACTTTTTATACTGATCGTCAAAATTTTATCAAGACCCTAAGGGACAATTTGCTACATGCCCAAAACATAACCAAGTACTTTGATGATCATCACAGAAGTGAACGATCATTTGAGGTTGGCGATCTCGTATACCTAAAGTTGCAACCCTACATACAAAATTCACTATCGCTCAGGAACAACATGAAATTGGCAGCAAGATATTATGGGCCTTACCCCCTCTTATCTCGAATAGGGAATACAGCTTACAAATTGTGCCTCCCTTCCTCATCTAGACTCCATCCGGTCTTCCATGTCTCTGTTATGAAAAAACACATCAGCCCTAGATGCAATTCTAAATCCCATAATCCGGAATTCACTCCTTCCGGAACACTAATACCACAATCCATGAACATCCTAGGTCGACGCCTTATCTCCCGCCGCAACAAACCAATAACACAATTGTTGATTCATTGGCTAGGGTCACCCCCTGCCAAGGCCACATGGGAGGACCTATCTTGGATCAATAAACGATTTCCCAATCTCGATCCTTGGGGACAAGAATCATTTTATGGGGGAGGTAATGTCACGTACCAAAATTCCCAATGTGAACTGATTAATCCTTCTAATGCAGGTGAAGTTGGTTCTGGAGATGAGCAACAAGAGGAAATGAACAAAGACCAATCACTCTCCACAACGGACTAATTAACAGGCCACCATCCTTGTTGGGCAAATTAGCAGCCCAACCTTTTGAAGCAGCCCAACTTATGCTTAGGACTATTAACTGGCTCGATAGGCCCATTATCTTGTTACCGTTACTCTTTTGACCGTTGGAACTCGAACTATAAGAACAGAGTCTTGTTGTACTAAGTTTACGATATTTTGAATGAACTTCCAACCTTCATCTTCTCTTCCTTATGCTCCTCATCCCTCATTCTCTTCTTCCCCCTTGTCTGCGATCTAAGGTCGCCACACACAATATCATGTGTCGGGTTTTATTAAATCCCCAAGGAAGCAGAACCCTGCAAGTATTTTATCACATGAACAACATTACAATGAGTTTCCCTAGGTGTTTGCATAATTTGGCCCAAATGTTGCATGGCAAAAGCCAAGTTTGTATCTAGTGTATGAAAGATATAACAATCTACCATTGACACGACGATATGGGGATGGATTAGTGAGCAAAGGAGATTTTTCGTCAAGTAACTGCAAACCTGTCGGAGAAGAAGATGATGTCGACTACGAACCAAAGAGACCTGATTTTTATATTGTCCAGTGTGAACTTTTGTTGATTTAAGATCTCTTTAGGAGAACGGAAAAAATCTAAACCAAGAAAATATTTTACCACTCCAAGATCTTTTACTGTGAACTTGGAATATAAGAAGTTATTGAGTCGAGTGATTTCATCCATAGAGGAACTTGTATAAATGATGTCGTCGACGTATACAAATAGGAAAGTAATGTGAGCACTAGTCCTTGGGGTGAAGAGAAATGGATCATTGGATTATGTCGTGACGTCAATAGAACTCAGTGTTGTTGTGAGCTCTTCATTCCATTGTCACGAAGCCTATTTAAGTATATCTAATGACTTTAATAAGCGACATACTGTAGAAGATTCGGCTTCTTCAAATCCTTGTGGAATCCGCATATAAAATTCTTCCTTTAACTTTTCATGTAGGAAGGTGTTGCTCACATCAAGCTGAAATATTTACCAAGATCATTGCGATGCTAGATTAATAAACATCCAGACTGTGGTTATCTTTGTGACTAGAGCAAGAATTTCACTATAGTCTTCGCCATTGACTTGTGTGAATCGCTAAGTAACTTAATGAGGTTTGTACATTTTTATTGAACCATATGAGTTTAGTTTCACATTATAACGCCAATTATCTAACATGTTTCTTTCTAGGAAGATGGTGATTTCCCAAGTTCATGTCTTCTGCAATGCTACAAGTTCCTCATTCATGTCACTCACCCACCTTGGATCCTAGGAGGCCTCATAATTTCTCGATGGTTCTTGGAACATGCCTAGATTAGTTATGAACGCCTTATGATTTTCATCATAGATTGGGTTTTCTGATACCATATTAACTTCATAGTCTGTCATCCATGTCGATGGTCAACAAGTTCTTTGTGATCTTGAGGATGGAATAAATGTATGTTCACTAGTGATAGAGTCAACACCATAATCATTAGATTCAACTGTTAGTTCATGGGGACCATTGATATTTGGATTATTCCATCGATCTCTATATTTGATGAATAACAGTTTGTGTTCCAAAAGGTTCTTGTTATCATATGCTGCATCAGCTTGTGTTCCTCATGTTCTTTTAATGAATTTAAAGGGATGACTTGGAATGATCCATATTGACATCCATCTATAAGGAAAGAAGTTTTTATTAAAGAATGTATCACTTGCAATATGAACCTACCTTGTCTTTAAATCAAACGGACGGTTGATGATATATATCCCAAAAATATGTAGGAAAAGAATTTGGTGTAAATTTGTCCTTATGTAAAGTAGTATCAACAACATAGACAAGACAATCAAAAACCCTCACGTTCGAATAATCAGGTTTCTTATTATATACAATTTTGTACGAAGTTTTCCATTGTAAAACTGTGGACGGAAGATAATTGATACAATATGCAGCTCCAAGAACTATATCTCCCCATAAGGATTTAGGAAGACCCATGTGAAGAATCATGGATAATACTAACTCAATTAATTGATGATGCTTTCTTTCTACACGTCCATTATGTTGTGTAGAGTGAATGCAAGTGCACTGATAAATGATTCCTCAAGATCCGAAGAGTTCATTACAAGTTTGATTAACAAACTCCAAGCCATTATCTGATCTAATCCTCTTCATATAAGTCATAATTTTCAACAGACCGTGCACGAACAGACGATGGGAGGTGAATGTTCCATCGAGCCATTAAACAACATGTTCTTCCAAATTCTAAGCACTTCGACAAACACTTAGGAGGCGAGTGAAGCATAAGAGCCTTCTCGGATGAATTCACACCCCGGGAAGGTTGATTATATATTAATTCACAATGCAGCATCCCCTGAGTATTGGGTTGAGCCCCGACAATAACTCGCCTCCAACATCCATCATTGCATGAGGATTAAGTTCCATCTCAAGTTCCTTGACCTTACTGTCATCGTCGGGATTCCGAATCATCATAATATAAAAGCACACTTTCAACACAACACATAGCTCTCAATGGGACTAACAAGTCAAAAAGTATCATTCACCTAACATCCCAACAAAATGTTAAGGTTGAGCAAAAATTCCAGCATGTTCTCAATGTAGTACGTGCATTGTTATTACAAGCATCCTTGTCGATTGATTTTTTGCGGACATGTAATCATTAACGCCACTCATCTAATTACATATACTTCTATACATGAAAATTACAAACTTCAAACAATTTCCTAGACTTCAAAACATCACAAGTTTACCATTTTCAAAACAACAACATAGCAACGGAAGGCTACGACATAACAAACAACGAAACAAAAGCTACCCGCAACCTTTACTCTTTCATGTCTTGTGGCAAACCGATCGACATATTTAAATCTCTTTGTTATCTTTACCTAAGGAGGGATGAATCTTAACTGGGGAGGGATGAGTGGTCATGAAACTGTATCAATAGAAAATACAAAAACAAAAAGCATATAACAGCAAAACAATCAAAGCATCAAAATAAGAAATGTAAATGTTGAGATAATGCCATGATTATGAAAGATTGGAATTTTCCTTTCTCTCAATTTCCTTTATTTATTTTCCTTCTTGTGAATCACTTTCCTTACGTGTCAAAAGGAAAGCTTCTATTTATTTTGTAATGATTCTCACATTCAGCAAGACAATTGGTGATTAAAGAATCTTTGTTCTTCTTCTTCCGCAAAATTGACATGGTATCGGAGAGTTGAAATCTTGTTTGCCATCATTCTTCCAATATGAATGGACAGAGAATGTCCAGTAGTGGTATCTCGGTGGCTGGAGATGAATTCCCACCTCTGCAAAGATCGGAAACCTTGGGCAGCATCATCTCGGTATGCACAGCAACCATTCCCCTGTGTTCAACGGCCTCTGTATCAGATTCCTCAATCCATTCGGGAGTTACCGGAGTAATTCATGTACCCACGACTGCGTCAAGCTTTGGGATGTCGTTTGGGAAATTCACTCCAACACAACCCTATGTATCAAACATGGGATTTCCAAACAATAACATCTTATCTATCAATACCTTGGCAGGATGGGATCCGATTGTTTGGTCACTAGCACCCGGAAACCACATTGGTCTTGTTATGCACCCAGTTGTGCTTCGGGGTGATAATTATCTAGAATGGCTCATTGCCATGAAGGGTGCACTGATTGCAAAAAGGAAACTCGGATTTGTCGACGCGACCCTTATGTAACCACCTCATACATCAAGTTTGCAAGGCGAGTGGAGAATGATTAATTCAATGATATGTGGGTTGATCTTGAACACCTTAGAACCATCCATATGTTTCACATTCGAATCCATAGAATCGGCTAATGCTTTGTGGGATGAGATTGCAGAACGTCTATCTTGGGCAACAAACCAAGAATTCATTAATTAAAGACTGAAATTGCTATTTGTCGGCAAGGTGGGGACACAGTGATAGTGTATTACGGACGTCTCAAGCAACTTTGGACACAATTACTACACTATGAGTGCCCATTCTTTTGTTGTTGCCTTCACAATAATTGCACATAATTACGTGATTATCGTGAACGCCAAGAGGAGCAACGTTTGCATCAATTTTTTATGGGTCTTGATAACAGCATATATGGGACGGTGATTTCTCACATTCTTAGTTATGATCCCTTGCCAAACTTGAATCAAGCATACTCAAGAATAATTAGAGAGGAAACTCATCATACCGTTGCCCGTGGGAATGTCAAAAAACGAGACACAATAGCCTTTGCCGTTCAGATGAATTCAGGACGATACGACAATCTAGAAGACCATGGTGTGATGCTTGCGAAAAGAATGGTCATACTATAGACAAGTGTTACACTGTGGTGGGTTATCCCGAGAACTGGGGCGATCAACCTCGAGCCCTTCCAAAGAACCCGGCAGTAGTATTGGAATTTCTAGCCCAACATGGGGCAAAAAGTAAAGTAAGTACTGAATCCAAGCCCGAAAGTAATGGGAAACGACATAATGGTCGAAGAGTCCGCTCCAACATGGTTCACGCCAATGCTATCTTTACTAGTGAAGCATCTACATCTCCTATCCCTAATTTTACGATTGATCAGTGGAGCATGCTGAAAAACTTTGTCTTGAGCAATGGAAGCAAGCCAAGCGAAGATGAAAAACTGTCAGGTATGTCCTCTTACTGGCTCCTTGATACAGGTGCAAATCAGCATATGACAGATTCGCTTTCAAGGATGACAAATTAGTCACTCTACCGTTGACCTTCCCGATGGTCGTCAATCAATAGCGACAAAGGCATGAAGTGTTGCTCTTCATCAACAACTCATCATACATAATGTTCTCTATGTACCGGGATTGCGATGCAACCTTATCTCGGTTTCTCAGTTGCTTCACAATACAAACTATACTCTAACAATTTTCGACAATCTTTGTGCCTTGCAAGACCGAACTTCAAAGACGCTGATTGGTCTGGGTGAGAAGCTTGATGGGGTCTATCGGTTTTGTCCGGTGAATCAGCTAATTGTCTCTCGTGTTAGTGCAAAGATTGATGATGAAGAAATATGGCATCGTCGTTTTGGTCATCCTTCCAATCTTTGTCTTTCGAAATTGTTGCCTTATGTTTTTATAAGCAAGCCATCCACTTGTCGTTTTAACGGTTGTTCAGTTTGTTTTCGTGCCAAACATTCACGAGACCATTTTCCTACAAGTTTGAGTATTGCTATAGCAAACTTTGATCTTATTCACATGGATATTTGGGGTCCATACAAACCACGTTCCTCTTGCGGTGCCTATTATTTTCTAACATTAGTTGATGATCACTTAAGAGTGGTATGTGTTTACTTACTTGAATCCCGAAAAGAAGTGAAGATTTGTATTCCTCAATTTTGCTTCATGGTGTCTACACAGTATAATGTTAAACCAAAAGTGTTTTCGTTCTGACAATGAAGCGGAATTTTTGTCTCTTGCCAACTACTTCCGGACTGTTGGAATTTATTATCAAACTTCGGTAGTCTACAATGCGCAACAAAATGGTCGAGTTGAGAGGAAGCATCAACACATTTTAAATGTCGCTCGAGCACTTATGTTCCAGGCCAACATGCATGTTTTCTTTTGGGAAGAGTGTGTTCTTACATCAGCATATCTTATTAATCGTACACCAACGGCATTATTTAATGGACAAACACCCTATGAAATGCTCTATGGCAGAATTCCACCAATAAGGCATCTTCGAGTGTTTGGGTGTCTTGCATTTGTTTACCGACATCAGCGTGGTCGAGACAAGTTCTCGGAAAGGAGTCGGTGATGCATGTTCTTGGGATATCCTCCTCATCAAAAGAGTTGTAAAATGTATGATCTTGACTCGAAAGAGTTGTTTGTCTCATGTGAAGTCACATTCATAGAACATGAGTATCCTTTTTCTATGTCGCCATCAGCATCCCCGTGCTCACCGGCTACCTCTGCATCGCCTTTAGGGACATTTTTTGGAAGCGACCCACTTATTGACTCCAGGGGAGTTGTAATCCAAGAGGACATTGATAATAGCTCCAATCAGACACATTCCCATGAAGTTCTTGCCGAGTCACAACTTGATGAAATAACAGTGGAGAAAGTCAATCCAGAATCTAATCAAGACATCCAAAGGTTATCAGATTCTGACTCTATTATTCTAGATAACGAGAATAACTCAACAGCTCCAAGAATCACTGCCAGTGAAAATGCTGAGTTACTAGGAAGAGGTTATCGCAAGAAAAAGCCTCCGACAAAACTCCAAGATTATATTTGTGGAAACATCTCTTCTCTAAACCATGATCCCACTAGCTCTCTCATCGACACTTCTTCATCAGAGTCATCAGGTTTGTGTCTTTATCCGCTACATGATTACTTGCAATCTAAACGATTTTCTCCAGGGCACATGAAGTTTGTCGCGGTAGTTTCCTCTAAACCCACTGAGCCTACAAGATTTTCTGATGGTGTAAAAATCCCTGAATGGCGTGAGGCAATGAAGCTGGAAATCGATGCTCTTGAACGAAATAAAAATTGGACATTGCAGGACCTTCCTTATAATAAGAAAGCTTTGGGTTGCAAATGGGTTTATCGTATCAAACGAAAGTCGGACGGATCTATAGAACGATACAAGGCAAGGCTAGTCATCATTGGTAACACTAAAAAAGAAGGAACTGACTATAACGAGACATTTGGTCCCGTTGCGAAGATGGTAACGGTTCGAACTTTGCTTGCTGTGGCAATCGCGAAAAGCTGGGAAATCCATCAGATGGATGTGAACAATGCATTCCTTCATGGCGATCTACGTGAGTAAGTATACATGAAACTCCCTCCGAGATTTGGTTCAGACAAGGAACATTGTATATGCAAACTCCAAAAATCACTCTACTGTTTGAAACAAGCACCTCGATGTTGGTTCGCTAAACTCTCCACGGGATTGAAAAACATGGTTTCCAACAATCTTTGGCTGATCATTCCCTCTTCACACGATCTATGGGAGATGAAGATTTGCATGTTCTTGTTTATGTTGATGACATTATTATTGCAGGTAACAACAAGAAATCGGTGAGCAAATTCAAAGAAGAGTTAAATCGTAACTTCCACATGAAGGATCTGGGGTCGATAAAATGCATTATCGGAATTGAAGTCGCAAGAAGCCCAGATGGACTCTACCTCAACCAACGTAAATATTGCTTGGATATTATCTCAGAGGCAGGTCTACTAGGAGCCATGCCAGCTCTCACACCGCTTGAGCAAAATCACAACTTAGGGAGATCCTCAAGTACGATGTTGAAAGATCCGGAAAAATACATACGACTAGTTTGTCGTCTAATCTATCTTACATTCACTAGGCCTGAAATCAGCTACGCAGTGCATGTGCTAGCACAATTCATGCAAGACCCACGTGAAGACCACTGGAGTTCAGCGCTACGAGTGGTCAGATATTTGAAAGGAGCACCGGGTCAAGGGATATTGCTTCAAACAAAATCACACCTACACGTGCATGCTTTCTGTTATTCTGATTTGATAGGGTGTCCATTGACAAGACGTTCTATGACGGGCCACTTGGTCTTTCTTGGACCTTCTCTGATCTCATGGAAGACCAAGAAACAAAAGACGGTATACAGGTCTTCAGCAAAAGCCGAATACAGGGCAATGGCCTCGTTATGTTGTGAATTAAAGTGGCTCATGCAACTATTACGAGACCTCGGGGTAGAAAATGATCTCCCTATGTAGATATCTTGCGATAGCAAATCATCTATTCAAATAGCAACAAATCATGTATTTCATGAGCGAAAAAGCACATCGAGGTGGACTGTCACTTTATATAGGACTTCGTCAACGAAAATCGAGTAGTCTTAAGCATGTCAGGACAGAGAACCAACTCGCTGACATATTGACTAAAAGCCTAGGAAGTGTCAAGTTCAAAACTTTAATATCCAAGTCGAGCATTTACAACTTACATGCGCCAACTTGAGGGGGAGTGTTGAGATTAGGCGATGATTATGCAAGATTGGAATTTTCCTTTCTCTCAATCTCATTCCTTTATTTATTTTCCTTCTTGTGAATCACTTTCCTTACGTGTCAAAAGGAAAGCTTCTATTTATTTTGTAATGATTCTCACATTCAGCAAGACAATTGGTGATTAAAGAATCTTTGTTCTTCTTCTTCCGCAAAATTGACAGTAAACACATATAGACTACACTTTTCATTATCTTGCATTTCCGGCATGGCGAGCCTGATAACTCGTCTTAACCCTTGGCTTAGGCATCACCAAAGATCAAGAAAACATAAGAAGCAATATTCAAGTATTGATCAAAAGGAGCCACCCATCTTCACAACACATGAATTTTCACTCTCTGGTTTCGTTGAATTCTCACTTCTCAAATACTCCAAATGGTTATGTTTATCCTATTTATCCTTTTGTCTTCTTATAATAATAAAGAATGAAATTTTACTCTATTATGTAGTATTTAGATCACTTATTTGTATCCTAGACAATACATATTTATGAAATTCATTCACAACACTACATAAACTATAAATAAAACTACACAACATCTAATTTTTAAAATACCAATTGCAATTAGTGAAATATGTGTGTTCTATCATATTTACCTTGAGAAAATATTGTGTTGTCTCTTGACCTTACATTTCTCCTCTTCTTTGTAAACAATTTTGTTCTCAAAACTCAGAATTTTCGTCTAAAAACAAATGAGGACATTTTAGTCTAATATCATATTCTTTTCTCAAGTAGCTTCATCTTCATCATGGTGTGACCATTGCAGCTTTACCATATAACTGGTCTTATGTCTTAGCTCTTTATTCTGTTTATCCAAAATTCTTATAGGAACTTCAACATACATCAGATTTTCTGTCACTGTAACATCATCATCATCTATATTTTGTTGCGGAACCCCTAAACACTTTCTTAGCTAAGACAAATGGAACACATCATGAACATGACTATACTTTTCTGGCAATTCCAACTGATAAGCAACCTCACTTATTTTCTGTTTTATCATGAATGGACCAACAAATCGGGGTTTCAGTTTTACTGCTTTTCCAAATCTGATAACTCCTTTCATATGTGAAACTTTAAAATATACAATATCTTCAATTTCAAATTCTACAACTCTTCTCCTTTTATCGGCCCATGTTTTCATTCTATCTTGTGCATCATTTAATATTTTCCGGATGAGCTCAACTTTTTCTTTGGTGATACTAATCGGTTCTGGTCCTATCAAATGTTTTTCTCCAATTTCATCCCAATACAAATGACTCCTACATTTCCTCCGATACAAAGCTTCATATGGAGCCATATGAATACTTAATTGATAACTATTATTGTATACAAATTCGACCAAAGTCAAAAATTGTTCCCATAATCCTTGAAAATCCAAAACACAAGCTCTTAACATATCCTCAAGGATCTGAATTACCCTATCAGTTTGACCATTACTTTGAGGATGATATGATGTACTTAAGTTCAACTTAGATCCCATAGTAGACTGCAAACTCTTTCAAAACCGAGAAGTAAATTTTGGATCTCTATCCGAAGTGTTATGGTCCCTTTTTAGGGGGTACCAACAGTGGTCCGATTCGTTAAGAAACGAACTCGGTTTTAATTTGTTTGTGGTGAGGAAATGATTAAAAAAGGCAATGAAGAAACAAGCAAGACAATTTAGAGTGGAAAACCCCGGGAAATGGGGAAAAAACCACTTGACTAAGAGTAGGAAAAGCTCTTAGTCGATTCACTAATCAAACAGTTCATTACAAGATACATNCATAATGGTCGAAGAGTCCGCTCCAACATGGTTCACGCCAATGCTATCTTTACTAGTGAAGCATCTACATCTCCTATCCCTAATTTTACGATTGATCAGTGGAGCATGCTGAAAAACTTTGTCTTGAGCAATGGAAGCAAGCCAAGCGAAGATGAAAAACTGTCTGGTATGTCCTCTTACTAGCTCCTTGATACATGTGCAAATCAGCATATGACAGGTTCGCTTTCAAGGATGACAAATTTAACTGACATCAGTCACTCTACCGTTGACCTTCCCGATGGTCGTCAATCAATAGCGACAAAGGCATGAAGTGTAGCTCTTCATCAACAACTCATCATACATAATGTTCTCTATGTACCGGGATTGCGATGCAACCTTATCTCGGTTTCTCAGTTGCTTCACAATACAAACTATACTCTAACAATTTTCGACAATCTTTGTGCCTTGCAAGACCGAACTTCAAAGACGCTGATTGGTCTGGGTGAGAAGCTTGATGGGGTCTATCGGTTTTGTCCGGTGAATCAGCTAATTGTCTCTCGTGTTAGTGCAAAGATTGATGATGAAGAAATATGGCATCGTCGTTTTGGTCATCCTTCCAATCTTTGTCTTTCGAAATTGTTGCCTTATGTTTTTATAAGCAAGCCATCCACTTGTCGTTTTAACGGTTGTTCAGTTTGTTTTCGTGCCAAACATTCACGAGACCATTTTCCTACAAGTTTGAGTATTGCTATAGCAAACTTTGGTCTTATTCACATGGATATTTGGGGTCCATACAAAACACGTTCCTCTTGCGGTGCCTATTATTTTCTAACATTAGTTGATGATCACTCAAGAGCGGTATGTGTTTACTTACTTGAATCCCTAAAAGAAGTGAAGATTTGTATTCCTCAATTTTGCTCCATGGTGTCTACACAGTATAATGTTAAACCAAAAGTGTTTTCGTTCTGACAATGGAGCGGAATTTTTGTCTCTTCCCAACTACTTCCGGACTGTTGGAATTTATCATCAAACTTCGATAGTCTACACTGCGCAACAAAATGGTTGAGTTGAGAGGAAGCATCAACACATTTTAAATGTCGCTCGAGCACTTATGTTCCAGGCCAACATGCATGTTTTCTTTTGGGGAGAGTGTGTTCTTACAGCAGCATATCTTATTAATCATACACCAACGGCATTATTTAATGGACAAACACCCTATGAAATGCTCTATGGCAGAATTCCACCCATACGGCATCTTCGAGTGTTTGGGTGTCTTGCATTTTCTTACCGACATCAGCGTGGTCGAGACAAGTTCTCGGAAAGGAGTCAGTAATGCATGTGCTTGGGATATCCTCCTCATCAAAAGAGTTGTAAAATGTATGATCTTGACTCTAAAGAGTTGTTTGTCTCACGTGAAGTCACATTCATAGAACATGAGTATCCTTTTTCTATGTCGCCATCAGCATCCCTGTGGTCACCGGCTACCTCTGCATCGCCTTTAGGGACATTTGTTGGAAACGACCCACTTATTGACTCCAGGGGAGTTGTAATCCAAGAGGACATTGATAATAGCTCCAATCAGACACATTCCCATGAAGTTCTTGCCGAGTCACAACTTGATGAAATAACAGTGGAGAAAGTCAATCCAGAATCTAATCAAGACATCCAAAGGTTATCAGATTCTGACTCTATTATTCTAGATAACAAGAATAACTCAACAGCTCCAAGTATCACTGCCAGTGAAAATGCTGAGTTACTAGGAAGAGGTTATCGCAAGAAAAAGCCTCCGACAAAACTCCAAGATTATATTTGTGGAAACATCTCTTCTCTAAACCATGATCCCACTAGCTCTCTCATCTACACTTCTTCATCAGAGTCATCAGGTTCGTGTCTTTATCCGCTACATGATTACTTGCAATCTAAACGATTTTCTCCAGGGCACCTGAAGTTTGTCGTAGCAGTTTCCTCTAAACCCACTGAGCCTACAAGATTTTCTGATGGTGTAAAAATCCCTGAATGGCGTGAGGCAATGAAGCTGGAAATCGATGCTCTTGAACGAAATAAAAATTGGACATTGCAGGACCTTCCTTCTAATAAGAAAGCTTTGGGTTGCAAATGGGTTTATCGTATCAAACGAAAGTCGGATGGATCTATAGAACAATACAAGGCAAGGCTAGTCATCATTGGTAACACTCAAAAAGAAGGAATTGACTATAACGAGACATTTGGTCCCGTTGCGAAGATGGTAACCGTTCGAACTTTGCTTGCTGTGGCAATCGCGAAAAGCTGGGAAATCCATCAGATGGATGTGAACAATGCGTTCCTTCATGGCGATCTACGTGAGTAAGTATACATGAAACTCCCTCCGGGATTTGGTTCAGACAAGGAACATCGTATATGCAAACTCCAAAAATCACTCTACTGTTTGAAACAAGCACCTCGATGTTGGTTCGCTAAACTCTCCACGGGATAGAAAAAACATGGTTTCCAACAATCTCTTGCTAATCATTCCCTCTTCACGTGATCTAGTGGAGATGAAGATTTGCACGTTCTTGTTTATGTTGATGACATTATTATTGCAGGTAACAACAAGGAATCGATGAGCAAATTCAAAGAAGAGTTAAATCGTAACTTCCACATGAATGATCTGGGGTCGATAAAATACATTCTCGGAATTGAAGTCGCAAGAAGCCCAGATGGACTCTACCTCATCCAACGTAAATATTGCTTGGATATTATCTCAAAGGCAGGTCTACTAGGAGCCAAGCCAGCTCTCACATCGCTCGAGCAATATCACGACTTAGGGAGATCCTCAAGTACGATGTTGAAAGATCAGGAAAAATACATACGACTAGTTTGTCGTCTAATCTATCTTACATTCACTAGGCATGAAACCAGCTACGCAGTGCAAGTGCTAGCACAATTCATGCAAGACCCACGTGAAGACCACTGGATTTCATCGCTACGAGTGGTCAGATATTTGAAAGGAGCACCGAGTCAAGGGATATTGCTTCAAACAAAATCGCACCTACACGTGCATGCTTTATGTTATTCTGATTTGGCAGGGTGTCCATTGACAAGACGTTCTGTGACGGGCTACTTTGTCTTTCTTGGACCTTCTCCGATCTCATGGAAGACCAAGAAACAAAAGACGGTATACAGGTCTTCAGCAGAAGCCGAATACAGGGCAATGGCCTCGTTATGTTGTGAATTAAAGTGGCTCATGCAACTATTACGAGACCTCGGGGTAGAAAATGATCTCCCTATGTAGATATCTTGCGATAGCAAATCAGCTATTCAAATAGCAACAAATCATGTATTTCATGAGCGAACAAAGCACATCGAGGTGGACTGTCACTTTATACAAGACTTCGTCAAAGAAAATCGAGTAGTCTTAAGCATGTCAGGACATAGAACCAACTCGATGACATATTGACTAAAAGCCTAGGAAGTGTCAAGTTCAAAACTTTAATATCCAAGTCGAGCATTTACAACTTACATGCTCCAACTTGAGGGGGAATGTTGAGATTAGGCGATGATTATGCAAGATTGGAATTTTCCTTTCTCTCAATTTCATTCCTTTATTTATTTTCCTTCTTGTGAATCACTTTCCTTACGTGTCAAAAGGAAAGCTTCTATTTATTTTGTAATGATTCTCACATTCAGCAAGACAATTGGTGATTAAAGAATCTTTGTTCTTCTTCTTCCGCAAAATTGACAGTAAACACGTATAGACTACACTTTCATTATCTTGCATTTCCGTTATGGCGAGCCCAATAACTCGTCTTAACCCTTGGCTTAGGCATCACCAAAGATCAAGAAAACATAAGAAGCAATACTCAAGTATTGATCAAAAGTAGCCACCCATCTTCACAACACATGAATTTTCACCCTCTGGTTTCATCGAATTCTCACTTCTCAAATACTCCAAATGGTTATGTTTATCTTGACCAAGTTATTCCCAATATCATATTTATCCTTTTGTCTTCTTATAATAATAAAGAATGAAATTGTATTCTATTATGTAGTATTTAGATCACTTATTTGTATCCTAGACAATACATATTTATGAAATTCATTCACAACACTACATAAACTATAAATAAAACTATACAACATCTAATTTTTAAAATACCAATTGCAATTAGTGAAATATGTGTGTTCTATCATATTTACCTTGAAAAAATATTGTGTTGTCTCTTGACCTTACATTTCTCCTCTTCTTTCTAAACAGTTTTGTTCTCAAAACTCAGAATTTTCATCTAAAAACAAATGAGGACATTTTAGTCTAATATCATATTCTTTTCTCAAGTAGCTTCATCTTCATCATGGTGTGACCATTGCAGCTTTACCATATAAATGGTCTTATGCCTTAGCTCTTTATTCTGTTTATCCAAAATTCTTATAGGAACTTCAACATACGTCAGATTTTCTGTCACTATAACATCATCATCATCTATATTATGTTGCGGAACCCCTAAGCACTTTCTTAGCTAAGACAAATGGAACACATCATGAACATGACTATACTTTTCTGGCAATTCCAACTGATAAGCAACCTCACTTATTTTCTGTTTTATCATGAATGGACCAACAAATCGGGATTTCAGTTTTACTGCTTTTCCAAATCTGATAACTCCTTTCATAGGTGAAACTTTAAAATATACAAAATCTTCAATTTCAAATTCTACAACTCTTCTCCTTTTATCGGCCCATGTTTTCATTCTATCTTGTGCATCATTTAATATTTTCCTGATGGAGCTCAACTTTTTCTTTGGTAATACTAATCGGTTCTAGTCCTATCAGATGTTTTTCTCCAATTTCATCCCAATACAAATTACTCCTACATTTCCTCCGATACAAAGGTTCATATGGAGCCATATGAATACTTAATTGATAACTATTATTGTATACAAATTCGACCAAAGTCAAAAATTGTTCCCATGATCCTTGAAAATCCAAAACACAAGCTCTTAACATATCCTCAAGGATCTGAATTACCCTATCAGTTTGACCATTACTTTGAGGATGCTATGATGTACTTAAGTTCAACTTAGATCCCATACCAGACTGCAAACTCTTTCAAAGCAGAGAAGTAAATTTTGGATCTCTATCCGAAGTGTTATGATCCCTTTTTAGGGGGTACCAACAGTCGTCCGATTCGTTAAGAAACGAACTCGGTTTTAATTTGTTTGTGGTGAGAAAATGATTAAAAAAGGCAATGAAGAAACAAGCAAGGCAATTTAGAGTGGAAAACCCCGGGAAATGGGGAAAAAACCACTTGACTAATAGTAGGAAAAGCTTTTAGTCGATTCACTAATCAAACAGTTCATTACAAGATACATAATAGGTTTATGAAGATGACGAGATATGAGAAAGCGATAAGAATTCCGGCAGAGTAACAGCATGTTCTTACACGTCCAAAAAGTTCCTGCTAATTCCGTTGTCAAACTCTGCATTTATAGAGCGGAAGGCGTGTGTATTCCACGTCATGTAACTGCCTCTGGCGAGTTTGTTGAAGGTTGTTGTCGCACGATGTAAAACGTGGCCGGACCAAAGCGTGGCCTGCGTGATTTAGCCCGAAGCGTGGTAAACGTGTGGAGGCCCGAAGCGTGGGACGCGTGGGCTGTAACCGTTTGGACCGAACCATGGGGTCATTTGTCAAACACCCTTCTATTTTGCGAAGTCAATCTTCGGTCCCATTGCGGAACATCAGACCAATTTATCTCAAATATGCTAAGCTGGGGATTCTGGGCCGCGTGAGTTCGCTTTCTATTACTTGGGTCGGCCCAATCGTTATTGGACCTTACCCATTGCATGGTACATGGTCCTAGGATTCTCATCACTAGCCCCTCGGGCTTGGTTGCCATCGCAGAGGTGACGCAAGGCCGACCACGCAATGTTATATACGTTCGGGAGAATATAGGACCGAGTCTGCTCGCAATGAGCGTCCAAGGGATCGATCCTTCACTTAGTCAATTTGAGATGTTGATTTGAATTCAAAATACTATAACGTTCATTTTTGTGTCACTTTTATTTAAATATTAACGTCCAGACCTGCGTCTTTCCATATTCTATTACTCAATAGGCGTGATGAGTGCGTATAGACTGAAACCGCCTATGATAATCCTACGTGGCAGCTTACAATTTGGTCGGGAAATTACTATATAAATCAGGGTGTCGGTACTGTTCATTCTCATCGTCATTTCGCGAAGGAAAAATCGCCCAAATCAAGCTTTCTGCGTCTTCGTTCTTGCCTACGTTTAAACTCTTTCCTACCGTTTTCATTAAGGTAATAGCCATGAATCCTCGTAAAATGAGATACCCAATTATGTCTGAGTTGGATATCAAAGAGTATAGGTCTAGGTTTTCGATTCTGGCTCATTACTCCATCTGGAAGGGGCGGGAAGATATTCACTGCTTCCTTCCGGCTGAAATGAACGTTCCGGTAAGCGCTATTCCTGTCAGTTATGCCTCCATGAAGTGCGGGTTATGTTTCTGCTACACCCATTCGTAGCGGCCGTACTTAAGGAAATCCATCGCCCGACCTTTGAGTTATTTCAGGGTAGCTATGTGTATATAGTGGTGTTTATCTTTTATTGCCACCAACAAAAAATGGCCCCAACCTTAGAACACTTTTTCAATTTATTCTTGGTCGGATCCCGGAGGAGTAAGGGTCTATTAGGATGTCGTAGGTTATATTACATAGCGATGCGCACCAAGGAGTGCGCTATAGTTGATAAGGAAGAATCTCTTCATGCGTGGGAGTCCTGTTATGTATAGATAACGATTCCTTAGGAGGACATGTTAAAGGTGTGACCACTTATAACCCACCCACGCATAAGTCAGTTGGACCGAACCAGATTCAACCCTTCCTATCCGGATATCGCAAACACACTTGCGACGTTTCCTCCCCCTAAAGCACGTCTTAAATGGACAGAGTTGCTTCGCGAGGAGAGACTGATAGAAATAGAGGTCGCGGGTAGGACCGGAGCCCCAGCCCCGAAGGGGATGATTTCTTGTTCATATCCATATGAGGGATCGGGTATGAAGTTAAATTTTTATTTCGTCACTCCCTTATCCTTATATATTTATCTTGCATATTCAACCGAAACGATGCTGAGCTCGAGACTCAAGCGTTTGGCTGCCGCTTTGGCCCGTCCTTCTAGAGGACGACAGGAAGCAACAAATAGTGCGGAGCCATCTGAATGAGCGACATGGGGTACGCTGATTCAATCGGGGTCATCCACTGGAGGGAACCCCCCGATCCAGGTCACTAGCGCAGGCACATTAACCATGCGTTGCTCAGGGCAGCCCTCAACGGGAAAAAAACCAGGATGACCAGGTTGTGTCCCAAAAAGTCCAAGATCAACTTGACCTTGCAAAAATGTAAGTTGAAATCAAACATGATGAACTGGTTGCGGTACGAGAGGACCGGGACCAGTTGGACAGTGAACTGTTAAGAGCTGGGACGGAAATCTCGCTCTTTACAGATCAATTTTCTGAGCTGGATAAGAAAAGAAAAGCAGCTCAGGATCAAGTCTCTGAGCTGAAAGCCAAGCTACGGGCCAAAGATGATGAAATTAACCAAGTCCAAGCTCGGGCCCAAGAGAAGAGGAATAAGCTCAACGAGCTTCTTCTTCGGGCCCAGGAGGAAAAAGCGAGCTTGGAGAAGGAGTTGGCTAGAACCCGCACTTCAACTGAAAGTTCGGTCCGGGAAGCGATCCTGAGATTCTCTCGGTCCCCTTTGTTATTCACTTTGGCGGATAACATACATGGGATGTATATTGCTAAGTACCTGGATAACATGAGGGATCAAGTTACGAAGCAATTCGGGATTTCCCCTGAGTACGAAAGGTGGAAGATGATCGAACCTCTGGAGAATGATGGAAATTTTCAAGTAATTCCATCCTTGGAAGAACATGTTCTTGAGGACGACCCCTTCTTCTACCTCTTTGAAGAAATGGAAAGAGCGGTCAACCAGAAGGTGGCCGATTAAGAGGAAGAGCTGAGGCAGCTCGCGGCTCGGACCGAACCGCAGGAACAACGAGTGGAGGATAAGGAAGATGGGCAGGATAGTTAGATCTTGATTGTATTTATATCTCTACTTCGTTCCTTATTCATAACAATAGTTTCTTTCCCTGTCCATTCCTTTTTAAAGTCAGAATAAGGTTATTATAACTGACCTTTTAAAATAATCAAATGTGTTTGGTATAAACGAGTGTGTTCAACCACTAAGTATAAGATCGGGGCTAGCTATATTGTCCTAACTCATCGGTCCCCAATCTTACACTTGGTTTGCTCTAATTGGTTTTAACTGGATTGGTCGTTTCACATTATGTGTGGATAACTCTTATTCCGTTTTTGGGTTCATAGTTGAATTGGAAAGGCGCGGCCTGGGTTCATTATGAGTCCAACCACAAAATCCATTGAAATTTGATCCCATTTTCATTCTAGAATTTTTAAAGGTTGAAGAAGTCCACCTAGTCTTCGATGCTCATCTTTGATTCTTTGGCATACATCATATTTAGAAACAAATGTAGCAATATCATGTTTCATACATTTCCACCACCATTTCTGCTTCATATCCTTAAACATTTTATTTCTTCTATGATGAACTTAAAATTTGGTACTATGAGCTTCTTGCATTAATTTATTTATGATATGTTCATCATTAGGAACTACAATTCGTTTCTAAAACATAAGGCATCCATCATCTCTGATATGCATATACTGATTTCCCTTCTTTCCACTTTATTTCTAAGTTGTTGTATTTCCAAATTTGTTTCTTGCTTCTGCTTCACTTGTTCTAAAATAAAAGGCATTGCAATCAAATTGGCTATTTCCATGTCAGTATCAGAAACTACCTTCTTACTTAATTTTTCTATTTCTTGAGCTAAAATCATATTTACTTATGTATGTGCTTTTCGACTTAATGCATTTGCTATCACATTTTGTTTCCCTAGACAATATTCAATCGAAATGTCATAATCAACTATCATCTCCAACCATCTTTTTTGTCTCATATTCAAATCCTTTTGGGTAAACAAATTTTTCAAACTTTTGTAATCACTGAAAACTTTGTATTTTACATCATACAAATAGTGCATCCACTGCTTTAAAGTAAAGATAAATGCTGTCAACTCTAAATCATGTGTTGGGTAATGTTCTTCATGAGATTTTAATTGTCTAGATGCATAGACAATGACCTTTCCTTCCTGCATAATTACACAACATAATCATTTATCACATGCATCACAATATACATCAAACTCTACTCCTTCCTTTGAGAGACATAAAATTGGTCCTGTAGTCAATGTTTTCTTAAGTTTCTGAAAACTTGTTTCACATTCAGATATCCATTCAAACTTAACTTTTTGTTTGGTCAAGTTTGTCAAAGGTTTAGCAATATGCGCAAAGTTCGGAACATATCTTCTATATTAACTTGCCAAAACAAGAAAACTTCTAACATCCTAAGGATTCTTAAGATTAGGTTATTCTGTTATATTTAGGATCTTCTCCTAATTAACTGTAATGTCTTCATCAGATATCACATGACCCAAATAAGATATCTTTGATTTCCAAAAATCGCATTTACTAAATCTGTGATACAATTTTTTTTCCCTCAGGGTTTCAAGTACAATTCTTAGGTGGTTCTCATGCTCTTCTTCTGTTTTCGAATAAACTAGAACATCATCTATAAAAATGACCACAAATTCATCTAGATAAGGCTGAAAACTTCGATGCATGAGGTCTTGGAATACATATAGAGCATTCATTAATCCGAAAGGCACTACCAAACATTCATAGTGTCCATACCTTGTGTTGAATGTCGTTTTACTCACATCTGAATCCTCATTTTCAGTTGATGATAACCTGATTCTAAATCAAGCTTAGAGAATATCCTTGCTCCTTGGAGTTGGTCAAATAAAGTCTTATCTTATCCTTCGCTTTCAGTATCCGATCCCGATTCTTATCTTAGAATCGATCGTCTCGTCAATTCACTATCGGACCTACAATTTCAATTAACACAAAGAAACTTCGTAATGTTCACAAACTGAGAGCACAACTAACAATAGGCACAAATAAGGCAATACAGCAAACACAAAGTTTAACTGTAATGCACAGTTACCACCCACAGTCGTGTAACAACTGTTACCACCATATCTTAGTCTCTTAATGGTTTTTGTAAGACTCCGGATTCTTAGACATATTATAAAAAAATATTTTAGATACATGATATCATTAACAATGGACATAAACATGACATTGGTGAAAGATTTGAGTCCAAAAAAATAAAGACAAGGCAACACAAGGCAAAGCATGCAAGACTAATTTTAAGTCATTTATATGTTGTTATATTGCTATTGGATGGTTGTTATTCAACCTAAGTGAGCTCCACGTGTGGTTTACTCATCTAAAGCATATCCTTACACCATCAGCTATGTTAGAAACATAAGCAAAGGCCGAACAGCAGCAAGAACGTGATTAAGAACAGCAGAATTTTGTGTGTAGGTTGGGAAAAACATGTTCTAAGTTGATTAGAAGTTGATTATGGTTCTAAGAATAGTTTTACAATAGTTGCAGGTCAGTTTAGAAGGTCACTTACGAGGGAAATCAGGAAGAGAACGAAGATGAGTGGGATGAATGAGAGAATCATGCAGGTTAGATTTCATATACATTCATGTTATTGCTATATGTTACGAATTTTTCTGTTAATTATAGGGATGTCGTATGATTATGATTTTTACATGTATGGAAACCTCTGTGTGTCTATTTTCATAGGAATTTCACGTTTAATAAAAACCAAAACCAGACCATCAAGTTAGTTTATGATTTACATAAACAGTACAGTTTAGTCCCTGCAATCAAGGCAGCATGTTAGAGGTATGTTTTCGCATGCTTAGAGAACTCTTTAGAAAATAGTTTTTTCTATCGGTTTTTAGAACAATTAATGAGCTTTCAAATCAGTATTTTTAGGTGATTTTTAGATGTCATTTGAGCTCTGAAAACGTATAGATTTAAAGTGTCGACAGACTGTTGTTCAGTTTTTCAGAAAGATTTCAGCATAATTATATGATTATGTGAAAATTCGAGAGTTTGTTGACGCACAACTCTGACAACATGCCAGGAGCATAGTTTCAGTCACATTATGATCTAGATCATCAGTTTCAGTTATATGATCACATCATATCAGTTTATGTTAAGGAGTGAGGTATGGCTGAAAGTCGGAAATATTAGATGTATTGATCGCGTTTTCTGTCCATTTCTGATACTAGGCAACTCATGACTTATGTTCCTTGATTTTTAGTGATGCGTAAGCCAAGGATTAAGGCAAAGGCTAGGACTGTTATGCTGGTAAATTTAACATGATAAGAGCAATAGTCTTCAGATTATGTACTTATATTTATACTTATGTTTATGTGTTAAATTTCATGATTATGTGATGTATGTATTTCATTATTATACTGTTTGTTTATTCTCATCACTCTTATGACCACTCAATGAATTAGTGTACATAGGTAGTGAAGACGAGCAGTAGATCAGACGCTGCCAAGATCTGAGTCAAAATAAGAAGAAAGTGTCTTAGTTTATTTTTTAAGAACATCCGTTCAGTTATATGTAGTATATAGACAAGTGAATTAGTATATAATTATGTAAATTAGCTTCCACTGTGTATGAATGACTAAGTTTGTTAGCTTCCGTTGTGTATTAAATAAAGATCGGTATTATAGTTATGCAGAACCTTGTGTTCTAAATTTTAGGGTACGGCATCATGCCTTCGTATTAGAAAAATTAAGTGTAATAAATCAATATAATAAATTGGAATAAATGTAGTAGAACATGAGAGCTGTTCCTTCAGATCTTATGTAGATCTGAAGCCAAAGGAGCTTCGAAGCACTTGAAACTAAAAGATATGTCAGCAAACTTCGGCTAATTCGGCTAAATAATGCGATTAGAAAAATCAAATATTGTTTTAGGGCGAATAGCGGACGCCGTCCGCGGAAAGCTGACATGGCAAGCTATAGCGGACGTCGTCCACGGAACACGTCAGCTGCCAACGTGTTNTTCTTATACTTATTTTAATATTAATATTAAAATTTTAAATCCAAATAAATAAAGAATTAAAATTAAATTAAAATATACAAATAAATTAAAATATACAATTAAATGTAAAAATTAAAATTCAAATGAAAATTAAGTCAAAAATCACTAGAGATCCATATCCGTTGGAATTCTGCTTCCCCTACGTCGCCCTCTTCGGATAGCTTTTAATCTAGTGGGGTCATGCCACAATTTCCACCCTGGTTTCGTCCACGTGTACTCAGGTCTAAGTGAATGAAGGACTGCTTCTCCGTAAGCTGCCTGCAATATCTCTACGGTTGACCCTCGTATGAACATGCAGTCAGGTGCACGCCCAATTTGTTTCGCCGCTTTAATAGCATGGGAACATGGTACACGGTACGTATGCCACTTCGAACATGTACATGTTTGTCGTTGCAGGTCAACAGTGTGAATGTATGCCTCATGACTACGGCCCGTGTCTACCTCAACTTCAGCGACTAGGCGATCGGCGTCNCACTGTTTGGAGGCAAAAAACTAATATACAAGGTTTTCCGGTATTTTCTCATCGTATTTCCTACTAAAATCTCGACCGGGATGGGATCCCGAAACTTCAAGACTGTATAGCATTTATTACAATATAATTAGAGGTTATTTAAGTGTTTTGGGCTAAGTGAAGTAAAACTCGGCTCATGGGCTCAAGTAAGGGAAGTTAGGTTCGATTTCTCTATAAATACAAGTTCGAGTGCATTTGGAGGTTTTCGATCTGTTATCACGCTTCCCAAGGCAAATGATTAATTTATGCACACTGTAGAGTCGCGACCTATTGCTTGTTTGTTGTCATTCGCGACTTATTGCCTGTAGCTGCGACTTATTGCTTGTAGTCGCGACTTGTTGCACGTTTCTTCTCCCGGAGTCGCGACTTGTTGTAGTCTCCCGTTGAGCCGCGAGTTGTTGCTTTGTGATCTGGGTCGCGAGCTGTTGTTTTCCGATTAGCGAGTTGTTGACCACAACTCGCGACTACATACCTTTCGGGCACAACGAAGTGATTTTGATCGTTTTTCGAGCCGTTTTCATCTGGATTATTATTATCACCTCATTATACTTGTATCCTTTGATTATTATAGTGTAAACCAAGGTAGAGCTTCGCTCTCTCGAGGACGTAAGCTCACATATTGTGGGCCCAACCTCGTATATCGCTCGTGTCCCCACAACAATTAAATTTCGACTAATTAAAAATTGACTGATCATAAACAAACACTCTAAAATATTTTTAGACAGATCATGTTTTTTTATTCTCATCACTCTTAAGACCACTCAATGAATTAGTGTACATAGGTAGTGAAGACGAGCAGTAGATCAGACGCTGCCAAGATCTGAGTCAAGATAAGAAGAAAGTGTCTTAGTTTATTTTTTAAGAACATCCGTTCAGTTTTATGTAGTATATAGACAAGTGAATTAGTATATAATTATGTAAATTAGCTTCCGCTGTGTATGAATTACTAAGTTTGTTAGCTTCCGTTGTGTATTAAATAAAGATCGGTATTATAGTTATGCAGAACCTTGTGTTCTAAATTTTAGGGTACAACATCATGCCTTCATATTAGAAAAATTAGGTGTAATAAATCAATATAATAAACTGGAATAAATGTAGTAGAGCATGAGAGCTGTTCCTTCAGATCTTATGTAGATCTGAAGCCAAAGGAGCTTCGAAGCACTTGAAACTCAAAGATATGTCAGCAAACTTCAAACAAAAGTAATATAGAGTTTACCGTAAACAAATGAAGCGGAGTTTCAAGGTTACTAAACACAGAATTCAAACTATGAGTTTAAGTTTTGCGTTCACCACATTGTAATGAACCTCTTAGGCTATCTTCAACTTTGTTCGCTCAGAAATTTAATTCTCTCTTCACATCAGCTTTCTCTGTACATATCATCATTCTTTATTTTTATAAATAATTTTCCGCTCAGCCCTACAATAACGTCCGGACACTTATAATTTTTTATATTAATTATTTTTTATGTAAATACAAATTATTTGTAATGATATTTTTATTGTATAAATCACATTTATAAGTTAATTTGATAATTGTTATTCTTATAATTTTTATACATTTACAACATTTTAAAACATAATATTTTCTACCAATATTTTAAAATTTAATTTTTTGTATATATTAATTGTTATTAATATAATACTACCAAGGTAAATGGTATATTGATCGAAATATTTTTATATCATCAATGATAACAATGCCTATATCTCAAATCAAATCATAAAAATATTTTTTTATGTATGATACGAAATAAAATAATAAATCATTAATTAATAATTAATAATTAATTATACGAATTAAGTCAAACTGGGCGACCAACGTTGGAGAATGCCTTACACCCCAAGTTCAACAGGTAAACAAGATCTGTTCAAATTCCTTCAAGAACGTTGTAAAAAGTCACAAGAACACAATCTACATCCTTAGTTTTTAGAGACCAATGTCTAAGTTTTACCGCATAGCCACGGTATCACTATGCAGGATAAGCTACAGGTCAAAGATCTCACAAGCAAGAACTCTCATATCGTCAAGAACACTCACAAAAAATGCATAGCCGGAACAAAAGCCAGAGGAAAACAAAGAGTCACAGCGCAACTAGGGTATGAGCAATTGTCATCAAGCGGCGCAAACTCCGGCTTTTACACATAGGCTGCACCGCCTTACTGTTACACGTGGGCAGCCTTGTTTAGTAAATCCATTAAGCTAGCCACAGGCCCACTAATACATAGGCCAGCTAATACAGTGACATGTGCAGCAGTCCAACTCAGCCCAATCGACATGTATCATGTTACTAATAACACTAGCAATTAACAAAAGTAATTTTTTTAAGATAGATACGATTTCATTTTTTAACCCTAGCAATATCCATGACTATTTTTTAACCCTAGCAATACAACTATATGTGTCCCTTTGCTGATTGATGTTTTGGCTTATTACTAAGTGTAATCCTGCACATCGTGAATAGTCTTACTAATTATAAAAAATATAAAAGAAAGTGTGCATGAAAGACGTTTAGATGCGACAACTATTACTATTCTTTTAATGTCCAAATCACATGTTATGAACCGAATGAATCAAGTTAGACAATTAAAGAAAAGAATTATGAATTCAAAACACACTCTCGTTATATGTGCAAAACCCAATTTTGCTTTAACCTTCGACTAGAATACGAACTTAGCCACTAAATTTGACTAACTATGATTGAAACATGACATGAAAAATGAAGATAAGAAATAAAGAATGTGGTGCGAATGTTGTTGGACTTCGTCGTCTACGTTATGACTCCCTTTGAAGTCGTAAAGAATCTTGTTTAACCACTGCTCTTGCCGTTAATTCCATTGATCGAAGATGTTTTTCATGATTCATTTTATTTTTTAAGATTCATTCAGGTAAACCTTTAACTTAAACCAATTAAATGACACTAAAATATTACTCTAGGAATAATTATTTTATTTATCCCGACTTTCATTTTTATGACCGTTGATAAATAATTTTTTTCAAAATTATAATATTTTTTGGGGATATTTGAAATTTTGAATTGCCATCAGAAGTAGTCCACTGCACGCTCCTAACTGGAGAGAAGGGGCTCCCATTATATAAATCGCTTGAATCCTTCCAAAAACCTTGGAAGAAAATTTCAAATGGAGATGGCCGTAAAGAAAGAACGATTGAAGCTCTATCAGAAATGGTTCACCTTTGCTGATTCTGGTATGATTCGTTTCTTTAAAGCTCATTTTTTCATTTATTTTTAGGAATTCATTTCCAGAGAGCTCGAGAAATTGTATTTTTTGTCATTTTTATTATTGATGTTGCAGATTGTGATGGACGTTTGACTGCTAATGACGTGACTAATTTTTTCGCCCTGTCTGGTTTGTCGAAGGAGGAACTAAAGCAGGTATTGCCAGCCAAATACATTTGATTTTTTTATTGAGAATTATAACCATTTATTATTATTTTTTGTGCATCATTTTCATCTAAGGTTTGGGCCATGGCGGAGTTCAGGAGACAAGGCTTCCTTGGTTTCAACGAGTTCGTAACTGCAATGCAGGTTATAGGAACCAAATATGAATAAAACTATATTATGTGATTGTGGAAACTAATATCTCTGGTTTTTTGGTCTATTGTTGTATTCCCAGCTCATTTCTTTGGCACAACAAGGCAATGTGATCAATTCTGCTCTGAGAGACTCAGGTTATTTACAACAATATAAGCTTGGTGTTTTTCTGTACCTGATTGTGAATTTGATAGATATATATATAGATGTAAATATTCATCAGTGTATCATGTGTTTCTTCTTCGGTTCATGCTTACGAAATATCCGTAAACTCAATATTAATTATTTGAATCATGTAGTCAACATGGAAAAGGCATCTCCACCACATATGGAAGGTCTAGATGACTTAATGAAGGTTACTAGAACTTGAAAATGATTCATGCTTTAGACTAAGATCCTTGCTCAATGAATCTCATCTTTTGTTTCTCATCCAGAATAGTCAAGCTCCAGTTGTCCCGCTAATGAATGGCAATCTCGAGATGAATGGTAAGACCATAATTTTACCTTCATCTTCATGTAATCATGTTAAAGCTTTTTTGACAAATTTTATATAAAATACAATGCCTGTAAAAATGCAGATTCGCAACCATCCATGAAAAGTTTATTCAGTAGAAAGTCTAAAAAAAAGGTAATATTCATCTTTTACTTGAAGAAACATCTCTTTGCTATAACTTACAAGTCTTCTCTGTGTTTGCAGAGCCATACCTCTTTTAGTGCTATTACTTCGGTTATTGATGGCTTAAAGCTGCTTTATAATGAAAAGCTGAAGCCTCTAGAAGCTGCATACCGTTACAGTGATTTTGGATTGCCTTTTCTGGTGATTAATATGATTTTTTTCTCGATCATTTATACTGCTATGTTTTTAGCTCTAAATAAGGATTTTTTTACATGAATTTCCACTCTGTTTTTAACCAGACTGCAAGTGATTTTGATGCAAAACCTATGGTTATGCTTTTGGGTCAATACTCAACTGGGAAAACTACATTTATTAAACATTTGCTTCAGTGCAGCTATCCAGGTTAACTGAGACATTACTTTTTACCCTTATAATTTGAGAATATACATTTGATAGCAAATTGATTCTTTGCTTTATTTTGTTCAACAAAACAGGTGCTCATATTGGACCTGAGCCAACAACTGATAGGTTTATTGTTGTTATGGTAGGAGAATATATATTCATTTTGTTCTTTTATTTTTTCTTTACTGTTTCTCGTGGTTTTAGTCGGGACCCGATGAAAGGAGTGTACCGGGAAATACTATTGCGGTGCAAGCAGATTTGCCTTTTACAGGCTTGACATCATTTGGAGGGTCATTTTTATCCAAGTTTGAGTGTTCACAAATGCCACATCCGGTAAGTTTTTCGTTGAATTATTTGAACTACATTATCAAAGATGTGATGCAAATTGTCACATATATGCAGCTCCTTGAGCAAATATCAATTGTGGACACTCCTGGAGTTTTATCAGGAGAGAAACAAAGAACACAAAGAAGCTATGACTTCACTGGTGCAATATCTTGGTTTGCTGCAAAATGTGATCTTATACTTCTACTATTCGATCCCCATAAACTCGATATTAGCGATGAGTTCAAACGTGTGGTATCATCTTTACGTGGTAATGATGATAAAATACGTGTGGTATTGAACAAAGCAGATCAAGTTGATACTCAGCAGGCAAGATAAGTTTTCTTCTCTCAAGTTTTCAGTGTTTATTCTAATCCGTTTCCGGTTTTTTCTGCAGTTAATGAGAGTTTATGGTGCACTAATGTGGTCACTTGGAAAAGTTCTAAACACCCCAGAAGTAGCTCGTGTATACATTGGGTAAACCACACTTTTTTTCTTTGTTTCCAGTTATAGACTTGGCACTAATTCTTTATGTTCTAGTTCATTCAATGACAAGCCAGTAAATGAAACAGTCATTGGACCTATAGGAAAGGAACTTTTTGAGAAAGAGCAAGATGACTTGCTCATAGACTTAATTGACATTCCGAAAAAAGCATGCGATCGTCGGGTATGCATCATATTTACTAATCCAACTTTCTAAGGTTATGTTATATATGAATTATGAGAAGTAGAATGCGATTTTAGAATGTGTTTTTATAATGCGATTATAGATACAGAATGCATTGAGTGTTCTTTCCCAACAGATAAATGAATTTGTGAAACGTGCAAGAGCTGTCAAGATCCATGCTTACATAATTAGCCAGCTTAAAAAGGAGATGCCAACCTTAATAGGCAAAGCAAAAGCTCAACGCAAGCTTATTGATAATCTTGAGAGTGTATTCCAAAAGGTGACACTTTTGATCATTTAAATGTGTAACGAAAATGCTCGCTTTTGTCAAAAGGATTCGTATATTTCGTTATGCAGGTGCAAAAGGAATATCATCTTCATTCGGGTGATTTTCCGAATATCGAACAGTTTAAAGAGACTTTGAGTCAATACAATATTGATGATTTTGAAAAAATGAAGCCAAAAATGGTTCAAGCTATTGATGATATGGTTGCACATGACATTCCAGAGCTATTGAATAACTTTAGAAATATGTATGAGTGAAGTTCAATTATTCACATTCACAACTTTGATTGAAAAATATTTCATTTGTGTTATTGTTTAATTTATAGATTAATATTTCCTTATCACTTATTTCTTCATGCTTTTATAATCGTATTTTTTATCTAATTATGATGAAGCGCTATTTGCACGTTGAATTTCTTCAACATTGGTTAGAGAAGTTAGAATGATTAATTTTCTAAGTGTGATGAATGTCATTACAAAACGAGTTGATTAAATCCTTTAAATGTGTTGCATCATCGACTTAATCCCGTTTGTTCACTCTTTTATGTTAATTTTCGTTAGACTTTATAATTTTAACGTACTATCATAGTTGGTTCTATTTATTTCGATTAGTAAGTCCAAACTCTATAATTTGACTCGAGGAAGTATTGAATTTGTCATATATTGATAAGAGAAATCTTATTGTTTAGTTTTATAAGAGTGAGAGATGTTATCATATAATGATTTGATTAGGTGTTTTAAATGTTTGATATTTTTTCTTTAATCTCATTCTTTTAATTTTTCTAATTGTAATTTCGATCATTATATAATTTCAACATGGCACTATATACAAAACACACTAACTTTGTCGAGAATTGCAAATTCCAAGCTTTATTATTTAGTGTGTGTTCTGCACAAATTATATAATGTATAATCAGAATTTATAATTATAATGCAGAATTAAAATGTATAATTAGAATCTACGTAGTGTTCTGTGTAAACATATAATGAATTATAAAATGTAAAAGCGTTCTGCAAAAATATTGTAATTGAAATATAGAATTTTAATTGAGTTATATTGTACAAAAGAATTATCTCTCTTTCTTATACATTTGAAATTATAATTCTATATTAAAATAATATTTTTAATTACAAAATAAATTAATAATAATTTTTTATTTAAAAAGCATATAATAAAAAAAAATATTGAATAAGATATTGTCAAATAAAAAACTCAACAAGTGATAATATAAATACCAAATTTTAGAAAAAAAAAGAATTCATTATGATACAAACGATAAAAATTTGATTCGGAAAAAAATGTATATATATGAAAACTATAGTTAACAATGTAAGACGGTGCATTAAAATTTGTAAATTGTATAAAAGTATCGAAGTTGATATAATGTGTGATTTTGGCTTCCATGTTTCAAAATTACGTTGTTGATCCCCGAACTTCCAAAAACGTTTATATTGAATAATAATACTCGTTAATTTTTTAAATGTCTCAATAGTTTATATTGATCAATTAACCTTGAAAAAAAATGAAATGACAATGTTTCTAAACTTTGAAAATTTTAAAAATAATGCATAAATTATCAAAACCACTTATACGAAAAACCACTACTATTTACTCAAGAGTCATTTTTAAACGGTTTTGAAACTTCAAATGGTTCCCATACAAATTACAAACTTTGGGGACATCGCTTTTACATTATCTTAAACATTGGAGGCCAATGTCGTAATTTTCTTGTAAAAATAATGAGTATAATGCATAATGCATTTTCATAATCAAGTCTGAACTTGATTATTCATTATAGTTAAAAAACCAGAATACATTATGATTATAATTCATAATTATAATTTAAAATAGATACTGTTCTGTTTCAAAAAATAGATTATGCATTCTATAATGCATAATCTGTTTTCATAATTTGTGCAGAACACAGTCTTAGTGTTTTTCTTTGATATTAAGTTTGCTTTTTTACTAATTTTCAACCCTACACTTTTCCAATGCAAAACTGTGGTATTTTCACACTGATTTTGTCACTTAATGGAAATGTCACACTGCGGCTCATTTCGTTTCTCACGGAACTTAAGGACATGAAGTACAAATTCATTATATAATATATGTCGTGTCCCTTTAACTCGTTACATATGAAAAATAATCAATTGAAAAGTAACCAACATGTATACATGCCATATACCAACTAATATAAAGATAATGATTATACATAAATTTGCATTTTGAATTTTAAGCTCGAAATTTGATGAAACTTAATTTAATAATAACAATTATTATTCTTTGAGTTTAAGAGTATTTAATAACTTTGGACTAAAATTAAAAATATATCAAATCTTAAGAATTCAATTTAAATTTAAATGAATTGAAGGACTAAATTTGATAGACTTTTCTTAAAAACATTGGTATAATTTTGTAAGATATAAATTAGTGGAACTCATAGATTTCATATAACAATGTGCGGGCGGGCAGCCACAAAAGTCGTGGGCGTGGTTTTGGACAAAGGGTACATGCAATAAATTTTGTAATAAAAAGGCAATAATGCATTTATATTTAAGTAAATAAAAATAAATTTGTTGGTAATGGTCATCAGTCAATACGTAAGATGTTGAAAAATCATTTCATTGCTTAACCAAGCACGCCAAACCCAAAACCACTCTTTTTATATTTTACTATATTTCATGCAATAATTTTATATGGTATTTTATTATGTACTATACGGTATCGGATTTAAGGCCGCGTCTCAGGTTTTTTCAGATCTAATCCAAAAAAAATATCATGTACTGGACATTGCCGATCATACTAGTTCGATCCGGAATGGAATTCAAATATGTATGAAAACATTAATTTCGTGTAATTATCTATTTTCAAATTGAAGAGTCTCAGGTTGGATTTAGATAATCTTTTGATTTTTTTGGTTTACCTAACCCAATCCAAATTTTATATTTGTTATAATTTAATAAAGTTTGTATAATTTGTTGTTGTTTGTTTTATTTAATTTTACTATTACTAAATATGATAATCTAATTAAGTATTGTTTAAAATTTGGACAGACTGGAGGCAAAAACTTCTCAGACAACTCTTCCAGTTGTCAAATGAGAATCTTGTGGAAATTGGTTTTTCCTTTTTGCTGACTTTTTTAATAAAATAATATTCTTTTTCTTGTTTTTATTTAAATAATAATTAATCTTTAAACTGACATATTTAAACAAAAATATTCTCATTTATGATCATTAAAAGGTAATTGGAGTTATTAGTGCTAATGATCAATGTTGTAAATATCGTATTGGACATAATATTTTCATATCAATACGTAATTCCGTTTTGGTTACTTGATGTTACACAATTGTTTTTTTCAATAAAAATAACATATTTTTATTTTTAGGTGTCACCCGATAAAAACCCTAGATTTTATACTAAAACATGATATCGAGTGGTATCAGATAAAATATAGGTGTAACACAATAATTTTACGTACCGATCAGTATGAAAACATTGACATAACATTGAATCAATTAATTCATAGGTTTAAGGTTCAAAAAACTACGGTTGAACCGAATATAAATATAATATAAAATTATATATTCTCTAATTTAAAAATAATAAAAATACGGGTTTAAACTATTTAACCGGGTCTTTAAGGGTTGGACTTATTTTTCGGTTTTTCTATAATTTATACAAATTGAAGTGGATTTGTAACCGGCACGGTTGAATTGATCGAATTGACCGATCCGGTGTTGATTTAATTGTTAATAGCTTACTATATTATTTTGTTAAAAGTGAAATACATTGCTATGTTCTACCACGCACGCTTTATAACTTTTTATTATCTATATTACTATTTTATAGCCATAGTTAACGTGAGATTTATCTAAAATGATATAATTTTTTCATATAAATATAGTTATAAAATACTATTATTTTTTACTATGTTAAGTCTAAACATTTTATTGAATAAAATCCATGTCAATCGAATAATTTTATTAATGTAATTTATAGTATCACAATATAATAGAAAACAATATTTTTAATATGTTAAGATAGGAATACAATAATTCTAAACCTCTTGTAACTTGTAAGTAGGCTAGGGCGACCTACCCGATTATCGGGCCTTGACGCTTAGGGCATTGCATTTTACGGAGAGTCTTCTTTAGGTCTGGGTAACCCATCGACTACTTGACTTGAATTATATAAAGTGATTTTAATTAAAGGACATTTTTTCAATATTGGAACATTTTTAATTAAATATCATTTATAACCTTTCACATTATATCCATGTTTTTGAATAGATGAATAATGGACATATGACATATAAGATCTTCAAAGTTCGTATGATTTGACAAATTTTATCTCCAAATTTTCTTAAATTTGCAAATCTGTTTATTAAATTTTTTAAAGACAAAATTAGTCTTTAAACTTTGAATTTTTGACAAAATTAGTCTTTATGTTTTGTAAATATCGACAAGTTTAATCCTCAAATCTTAATGTATATGGAAAAATTTATTCTCAAATTTTGATGACTAGTTTTACCATGGTAATTTGCTAAATTTGAAAAATTTGGTAATTTTTACCAAAACATTCAAAGTATGAGAATACATATGACAAACTAAAGTTTGGTTATACAAATTTGGATGTCAAACACATCATTTTCTAGAAAATTAATGTATGTACAAGTTGAATGTTTAAATATAGTGTAATATAAAATGACGACATCCGTACGTTATTCCTCACGTGAAAATCTAATTTTATTAAATAAATATTATTTACAATTAAATATAATTAAAAAAATAACATCATTCTGAATAAATTATGTTGAAAAAACATATTGACTGAATGTTGTAATGTGGACCACGCCGGACTTGTGGCCCACCTCCTGCCGACTTTTGACTGTAATTAAAATATTTAAGAAATTATTATTTTAACTGTTTTATTTCTGATTAATATGAAATTTATTAACTCTTTAATTTCGGAAAAATAATTACTTGAATGGAAAGGGAAAACTAATTTTTATGGGAAATGATAGATATTGTGGAATTTCAATTACATTATTTATAATTTCAATTATTTTTCCGAAGGGTGACGTTTGTCCGTGACCCTCCAACTTTCGGATGGTGTAAATGACATACCCTCCAACTTACGAAATTGCAAATATGACACTTCAATTTAACAAAAATATGCAAATATGACACCTCAAGTTAATAAAAATATGCACATATGACCCTTCAACTTTAATTAAACGCATATACGACACCTCAAGTAAACAATACCGTTTAATATTGACCCTCTTCGACATTGTTATTGTTATACGTCCGGATGCACATTTCTCGAACTTGAAGTATTAATTTTGTATAATTTTTCGTATAAAAGACTAATTTGCATAATTTTTTAACATTGAGAACGAATAATGCCAACGAAAAATATTTGCAAACTTAATGGAAAATCATGTGTTAAATACCAAGGGTAAAAAACAAACGGTTTTGATAACTTGAGGGGTCATTCTTACAATTTTATAAGTTGGATGACATAGTTTTTACACAGCTAGTAAGTTATGGGGTTATTTATGTAATTTTCTCCTTTAAAATTCACATTTCTTATAAATTTAGAAATAGCCATTTGATGAGTTATCATCATTCAAAGATTTTAAATTTGAACTTTATACATCTTTCTTTGGATTTTAGAATAATACACATAAATAAACTCAATCGACAAAGAGATCAGCAAAATTTCACAATTACAAATAAAATAAATTTTATTTTGATATGTACTTGCTCACAAATTTCACTGAAATTTTGGTGAAATTAAAGCACTACCCTAAATACTTAATCAACGATCTTGCCTCAACATACAACTAAAACTTTGTGTAAATTTTTTTAATCTAACTTTACAAAGAGTCTAATTGATCTTAACCTTTGCAAAACTCTACATGTAGGTTTTAGGACGTATTAATTTCTATCTTCAATTTAGAGGATTAGGACGAACCCTAAGTCCTATACATATATATTTTCTAATTTCTTATGTATTCAAATATCTATTATTTTATAATTCAAACCTAATAATCTCTATATTATTTGAAAGTAATCTACTAAGGCTATTTTTTCACATATAAGTTTTTATTAAACTTTTGATTAAATCAAATAAATTTATTAAAATGTTGGACATTCATTATTAATCAACCTATTTCAAAGTTTGATATCAGTTCGATAAAAAGTTTTGGTATTCGATTTTAAATAAATAATGTTAAGCCATAATCATGGATGAATGGATTCTTTATATAATTTGTCCATTTCATATTTTTTGAAATCTCTTTCGTTGTTAATTAAGTTACACATTAAGTTTTTTTGCCTTTAGAAATTATATATATTTTATTCTAAAAAAACAATCAAGATAAAAAAGGTCGAACCTAATGTGTTTGTTTGTTACCCCGATTAAAATAGTGGTGAGATCTTCAAATCACTATATTTTTAACGCACACAAAACAAAAACAAAATTGCAATTCGTTGATCGTTAAAAAATGACGATTGCATCACCGCCACTAAAACCAACTGTGACATCATTATTTAAGTAATTACTAATTTACTATTACTTATAATAATTATAATATGTTCATATTTATTATTTTTATATATATAAGGGTATACTATTATTTTTATATAAATCATAATCATGCTTTAATTATTTTACAAAAAATATTTAAAATTTGTAATCATTACATATCATCACGTCTAAGCATATTTAATTTTTAAAAGATGAACAAAAAAACTCAATGAGTTGATCTATAATCCCAATTACTCTCTTATATGTAGCCATGTCTATTAAACAATGTTTATAGACATGCCTATAAAAAAATTCGATATTATTTGGATATCATCTACTAGCAGGTTAAAATCAGATTCCATGTTTTTTTGTTTCAAATCTAAAAAAATAATTAAATATTATTTTTATACTTTATTAATAGTTTTAAAAAATCTAATTTTGTATAGGCCTGTATAACATCATATATAAAAATATTCGTATGAACCCCTAAAGACAAAACCAAAATTACTTGAAAATTAAATAAACTTATAGTCAAATATTTATAATCTAAATAAATTAACCGCAAACCTTATTGCAAAATGTACTTTCAGTCGGCCAAATTGGACCCAAATTGAAGTGGGACCGGTCAGGTCTGGTCGGTTGACGATTAGTCCTAACGATGTGGGTCCCATGGTTTCTGACGCACGTGCTCACGTAAAATGTCGCCGTAAAAACTCTTTGCCTTCATGACTAGTTTTACATATTTTCCACGTGGGAACACGTGACGTTTGTCTCCCTTTATTTTATTCTCAAACTATATATGATTTATTATGTATCTCTCTTTCGGGCAATTTTAAATGGTACACGTTACTTGTTTTAGTTAACGTTGCGACACTTCCGTGACATTTTCATATTTTTCTTTTATTCAGTAAAAGAAGATTGTTCATTAAATTAATGTAATTAATTTTTGTTATTTTTCTTTTTGGTTTTCAAAACTAAAGAAGATTATTCATTTAATTAATGCAGTTAATCATTTTTGTTATTTAGTACTAATAACTAATTCAATTTGGGCATGTGTGTCATACTCAAATCCGATAAATCCAAAATGATTTGGTTTGGGTTTAGGTCTTTAAGGATTATAAGTAGTTTATTGATACAACGATTCATGTTTGACGTAGTCCCTTTTCAGAAGTATCTACAACCACCATATTCTGATCACGAGAGATGATTTTAGATTAATTGTTTGTGAAGATAACTTTTAGAGTAAATAAAAAATAAATGACATGATAATTTTAACATGGAAAACCTCAAAACACATGATAAAAAATCATAGCATCATGAGGTAATTCATCTTCACTAATCTATTAAGCAAATAATAGGGAATACAATAGTGATAGAGGCTGAAAAGTGAAGAATGGTAGGGAAACTAATAAAGGAGAATGAAGAACACCTTTGGGACGAATCTAGAATCGATGATCCAAAAAATGGTGTTCCCTAAAGCCTCCACTTCCTCCTCCTTAAATATATGAGGAACAACAATTATCTTCGTAACCTTCAACAGTTATTTCATAACATGTAATCGTTATTTCTCTCAATTTTCAATTGACATTCATGTGATGGGATCTATCCAAAGTGGAATGATGAATCGGTCCCAAAGACCGATCTAACACTTAGCAATTTCAGTCACTTGATATCCAAATAGGTCTTACGAGGTTAGATATGATTCCGTTGGGCTTTGGTCTCAAAATTATCCGTTTGAGCTTGTTTTATGAGGTTGAGCCGTCCAATCTGCATGGGTTGCAGTCTTTACTTGATACTCAATCATATAGTTCCTATCAATCTCATAGTTATAAATCATATTTACCCGTTTAAGGACATGACTAAATGAATATAAGACGAATCCATATGAATTCTTAATATGTGTTAGATATGTATTTAGATGGGTCGGGCAATAAATTCAACCAAAACCGTCCAAATCCAAGTAATTGATTATATTCAAATTATGAAGTTTATGTTTTCATCATAGAACTTCAATACTACTAGATTACTAAATTAACATGAGCTTATTATATGAAATGATGAGATATTTGAAAACATAGTGTTGAATATGTGAACTCGTAAGAGAAAACTCAAATAACATCAAATTCCGGGTCAAACTTGAAGAGAAACTTTCTTCTACAATATTGGGTCACAAAGTCAATTTCTCCTTGGCTTTTATATAGGATCCTCTATTGAACATTAAAAAGACTCTTTGAATCACAATCTCAACAATTTCTTTCCATTCCTTGATGTTTAAAGGAAAAGGATGGGGAGTCAATCTCGATAAGCTTTATGGAGGAACTAATCCTCTATTCTCGGATCCTCACCGTTCTGATTCACTCATCATGTTTCCAGTCAGTTCTAGACCTCGTGATGAGCTTGAGCTTCAATCCTCGCCGCCTCGTGCTTATGATGAAGTCGATTTCTTCGCGGAGGCGCGAAAGGCGGTTGTTAACGAGGAGTTTCTAGAAGATTCTAATCGAAGAGACGGCGGTGTCAACGTGAGTGATGAAATAGGAGATTGATTAGGTTGATTTTGTTTTTTATTTGATTTTCTTGATTGTGTAGACTGGTTTGCAACTTGTTAGTTCTACGCCGGCGTCGGATTGTGATCGGAGTGATCAGAGATCTAACAAAGAGGTAAGTGATTAGGCGTTGATTACGGAGATTAAGTATGATTAGTGAATTGATTTTGATTTGGATTTGGGTTTGGATTTGTTGATCAGCTTATTGAGCTTCAATTGCAACTGAATAAGATGAATGAGGAGAATCAGAAACTTAAAGCTACGCTTATTCAGGTAAAGATCGAATACTCTGCGCTGCAGATGCATTTCAGCGCTTTGAACAATCAGCAGCGGAATCCGACGGCTGATATCTCCCAACACAAAGAACTCGAGGTATATTTCATTATCTGATGTGAAAATCGTTCTGAATGATTGATTTTATGAGGTTTTTGCAGATAATCGGTACAAAACAATCGGAAAAGATTGCCGGTGATGGAGAAATACCAGTTTCACAGCGGCGAATATTTGACTTGGTCTCTCCGATGTTGGAGGTTCAGTCAAACTCTTCATCAGATGAACGGACTTTATCGAAATCGCCTAAAACAAACGTCAATTCATCCAGTAAAAAGAGATCCGGCCAAGTAGACAGCACTGAATTGGAACCTGATAAAGCTCCCAAGCTTAATTTGACGAAGATCGTCGATCCTCCCGTTGAAGCCACCATGCGTAAAGCCCGTGTCTCCGTCCGCGCCCGCTCCGAAGCTCCGATGGTAATTCACCGACCACTTTTTTACCATTCCTTGATAAAAAAAATGCCTGAAATTTACAGATTAAATTGTTTGGTTATTTCTTTCATTTACAGATCTCCGATGGCTGTCAATGGAGAAAATACGGCCAAAAAATGGCGAAAGGAAATCCTTGTCCCCGTGCTTATTATCGGTGCACAATGGCCCTCGGATGTCCTGTTCGTAAACAAGTACGTTCTGCGTTTGGATTTGGAGAAGACAATAACATTTGACTTGTTGTTTTATTGTAACATTTGTTTTTACAACTCTCAGGTCCAAAGATGCGCAGAGGATCAGACAATTTTGGTAACAACCTACGAGGGTACACACAACCACCCGTTACCCACGGCGGCGATGGCTATGGCGTCAACAACCTCCGCGGCGGCGAGCATGCTTCTTTCCGGCGCGATGCCAAGTGCTGACGGAATAATGAACCCTAATATTTTAGCAAGAACAATTCTTCCATGTTCATCAAATATGGCGATCTCAGCTTCTGCTCCATTCCCCACCGTCACACTTGACCTTACCCATACAGGCCCACTACCGTTCCAAAGATCTCCACCGCCGTATCATTTTCCGGTTGCTCAAAATTCACAGGTTTACGGGTACAATCAATCTACCTTTTCCGGGTTACAATTCCATCAACAAGAACAAGCTCCGGCGTCCATGGCGGAAGCTTTAAATGCTACAACAGCCGCGATCACAACAGATCCAAACTTCATTGCTGCTCTCGCCGCCGCCGTGTCCTCGATCATCGGCGGTACTCCTGCTCCTGCTCCGATGATCAACCACTCGACTTCAAGTAACACAGGAAACGTTGATACAAATACAAGCAACAGCAACTAAAGTTACAGCAGTTTTGTTGGGTATTGAAATCATAATTTATTTCTTTATACATTTAGTTACATGCACCATTGTTCATACAGAGTTTATTAGTTTAAATTTACAACGAAATAAATTATTTCTTTGTATTTTTTCGTTGTTCTTTAAAATGAACATTTATGTTTGAGAATACTTATTGCATATATAGTTGTTTCAAATTAAAAAATTGTTATAATAGAACTAAGGGGTGTACATTCGTTAAATATCAAACTGTACCGAAATTCAAATATTGAATACTGTAAAAATAAAAAAAATTAGCTACCTAATACTGAATTGAAATTTTTAGGTTATGTAAATACGAAAATTTTCATAATTAAATTAAATAAAATAACAAATTAACCATATTAATATATTTAATTATATAATTAAATACAGAAATATTATTTTAAAAATAAATAAAAGGTTAAATTTAGTATTCGGTAAATTACCGAATACCGATTTCTTTACCGAACCGAAACAGTAAACCGAAATGACCATAATTTTAAAATCAAATATCGAACCGATTTTCAAAATTTGGTATCGATTCAGTAAAAAAAATCGATATTCGGTTCTAGTGAACACCCCTAAATTAGGTAATTTACTTTCTCCCATTCAACAATTTATAATTAACTAAAGTATCGTTCTAATGGCGGCTTTGGTCCCCAAATTTTGTTGATTTTGGCAAATTTGATCCCCAAATTATTTTTTGGCGTATATAGTCCCCAAAGTTTAAAAAATGCAAAACAAGTCCTCATTATTTACGTTTGGTGGCAAAACTAGTCCTCAAATTTGGGGAATTTGGCGAAATTGGTCCCTAAATTATTTAACGGCCGTTAGGGTTTACATTTTTCAAAACGTTGAGNCAAAAATTTTCATAATTAAATTAAATAAAATAACAAATTAAGCATATTAATATATTTAATTATATAATTAAATACAGAAATATTATTTTAAAAATAAATAAAAGGTTAAATTTAGTATTCGGTAAATTACCGAATACCGATTTCTTTACCGAACCGAAACATTAAACCGAAATGACCATAATTTTAAAATCAAATATCGAACCGATTTTCAAAATTTGGTATCGATTCAGTAAAAAAAATCGATATTCGGTTCTAGTGAACACCCCTAAATTAGGTAATTTACTTTCTCCATTCAACAATTTATAATTAACTAAAGTGTCGTTCTAATGATATTTTTACCACAAAGTTTGAATTTTGTGAAGTGATTAACAATTATGAATCCCCTAGAAGAAAAATTAGAGGTTACTAATGACGTGATTAGTTGGATAATTAAAGAAAAGGGGGGAGGTGTGGGGGTCAAAGAATCCGGGCGTTGTTATTGTTAGTCTACACGTAACAGCTTCCTAAACCTAAAGATGTAGACTTTCTTAAGACTTAAATGTAATAATGTAACTTGTAAAGTTATACTTTTCTTCTCAATTTCATTTTAATTTTAAAGAGTATTTAAAAATGGATACATTTGAAAGAATAGAACAAATGAATAGTCATTTAATTAATCGCAGAGTAGACCAAAAGTAATGTTTTCATAATTTTTCGATATTTTTTCTGATATCTTGAAATTTAGGATTCAATGGGTCGGCGAGTGCAGCCCAGTCCATAAGAGAAGTGAATCACATTGAAAAGACTTGGATCAAGTCAATTACCAATGATATCACATTTTCTATTTCCACATCCGATGCGGGATATATTTCAACACTCCCCCTCAAGTCGAACTGGCCTTGATCCAGTTCAGACTTGCTTCAATATGATCGGTAGTGCTCGAATTATAGGTCGATCCATTTTTTGTTGCCTAAACCCGATGCGCTTTTCTACCATAGTTTTTTTTTGTCTAAACCGATACAGATTAGCCCGAAATCCACCCTGAAGCTCTGATATCATCTTGAAATTTAGGATTCAATGGGCTGGGGTGTGCAGCCCAGTCCATAAGAGAAGTGAATCACATTGAAAAGACTTGGGTCAAATCAATTACCCATGATATCACTCCTCTTATAAACTAAACATTTTCTATTTCCATATCCGATGTGAGATATATTTCAACATGATATGGCTCGATATCGGGTTTTAGGATCGTGATTTTTAATATTTATGTTAATATATAAAAAAATCAAATTTGTTTCGGTTGATATACATACGGTGATCTGATCGATAGGAAACAGGGACCCATATAAACATTGATGGCAAGGGTAGTTTGGTAAACAGACTGGCGTTGATTTATTGTGGAAATTACTTGACGTCAAAGTTCGAGTCCTAGATCTAAAAAGACTACCTTAAGCTTAACCACACCTAATTTCGGCTTAATAGTCAATAGTCAATAGTCCACTCTCAAAGTATTCCACTTAGAATAGTCTAATTATCTATAACTTAAATATTACATATGCGTCATTTTTTTTGTATTATGACAATAGGAATGTATTTGCAAAATATCTTATTGTATAATGACAAATTCATTTCAAATCAATCTTTTTAAAGCTAGACCAATCCAATCCTGAACCGACCAATTAAACTATTTGGTTTTAAAAAAAACAAAACGATTATGAATTTCACGATTAAACCTTCAAATCATAATTCGATCATGTAAATAATTGGAAAAATCCACTTTTATTAACAAATAACACAACTAATGGAATGAGTCTCGAGTTGGGTGGACTCAAACATGATACTAATTTAAAACAATTGAAAAATTCAAGTACTCAATTATTCAATAATACAACGCAACATAATTCGACAATATATTGAAAAAAAAAAAATTGTAAATTTAAATCATTGTATTTATATACAAATATTTAAAATTCANCAATATTCATCCCCATAGTTTGTAAAATTTGGCAAATTCAATCCCCAAAGTTCATAATTAGTCCCCAAAGTTTAAAAAATGCAAAACAAGTCCTCATTATTTACGTTTGGTGGCAAAACTAGTCCCCAAATTTGGGGAATTTGGCGAAATTGGTCCCTAAATTATTTAACGGCCGTTAGGGTTTACATTTTTCAAAACGTTGAGGAACACCGTTGCAAAATTATTTAACGACCGTAATTGTTATATTTCAAAACGTTGAGAATCTCTAATACCGTTAGGGACCTTTTTTGCCAAAACTCTGGAATTATGATGATCAAATACGCCATTGTTTTTGTTTGGGGACTAACATTGCCGAAATTGAAGAGTTTGGGGACTAATACTGCCAATTTTGATAAACAATGGGGACTAGTTTTGCCAAACCATACAAAAGTGGGGACATGTTTTGCCATTCTAAAACTTTGGGGTTAAAAAATGCCAAAATTTTAAAATGATGGAAACTCAATTTGCCATTATGCCTAAACAATGAGGACTATATTTGCGCATCGCCCGATATTTTTACCACAAAGTTTGAATTTTGTGAAGTGATTAACAATTATTAATCACCTTGAAGAAAAATTAGAGGTTACTAATGACGTGATTAGTTGGATAATTAAAGAAAAGGGGGGGAGGTGTGGGGGTCAAAGAATCCGGGCGTTGTTATTGTTAGTCTACACGTAACAGCTTCCTAAACCTAAAGAAGTAGACTTTCTTAAGACTTAAATGTAATAATGTAACTTGTAAACTTATACTTTTCTTCTCAATTTCATTTTATTTTTAAAGAGTATATAAAAATGGATACATTTGAAAGAATAGTACAAATGAATAGTCATTTAATTAATCGCAGAGTAGACCAAAAGTAATGTTTTCATACTTTTCGATATTTTTTCTGATATATTGAAATTTAGGATTCAATGGGCCGGGGAGTGTAGCCCAATCCATAAGAGAAGTGAATCACATTGAAAAGATTTGGACCAAGTCAATTACCAATGATATCACTCCTCTTATAAACTAGACATTTTCTATTTCTACATCCGATGTAGGATATATTTCAACATGATATGGCTCGATATCGGGTTTTAGGATTGTGATTTTTAATATTTATGTTAATATATAAAAAAATCAAATTTGTTTCGGTTGATATATACATACGGTGATCTGATCGATAGGAAACAGGGACCCATATAAACATTGATGGCAAGGGTAGTTTGGTAAACAGACTGGCGTTGATTTATTGTGGAAATTACTTGACGTCAAAGTTCGAGTCCTAGATCTAAAAAGACTACCTTAAGCTTAACCACACCTAATTTCGGCTTAATAGTCAATAGTCAATAGTCCACTCTCAAAGTATTCCACTTAGAATAGTCTAATTATCTATAACTTAAATATTACACATGCGTCATTTTTTTGTATCATGAGAATACGAATATATTTGCAAAATATCTTATTGTATAATGACAAATTCATTTCAAATCAATCTTTTTAAAGCTAGACCAATCCAATCGTGAACCGACCAGTTAAACTATTTGGTTTTTAAAAAAACAAAACGATTATGAATTTCACGATTAAACCTTCAAATCATAATTCGATCATGTAAATAATTGGAAAAATCCACTTTTATTAACAAATAACACAACTAATGGAATGAGTCTCGAGTTGGGTGGACTCAAACATGATACTAATTTAAAACAATTGAAAAATTCAAGTACTCAATTATTCAATAATACAACGCAACATAATTCGACAATATATTGAAAAAAAAAAAATTGTAAATTTAAATCATTGTATTTATATACAAATATTTAAAATTCACAATAATTGAAATAAGACGGACATATACCTGAGTTGGCTGTTGGGCTTAAGGCCCATATTTGGAAGCAGATGCAGGATTTTCATTTTCAATCACTCATCCGTACATATTTTAGTAATCAAAGTTGGGTGGATTTGGTTTTTAATAATAATTTGATTATTATGACAAATAAAGTCTCTAAACATTCTATTTATTTCTTGAGGAGTTTCTCCTACACTTTTATAAACTCAATTCAAATTCAAATAACATAAAAGCTCAAATTAATAAACTTTTATATTCAGACTTAAACTGGAACTTAATCTGAATTTGGGATGCTTTCTGGCCGTAGATCGTGTTAGCCTAAAATGAAAAATCTTGATAATAGATACTTAGAAAACAAAATTAGAGATATAATGAAATATACATAAAATATTTTACGTGGAACCCAAGTATCTAAAAAAACTATAGGCGAAAGTTGGGTCAATCCTTTATCGGTATGAACACATTGTTACATTTGTCAATAACTATCGATGTCACATTCCGAAACCAAGCCCATAGGTTTTCAGTGCCTAAGGTATCCCTCTCTACTCTTGCATATCCCGTGAACCAAAATATGCAGATAAACCGTTTTTGCACAAATAAAACTAAGGACAAATCGTTTTTTGTTGGGAAACCTCTCCCTTATCAAACTCAGGTTTGATCACAGTTTTGGTAACAGAACTCCTATGGTTTGTTTCTTTTCGGTTGAATTTAGAAGAAACAGATTTTTACGAGGAAACCGGAGAAAAACATCGGGATCGATATATCGATCCAATCCACTAACTCACTGGTTTCATTTTACAAAGAAATCAGAACAGATTACACATTCATCATATGAACTCTGATCTTGATCTTCTTGTTGCCTGTTGGATGCCTTGTCTCTTACTTTGCTGCTTCAAGGCTCTTGATCAGTGCGTTGTCACCCACTATCTCGGTTGATTACTCGCCTGATCTTTTTCGCTTGATTTCAGATTGATAATATGAAATCCAGTTATGAATCTTCTTGCTGTTCTGTGTGTAACTGCCGTATGAGCCGGGTCTTTTAAACAAGTCGTTCATGGGCAGTTTAAAAGAACGGTTTCAAGAGTTGTTAACGCGATTCTCTTGCCATGTGCGCCTGTTTGCTCACTTTAATGAAAAAACACATTTTGCGTCTTTTCATTCATTCACCAGCGTTGTTGCTTCCATTTTGACTGCGTGCCTTCGTTCAGCTCCGACCTTCTCCATCGACGCTCATCCTGCACAACCAAGAGAAGAGGCGACAGAGACGACGAAACAAAATTTAAGAATGCTTGCTTCCCTGTATTTCTCTTTCTTCTGCTTTAACACTCTTCCCCTCAGGTTAGCGTTGATGATTTTGGGGCTTCTAGCCCTAGATCTGTCTGGAGGTCGTGCAGATCTGGCTCTGCTCTTGGTTTCCAGTCTGGACGTAAGCTTGCTTGACCAGCTTAGCTTACCTTTGTCCTTGTTCTGTCTACAGAAGAGACGCTTCAAGGAGAGGTCAGCCTGTTCAACGTCGCTCACCTTTTAAAGCTAAGTCTCCTGCATAGTTTTTGCTTTATCTTCCTCTGGTTCTAAGCATCCTTCCCCTCAGGTTACGCACTGGAGATTTGGCGCTGTTTACCTTAGATCTGTTCAGGAATGAACAGATCTGGTCTGATATTCCTTTAGCTTCCAGTCTGGACACACCTTTGGTTGTCCAGCTCAGTCTTGACTTCAAACGCCGTCCAACCTTGTTGATACTTAAGATAAGCCTGCAGTTTCTTGTTTTCTTCTTCATTACCTTGCTTAACTCGTTTCTTCTACAAGTTGTACAGGAATGAAGCCTGTTGTCTGCCCTAGATCTGCTCAGGAGTGAGTAGACCAGCGCCTTCAGCGCAGATCCTCAGCTTATTTTCAGGTATTATCTTAGTTAGCATATCTGCGATATTTTATGTTGTGTGTACTTTCTCAACCTGGAATTCTTTGGAGCTAATAGCTTCACGAATCTAGTGTGCCTTGATGTCTATATGTTTTGTCCTGCCGTGAAACGTTGAATTTCTGCTTAACTCTATAGCACTCTGGTTATCACACAACAAATCTGGATCCAAGCAGTTGAGGTCAAACTCTTTTGTAAGTCTTGAGATCCAGAGCAATTCCTTAGCAGTCTCGGTTAGGGCTATGTACTCAGCCTCTGTGGACGACAGGTGTTATTGCTGCTAAAAATCCGCAATAACAAAATTTAGACCCCTTTGACGGATAGGGGTCGAACGAAAAAGTAATACGAAAACAAGAAATTAAAAGACACGATTTTTGTAGGTGGAAAACCTTTCTGTAAAAGAAAGGATAAAAAACCACCCCGGCCGTAGCCTTTGAATCCACTATAAACGNTTCGTCGTGAATTTAAAACCGAAAGAGAATTCAAAATCAATCTCCACCGTCTCGAACATTAATCAATACGTCTAGACTAATATAAATAAATTTCAGAAACATCCAACGGTCCAATTATGCAAACTAAATAGAATACCCGAACATCGCATTAACATAGGATTAGAAATAACAATCATATATTCGGATAGTAAACCGAAATATGAAAGTACCATAAAAACTGCTTTTCACCAATCAGAAGACCGAAAGATATGTATCAAACCATGCTAAAAATTTCAGAACAATCCGATGTTACAACTATGAGATTCGAATCGAAAAACCAACTTTTGTATACTTGAAAAATCAGAAACAGTCACTTGTAAACCAACGTTAATTTGAAAATCCAAACGACCATAAAATTCGATCTTTACCGTTCATAACGGAGATAAATATGTTTATAACTATATACCAAAATTTCAGACCGATCCAATGGTTCAATAATCAGAAACAAACTTAATACCGAAGATGCGCTGAATCAAAAATATGTTCGCGTTTTCCATCCTAAACTCCGGATAAAAACTCAATGGGATTAAAAACGTCCCCACAGACGGCGCCAATGTTATTGCTGCTAAAAATCCGCAATAACAAAATTTAGACCCCTTTGACGGATAGGGGTCGAACGAAAAAGTAATATGAAAACAAGAAATTAAAAGACACGATTTTTGTAGGTGGAAAACCTTTCTGTAAAAGAAAGGATAAAAAACCACTCCGGCCGTAGCCTTTGAATCCACTATAAACGTTAAGTTCGAGTATTTACAATAGGAGAACATGATGTAGAAAACCAAAGAAAAAGATTATGTTTTGATGGCCGTAGTCGTAGGTTTCCCGGGCCAAAAAGAAAAGAATAGCGGCCTCCTCCTTAGGTCAAAAATCTAAGCTCTCCTCCTTAACACTTTTATCATGTTTATATAGGTGATTTGTCCAGCCCAATTATAACGCACTAGGCCCACCAATAATGGAGTCCAATAAATAATAACCCATTAATATCTAAATTAGGCACAATGGTCCAATAAATAAGTTACCCGATCCAAATACCACGATAAGCTATAAACAATGTCAATCATCAAAATATCTCGATCTGCTTTATTTCTCGACTTGGGAATTACTATATAGATATATATGTGTCATCGAATAATAAATATCTCAGGGTGATATCAACAGGGTCACAGTCCTTTGGAGTCTAGATTGCCAGGACACAGATCCTTTGGCTATGGTCACCACATAACCCGTGGTTGATCTTCTAGTATCTGGATCTCCAGCTAGATCCGAGTCTGAGTAGGCCTTTATGTGTAGAGTTTCCTCAGTGCCTTTAACCTTAGGCACATATCTTTCGTTCCAGCTAAATACCTGATTAGCCATTTAATTCCCTCCCAGTGGGGTCTTCCTGGATTGCTCATAAAACAGCTTAACACCGTAATGGGATAGGCTATATCCGGTCGAGTAGACACCATTAGGTACATGATTGATCCGACTGCAGAGGTATATGGAACTCCTTCCACGTCTTTGTATTCTGCATCCGTAGTTGGACAATTTTCCTTGGATAATACAATCTGATTAGACATTTGAGTGGTCACTGGTTTAGCTCCCTCCATATTAAATCACTTAAGAATCCGTTCCACATAGGTTCCTTGTGAGATGGTCAGTGATCGGTTGCCCCTGTTCCTAGTTATATGTATGCCCAAAATCCTTTTGGCAGCTCCAAAATCCTTCATCTCAAAGGAGGCAGCCAGTCTCTCTTTTAGCTTGCTTATCGATTCTTTTGATGTACCTGCAATCAAAAGATCATCTACATATAACAATAGTATTATAAATTTACCTGATTCCTCATGTTTGACATAGACAAAATGATCACTTTATGTCCTTTTGAAGTTTTCTTGAATCATGAAGGTGTCAATCCTTTTATTCCACAATCTAGTAGCTTGTTTGAGCCCGTAAAGGCTTCGATTCAGTTTACACACATAATCCAGCTTGTCCTTTACTTCAAAACCAGTGGGCTGCTTCATATAGATTACTTCATCCAAGTAACCATTTAGGAAAGCAGTTTTGACATCCATTTGTTCTAATTACATATCTAAGTGAGCCACTGTTGCTAGTACTATCCTTATTGTAGTGAACTTGACAACCGGTGAGAATATTTCATCAAAATCCACTCCCTTCTTCTGCCTAAATCCCTTTACCATGAGTCTAGCTTTATATTTAACAGTTTCATCGGCTTCATTCTTTAATTTGAATATCCATTTATTTTCCAAGGCTTTTCTCCTTGCTGGCAGTCTTTCCAAGTCATAGGTTTGGTTCTGTTTCAGAGATGCTATTTCCTCTATCATAGCTTGTAACCATTTGCTGCTCTCTAATGATTTAATTGCTTCATAATATGATTCAAGTTCTCCTTCTTCAGTTACCAAAACATAATCCGAGGAGGGATACCTTGAGGAAGGCCTTCTGATCCTTCTTGTTTCAGGTTCTGAAATAATTTCAGAATCTGACTTTTCTTCAATTTCATCAATAGTTGTGCTTTCTGATGCCTCTGAATCCTGTCTAACTTGCTCCGTATTTGTATCAGGTTCAGCTTCATGTGCTTCAGGAAGTTCAGGGGCAGTGCCTTCCTTAAAACCAGGTAGGTACATTTCTTTGTAGAATTTTGCATATGAAATTTCATGGTTATTCTCCCCAATTTTGCATAAGTATTGAATGGTTTGGTCTTAAAAAAATACTGCATCTATAGATCTGAAAATCCTTTCAGTTTTAGGATCCCAAAATTTATAACCAAACTTGTTGTCTCCATAGCCTATGAAAATACATTCTTCTACCTCAGATTAGGCTAGATCTAAAGTTGATACTAATAGATCAAGCCAAGATTTGATGTATGAGTTTATGAAAATGAGAAATAAGAAAGTTCAAAACCTTCTCTTAAGGTAAATTGGTCAATAAAACAAGAACTTTAAACACTATCACAATAGTTTAGCGTTCAATGTTTCAAAAGTACCAAAGATTTTGTAGTTTCGATCTTTGAACGAAACAAAATGTATAATCACAAATCTACTTTATACAAGCATAGATCTATTGCTCACAAGAGTATATTTCAAACAGAATGTTTGAAATCACACAAGACCGCCTAGAGATTGTAACACGAGAATTATAAATCATAGATCTATACATGAACCACCAATGTTTTCATGTAGGCCGGCTGATACGGTGAAAACTAGGATGCACTGGTAACGCTCGGTATCGAGTTTCTGGGTAAGAACCCGAGTTTTCCCAGATCGACGCGGAAACATTAAAAAAAAAAAAATTAAATATTTCGTATCTATTGGTATAACGATCATATTGGTCCATATCGAAGGAGAATTCCGGATCAGTATGAAAATATTGGGAACAACGTAGATCTAACCAAAATGTATAGAATTTCAAATCTCCCTAGATAATGTAGATCTAAATGAGAAAGTCAAGAAAATAAGACTTACTCAAGAAGACAACCAATGAAATATAAAAAATGGAAAGAAGCGAAGAATACACAGTGTTTTAAATTTCCGGTATACCGGAAATTTCAGACTTACCGGATTCGGCCGGTATTTTGGCAAAATACCAGCCAGTAAGGGTTTTCGGGTCGGACCGGATTTTTTGCGGGTTGGGTTGTTGGGGATTACACACGTGTGCGAACAACCTCGATAGATTAAGTAGAACCCAATAATTAAAGCAAAGAGAAAACAACGACACAAGAAATTAACGTGGAAACCCGGAATGGGAAAAAACAACATGATCGGCGGAAACGACTAAACTCACTATCATTTGAGAATATTACAACACACACACACGAAGAGGAAATTCGGAATACAAGAGTATTGAAGTCCATGACAATGAACCCTAAGACCCCTTTATATAGATGAGGTGGTTGAGATATTAAGGTAACAAATAAATATTCCTAATATTTGATCATATCTCCATATATGATTGATTATTCATAATCAAATCATATATATCCGCCCATATATATAGATTTGATATGATATTATTTCTTTCAATATCTCAACTACCTCATCTATATAAATGGGTTTTAGGGTTCATTATCATGGACTTCAGTACTCATGTATTACGAATTTCATTTTCGTGTGTGTGTTGTAATCTTCTCAAATGATAGTGAATTTGGCCGTTTCCGCCGGTCACGTGGTTTTTTCCCATTCTGGGTTTCCACTTAAATTTCTTGTGTCATTGTTTTCTCTTTGCTTTAATTCTCGGGTTCTACTTAATCTATCGAGGTTGTTCGCACACGTGTTTAATCCCCAACAATTGGTGGTGCCTGTGGGGTCGTAGTGGTGCAATCGGCGATGGGTGACGATAAAGGAAGCCTAAGGATGTTTGACGGATCTGATTTTGCCTATTGGAAAATGCAAATCCGTAATACTCTCTATCGGAATGATTTAGGGGATGCGTTAGAAGAAAAGAAGCCCGCAAAGATAGAAGATGCGGATTGGCATAAATTGGATCGCAAGGCATTGGCGATCGTTCAACTATCGTTGTCGAAGAAGGTGGCGTTTAACTACAACAAACATACGACGACGTACGGTATGATGAAGGAGCTGTCCGATATGTACGAGCGGCCATCATCGACAAATCATGTGCTCTTAATACGGTAGTTGTATACCATGATGATGGGTGATGGTGCCTCTGTTGCAGAACATCTGAATGATATTTGCAATCTTACCAACCAGTTGTCGCTGGCTGGACATGTCATGGATGATGACACGCAGGCCGTTGCCGTTCTTGGTACCATGCCCGAAAGCTGGTCGACGACGGTTGATATCATCAGTAGTCAACAGGGGAAACTCAATTTCGATGATGTGCGGGCTCAACTCATCAATGAGGAATTGAGATGAAAGCATAAGGGGGATACCAAAAGTAATGCATTGGTGGCAGATTCTTCCTGGGGTCGGAAGAATAACCGAGGGCAGAATGGCGAGAGCAGGGCCCGATTGAAGAATCGGGGGGAGCCCGATTGCTGGAACTGCGGGAAGAAGGGACACTTCCGCAGGGAATACAAAGAGCCAAAGAAGGAGGAGAATTCAGCATCGATAGCGGTTGAATCTGAGGATGCACTTGTACTCTGTCTCGAGAGTCCAGTGAAGTCATGGGTGGTTGACTCAGGTGTATCCTTTCACTCCTGTTTTAACCAGAAGTTGTTTAAGTCTTTCAAAGTATGGAATTTCGGGAAGGTTTATCTTGCCGATGGAAAGTTCCTGGAGATCACAGGTGGGGGTGATATACCGATTCGATTCTCAAATGGTTACTGTTTGACCTTGGAGGATGTGATGTATATACCCGGACTGAGTAAGAACCTGATATAGGTAGACAGTTGGATTCCAAGGGGTATCAAACGTCTTTTGGGAGCGGTCAGTGGAGAGTGACCAAAGGGGCTTTAGTCATTGCTAAATGAATCAAGTCGGGAACTTTGTACGTGGACAAATCGATCGGGGCAGATGGGGACCGATCCACTCTCACTACACTGGAGACCGATCGGTCCCATGAGGGCCGATCCATGGAGGACCGAAGGAGGTTGCTGAAGATGTGGCACGATCGCCTTGGCCACATGAGTGAGAATGGCATGAAGATCATGGCCCGGAAAGGCTCATTACCGACCTATGAGGACAAAGAAGTTGGGTTCTGTGAAGATTGTGTGCTCGGCAAGCAGAGGAGAGTAACCTTTACGAAGGTGAAGCGGGATCGGAAAATCAGCAAACTGGAACTCATGCATACCATGTGTGGGGTATGGCACCGATCGAGTCCGTTGGAGGCTCGAAGTACTACGTTACCTTCATTGACGACTGTACCTGTAAGGTATGGGTCTATTTTCTAAAGAAGAAATCTGATGGATTCCAGACATTCAAGAGGTGGAAAGCAGAGGTGGAGCTCGAGGCTCGAGCCAAGTTGAAGTGTCTGAAATCAGACAATGGAGGAGAGTATGACGGGGAGGAGTTCAGAGATTACTGTTTGGGGAACGGTATTAAGCTGGAGCAATCGGTCCCGAACAAGCTGAGGCAGAATGGAGTTGCCGAACGAATGAACTGAACGTTGAATGAGCGTGCCCGATCGATGAGATTGCACGCTGGTCTACCAAAGACCTTCTGGCCGGATGCTGTGAGCACGACAGCATACCTGATCAATCGGAGTCCATCGGTACCACTGGATTGCGAGTTGCCCGAGGAGAAGTGGACTGGAAGGAGGTGAAGCTGGATCATCTCAAAGTGTTCGGTTGCATTGCGTATGTCCACATAGACCCTGAGAAGAGGGATAAACTTGATGCTAAAGCTATAAAGACTATTTTTGTTGGTTATGAGATTAATTATTTTACTTACCGGTTCTACACCGAATGAAGGAAAATAATTAGGTCGGTCGATGCGACCATCAACGAAGATCAACTTTACAAGGATACTATCGCAAAGGTTAAGGAGAAGTCTTCCGAGGTGATAGTGGTGATACCATCAAGTGGGAGCAGTGGACCTCCGGACCGATCGGATGAGCCGATCTATATCACTTCTGACGAGGAGTCAGAATCTCAGTCTGATCGGTCTGATACCGATCAGCAGAGTGAAGACCAGGTGACAGATGAAAATGTCGAACAAGTCACTCATGTATTGAGGCGGTCAACCAGGGAGAAGAGATCACCCGATCGTTACACTCCTGCAATGTATCATGCATTGCTGACTGATGATGCGAGCCAGAGAATTTCCGAGAGGCTGTTGAGTCTCGTGAGCAGGAAAAGTGGGAGTTTGCTATGGAGGACGAAATGACGTCCTTGTTAAAAAGAACAAGACTTGGGTCTTGACAGAATTGCCGAGGGGACATCGGGCCTTAATCAATAGATGGGTCTTCAGAATAAAGCAGGAGGCAGATGGGTCCAAACGTTACAAGGCGAGATTAGTGGTCAAATGATTCTTGCATTAGAAGGGAATTGACTATTCCGAAGTATTCTCACCGATCGTCAAGATGACTACGATCAGGGTGATTTTGAGTATAGTGGCTGCGGAGAATCTCTATCTTGAGCAGATGGATGTGAAGACGGCTTTCCTTCATGGTGACTTGGAGGAAGAGATTTGCATGGCATAACCTGAGGGGTTTAAGACGCATGGAAAAGAAAATCTAGTCTGTAAATTGGTAAGGAGCTTGTATGGGTTGAAACAAGCTCCTAGGCAGTGGTATTTAAAGTTTGACTCCCTAATGACCGAACGGGGATTCAAAAGATGCGAAACAGACAACTGTTGTTATCTCCGATGGGGCAAAGAGACATACATAATCCTTCTACTGTATGTCGATGACATGTTGATCGCAGGGGATGACATTGAGGAGATAAAACAAGTTAAGCGGGAGTTTCCGAAGCATTCGAGATGAAGGACTTGGGACCGGTCAAGCAGATTCTGGGAATGAGAATCTCGAGAGATCTGCAGAAGAGTACACTTACTTTATCTCAGGAAAAGTATATTGAAAAAGTCAATGATCGGTATCAAGTGGGAGACTTGGGTTACTAAAACACATTTGGGAGCACACATGAAACTCTCAAAGGAGCAGGCGCCGATGACCGACCAGGAGGCCGAAGAGATGAAGAATGTGCCCTACTCTTCAGCGGCCTGTAGTTTGATGTATGCAATGGTCTGTACGAGGCTTGATATTGCACATGGAGTGGGAGTCGTGAGCAGGTTCATGTCGAACCCTGGGAAAGAGCATTGGGAAGCAGTGCTATGGTTGCTACAATACCTCAAAGAGACATCAGGGCGGGAGTTGTGTTTTAGAAGGGGACCGATCGAACTAACAGGGTACGTGGACGCCGACCTTGGAGGAGATCTGGACGATCGAAAGAGTTCATCGGGGTATGTATTTACTGTTGGCGGTACATCTGTTAGTTGGAAGTCGATGTTGCAAAAGTGTGCCTCACTTTCCTCCACTGAGGCAAAGCATGTTGCGATTTCGGAAGCAGCAAAGGAGATAGTGTGGCTCCAGAATTTTCTGATGGAGATCGGTAAAGGGACCGATCTGCGGACTTTGTACAGTGACAGTCAAAGTACCATTTGTTTGGCGAAGAACCCGGTATTTCATGTTAGGCCGAGCACATTGAGTTGAAATATCACTATATTAGGGATCTGCTCAAGAGAAAGACGCTTCAGTTGATGAAGATCAAAGGCACTGAAAATCCGGCTGACATGCTGACGAAGGGAGTCACTGTAGCGAAGCTAGAGCTGTGCGTAGCTCTAGTGGTCTCACCAAGTGAGTTGGTGAGCGGGAACTATCAAGAGAAGTTGCATTATCGATCTCCAAGTGGAAGATTGTTAAGTGTGGAGATCGGTATTGGTATCGATCGGTCACACTTGGATGACGATCGACAATGTGGTCGATCGGGGCACACATGGAAGACGGGATGGTCGGTATTGGTATCGATCGGTTTAGGACCGAAACACACAATACCGAATGTGACAAAGGGACCGAAGTAATCGGTAGAGGACCGAAGTATGTGATCCGAAGATATGAGATGGAGGCAATCGGTGGAGGACCGAACTGAGATATGGTGGTGCCCACTGGTCAAAGATATCGGTAGTTATAGAAGGAGATATTGAAGGAAATAATATCATATCAAATCTATATATATGGACGCATATATATGATTTGATTATGGATAATCATATATGGAGATATGATCAAATATTTGGAATATTTGTTTGTTACCTCAATATCTCAACCACCTCATCTATATTAATGGGTCTTATGGTTTATTGTCATGGACTTCAATACTCTTGTATTCCGAATTTCCTCTTCGTGTGTGTGTTGTAATCTTCTTAAGTGATAGTGAATTTGGGCGTTTCCGCCGGTCACGTGTTTTTTCCCATTCCGGGTTTCCACGTTAATTTCTTGTGTCGTTGTTTTCTCTTTACTTTAATTCTCGGGTTCTACTTAATCTATCAAGGTTGTTCGCACACGTGTTTAATCCCCAACATGGGTCGGGTTTTATATTAAAAAAATACAATATGAATATTTAATAATTTAATTTATTTTAATATTTCGGTATATATCCGGTATACCCGAAACATATCCGGTATACCGATCCAATGAGATTGTTCGGTATATATCGACCGGTACCGATTTTTAAAACATTGAGAATACGTTGAGTGACATTGTATATATACGAACGAGGCAAGGCCAAATGGTGATCCAATATATAATTAGCCTAATATCATTAAATTTGATAGGCCTAAGAAAAGTTCGAAAGATCTTTAAACAAAAGGGTACGTGTACCCGAAACTCACAGAGGTGGGTAGGTATAGAATACCTAGGGGAACGAGACAACTCTCTCTAGAGTTTTTTAGCGTTGATAGCATTGTCAGTGACTATATTATTCATAAATAACAATTGTTTTAAATTATTTATCCCACTCTCTCTAAGTAACAATTTTCTGTTATTCATAAATAAAAAAAAAAAATTTTCCCACTCTCTCTAAGTAACCTTGCAAAATAGCCCCGTAACTTCAGGGGAAGGGGCCCAACATTCTCCCATTTTGATTATTGAGAATATCTTTATACATATAACATTCGGGAATTTCAACTTGAATAGTCTGATCTAACTCATGCTTAAGAAGACGATAAACTCTTCCTTAATTCAAAATGATATAGTGAGGGTGGAATGAACAATGAAAACGACAACTTTATTCCACATAAAAACTTTTCCCCTTAAGTCCAGATACGTAAACTCATCTAATGAGAATATGTCAAACCCAAAAATGAAGGTGATGAGTTCGAAAATATAAAGTCAAATCACATATTGATGAGTACACCAATCATTCAACAAATTTACAGAATTAGCCATCATAACATCACTAGTTAAGAGAGCAACAATTCACATGTGTATAAGTAAAATGCACAAATTATTCACTCAAACATTTTCACAAGTTCATATTCTCTCATCATTTTGTTACCAACATATTAATATCACCATTTCATTGTGCATTACCATTCATGTGCATAATTCACATAACACCATTACTTATCACTAAAGAGGGTTTATGGGCACATATATAAACTAATAGCAATTCTTAGCACAAATAATTGAGCGAAATCAAGATGTTTCGTAAATATATCAACAATTTAATCACAAGAAGACACACATTTAAGGCATATTAGATCCGACCCGACCCAGGTGTAAATGTATATATATATATATATACATGATTCCAAATTCTATATTTCTTTTAAACATACATCAATACTCATTTTATAATAGAATAGAATATAATATAATATAAGTATCGGATCCGATAGGTGTTTTCAAAAACCATATCCCACCCAAAACCGTATCCGACCTGACCCGAGTAAATATTTGCAATTCAAATATCCGATAAACCGGTTTGGTTATTTTGTATTACCGAATTTTTATACACACCCCTAGTTCGTACTATCTATCATTTGTCTCATTAAACCAAGAGTTTGTATATGCTGCTTGTCTCATTCTTCATACAAGAACCTACAGTAGAGAAGGTCCAACATCTAAGTCTTCCACTCATAATAATTTATGGATATTAGCTTGATCATAGAGTAAGGCTCTCCGGCCATTCTATCTTTTTGGTGCCATATAAGTTTCCTCTCTCCATAAATTTTGGTTACAACCTCTTCTACTTTTGGACTAAGATATTGATTTTCAATCTTTAATTTCACAGGATCACATACCTTCATGAGCCACTACGTGTTAGGAATGAAGCTCGGGTTATAGTCGAATGGCTCGATGGTGAGAGATCGACCGGGGGAAACCTAACATGAAGCGGTGTTGTTGATCGGTCTCATTGATCGATCAATGATACTGATCAGACGATTGTGATGAGTCTTTTTTATAGCGGTCGGATTAGACTTGGATCGGGATTCAAGAGTATCGAAAAAGAATTATCTTTCCTTAATTCACCAATGAAATATATGGAATAAGATATTGAGATATATTTTGTTGGTTGCATATATATAAGAAAGATATTGAGATATATTTTGTTGGTTACATATCTATGGAAGAAGATATGAACATATATTATGCTGGTGATATATATAGAAAGATGCGGTCAAAGATATGGAAAGAGAATATACAAATATATCCTGTTAAATAAATATATAGAAGATGCGGTCAAAGATATGGAAAGAGAATATTGTACAATATTTGGTAGAATATTTCATAGATTAGATCATAGTCTAAACTCTATAAATAGTGAGCCTCATGAACACAATTGTATCAATCAATCAATTAATAGCGTAGCATATTGTTTCATATTCTTCTTGTGATAGTGAGTTCACGGCCGAGATTTATCGGTCACGTGGTTTTCCCGGTTTTGCGTTTCACGCTAAATCTTGTGTCTTCTACTTTTCTTCATTTATATTTTTTTTCATCGCAATAATTCAATCAGATCCCGAACAACGAGAATTTTTTCATCTCCGAATGAGGGAATTTTCGAATGAGGAAATAACTTTTCCTTTAACTCTCAATTCTTCATGTTAATTCCTTAATTTTTGATGTCATAAATTTTCAGAATGTATGAGTACCAAGAAGATTTACGTGGAACCGGAGAATCCCAGATAAAACCGCGAGGATTAAGTCACAATCTTGTACCAGTCGCATTGCGAATCTGGTCGCTCGACAAGATCATTGTTTTTACCTCTGCTGGAGAAATACCACAGCTTGTGTTGGGCAAAAACGTGGGTGCTCGATCACCACATCACCTTGTAGATCGTCAGGAAGTTGGTGACGGTGGGGGCCATGTAAGCAGCGTCGCAATAATGGATGAAAGCGACGATTACCAAGCAGCTGCTTAGCATCAGAGAAAAAATGGGCATCGCCAGGGCCCACAGCCGTTCATCGGCGAATGAATGAAGAGGGAACCTCAGCCATTCTTTAGCGCAAAGATCGTCACTGGTATAACATTACTCAGTGACGATCGTCCAGCAGCAAGCCATGGTTCAGATCCAGGCTTGCCTGCTTCCAGTTGATATTCTTCAGGAATGGAGTATTTCTCACGGACAAGGTCCAGATTCAGTAAGGGAGCCATCTGCAAGGGAAGTAAGACAACAGAAATTAGATAAACACTAAAAAATATGTGCAAAATAGCAAAAAAATAAAATGGGCAGCAGAAAATCGGGATTGCGCTAAAAACGTGGCTTTAAAATCAAGACAAAGATTACATGACCAAGATAAGAATAAGAACCTGGATGATTATGAGTATATTGAAGAAGGAAAAGCTAATCGCTGGAGTTGGTTGAGAAATCGTTGTGAATCGCCTGGAATCAAGTTTCTCAAAGCGTGATTGGAAAAAATAGAGGCGACGAGGTTTTGTTTGGAATGGACACTCTAGATCACACCACAAGGATGGTTCAGATTGCGACTCTTCGGCTTCAGCACTAGTTTCGAGGTCGACGATAGAACAGGACATGTTGCGAGTTGTAGAATTTGAAAGGGCATGTGTCGGTCGGAATAATGGGTGTGACCTGTGCCTGCACATAAGTCATGGCGATGTCAACTTCCTCCGACGCTCGGTAGCGATGGACGATTGAAGTTGAGGGGCTAATGTTAATGCACGACATATGACAGCTGGCTAAGATCGGTTCCTTAATAAATATGAGAGATAAGGAGGCATTAGTATGTCCGATCGGCTCCTAACTACCGATCAAACGAAAGGTTTGGTCGGTCGTCATAGTCGATCGGAATCATGAGAAGGTACAGGGATCGACGTCCGACTACTATGATCGGTAACTTTCATACGATCGACATCCCTTGGGAGTAAATGTCAACAAAAACGACGTCATTACTCCAGGCGGCGGTGTGCGGCTCGTGGCGGAAAGTCACATAAATCAGCTCGAGGACGGCTGTGATGTGATTAAAGAAGATTGCGATTAGATTATGTACAATTAAAATATGTAGAATGCCTCTATAAAACGGAGGCGAGAAATGTTGATAAGGGACAAGCTCCGAGGAGATATCCTACTTCTAAGCTCTTAGTGAATTCTCTGTCTGGGTTCGGTGCCCCGTTGGTTTTGCTCCCGATTCTCTGGTTTCCCACATATAATTTCTTGTTTTCATTTCATTACGGCATACGAATACCAACGGTACCCTCACTTAATTCATAGAGATTTTTACTCCTAACAATATACATTAAATATTATTTTTATTAATTATAAGTTTATTTTACTAATTTAAATATATAATTTTATAGAAAATTCAATAGTTTCGAAATGTAGATAATAAAAACGAATTACAAAGCATAAAAAGAAATGTAATCCAAACATTGAAATATAATATAACACAATTAAAATTAAAATGCAATATTTAATGATGAATTGATAACAAATAGATAAATTTAATAAGATAGAAAGATAAAAATTTATTTGGATAGAGAAGATGTGGATGAGTTAGAATAATAATGATGTAGATGAAATAGAAATAAAAATTATTTGGATGAGTAAGAATTTTGAGAAATAAAATTAGAATATAATTTGAATATGAGAGAACAATTATGTTTAATGGTTTTAGACGCTGATAAAATTACTATTAACCTAATGGCAAGGCCAACATAGAGTTACTTCAATTTCAAAAGAATAGTTACTCTCCTTTAAGAATGGGAGTTGCATTGCAAGCACTGGTTGATTATTCGAAAAACAAGAAGAAACAAGCAAACAAAAAGGAAAAGTAAGAAACTATCTTATTGGTGTAATCTTGATACCTTTTTCAAAGCTATCTCAAGAAACCATCAAGAGAAGACATGATTCAAGCAAGTTCACTGGTAGGATGTACTTGATATTGTTAAAAATGGAGGTCGGGTGATAGTCGATGGACCCGATGGCAGGTATTACAGACCAGGGGAAACCTAACATGAAGCAGTGATGTTGATCGACTTGATCGGATGATTTTGATGAATCTATTTGATAGCCGTAGAATTAGATTTGGATCGAGATTCAAGAGTATTGAAGGGGAAATATATTTTCTTAATTGATCCATAAAATATATGGAATAAGATATTTAGATAAATCTTGTTGGTTGCATATATGGAAAAAAAATATTGAAATATATCTTGTTGGTTGCATATATGGAAGAAAGATATTGATATATATCTTTAGGTTATATATATATGGAATAGTTTATGAAAATATATTCTGCTCGTGATATATATGGAAAAATATATCCAAATATATCATATTAGCTAGATCTATGGAAGATGTAGTCAAAGACATGTAAAAAAGGATATTGTAGAATATTCGGTAGAATATTTCCTAAATTAGATCATAGCTGTAATCTATAAATAGTGAGACTCATGAACACAATTGTATCAATCAATCAATAATGTAACATATTGTTCACTATTCTTCTTGTGATAGTGAATTCATGATCGAGGTTTATCGGTCATGTGGTTTTCCCGATTTTGGGTTTCTACGCTAAATCTCGTGTCTTCTACTTTTCTTCATTTACGTTTTGATTCTCATTGCATTAATTCGATCCAGCCCATGATAACGGGAATTTTTTACTTCTTCGGATGAGAGAATTTTCCCAACAATAGCAAACAACTTGTAAAGTTCTTCCAAATTGTTTCTTTGAGGGTTGAGCGACCAGAGTTGAGCGATCGCATCGGTCAACCCTGGGCTCAACCATCATCTCCTCCTGAAGAACGTAAGCTCATTTTTGTAGTTTTTCCATTCATTTCAATCATAAATGCATTTTATACTCCACATTTCAGCTTCCTCCTCTAAACTTTCTTCTGGATGGAAACTGAAGAGGAAACAAGAGATGATCGCCAATGGATTGCAGAGGAAGGCCAAAAAGGCGAAGGTAATCGTACTTTGCTTATCCAACATCCCACCTTTGTTTCATATTTTCCATATGTTCGCAGGTTTCCGCATCCAATAGGAAATCTCCATCGCCATCTTCCTCTTCATCATCCCTAAAATTAACTGCGGAAAGGGATGCTTCTGAAGCGGCAGAAGCCTCGCGTTCGGCTAATGACGTCGAAGGGTCATCACCAAACCCTTTGTCGATCGTCGCTATTCCGATGGAATCCCTCGATGAAAGGGCAAACCAATTTTTTGACGATCTAACACTTGAAAGTTGTTTTAGGATCGCATGTTGGACTGCTAAACGTCGCTTACTCTTCAATGAATTTTTGTAGGCTAAGCAAGTCCAACTGATCGACTATCAGTGGGAATCTCCTACAAGGTCACAAACAACCCCAATGACCGACCTTCCGCCTCCTCCAGTCCAAACTCAGATGGCGAATGAAGCTGCATCACCTTCCGAAGCCAGTTCGCCATCTGGAAGCCAGAGTTTTCATTCATGGTTTTGCGGAATTTCAGAGCAAAAACATGGAGGATAACTTCATTTTTCCACCACCGGTCGGCAGCGACGTTATGAAACGTCCGACCGTTTCTGTGGCTGTAGGGACGCTCGTTAGTACTCATATTTACGAGATGATGGCGGTAGGCACACTGTCGACCGACCCACCTACTTCACTTGGTAAAGCGGCGATCGCCCTTCGTGAGATATTTTAAATAACTTTATTTAAATGTTCCATACTCATTATTGTTGATCAAACCATTTGTCGAGCATTGCAGACATCAAAGAAAATGTTGTCTCTGTATCATAAGACATCATGCTCTTTGAAGGTGTTCGCACTTCTACAGAAGAAACTTTCTAAGGGAAATGACCAAGTCGCAGAAGATAGAAATGAAATTGATAGGCTAGAGGTGGAGCTAGCCAAAGCAAGACGTCAAGCCCAAGAACTCCCCCACATTCAGGAAGAAAACAAGACCTTAGAGAACAAAGTGAATGTGGTCACCAAGGAATTATCCCGTTTGGCCAAAGAGATCCAAACATAAATGAAAAAGAGAGCCGAGGCTGAAGTCCAGCGCGACCTCTTTGAAGTTAAGCTGGAGGCCAAACGGAAAAATGTCGATCTGGCGTCAAACGCTCTTAAATATGCTGAGGAGGATTATCGCCACACTCTCATGTTCCAAAAAGATAAAGTTCAACATTTTTTGAACTCTGCTGATGGAATTCTGCAGGATATTAACAAGAAGGGCTCGGATTATGACGGTCGGATTTCCGCTCTTCAACAAATGATCGACAAACATAAAGAAGACATGTCGTCATTTCTGGATCGGTTCGTGGTTTCGCCAACATTCAAAACCTTGGCGACTACTTACTCACTCGGATTAGTGGAGGAGCAAAAGACGATAATAAAGCAACAAATCATCAACATCTTTGAACCCACCCTAATTTCGAGGAATGGGAGCGTGTGGATCCAATTACTTTTGATGGGATCTTAAATCCTCGCTCGCCCATTGAGCTGGACGATCCTGATCCAGAATTTCATCCTCATGTCGATCAGTTGGATAATCTCGTTCTAGATAGTCTTGGGGCCTTAACATTTAGCTTCTCATCTTCCTGAATGTAGTTTTGTAGTTTCTTCATGATTTGATAATACTTCAATAATAACAATTTCAATTGTCGATCGACATCCTACTGCTTTAATACCAATCGACACAACATTTCCATCCAGAATTCCATAATTCCAGAATCTTGTGTTGTTCATATTGTCGATCGATCATGAAATTTTACCATTATATGAAACCATGAGGTGAAATATAACAACGCAGTGGGTAATTTAACAATATAGCCTCGGGTACATATGTCTATACCATAGCACATATGTGCCATCTCTAATTCCCACTCGTGAAGACTATTACTGTGTTGATCAATTCGATGTATCAATTTGATGAAAACATAACCTTTATCTGTACATGTATGAGAGATTTCATATTTTAAGATAAAATATGAAGTTTTGCCAAATAGGTCTTCTGTACAAGAGCGTTTGACACAAACATAATAAGTAGGTCTCCCTAAAATAGAAAAGTTGGCCTAATTTTCGACGAGGATTCCTAATAAGAATCGTTCGACATAATTAAAACCGAGGTAGTTTCTTTAGTAGGGATGATCGACACGATTATAGCTGAAAAAGTTTCCTGATGAGGAAATGTTCTTACAGCCAAAGAGTATTCCTGAGAAGGAACGTTCGATGTAATCATAGCCGAGGAGGATCGCTCCACGTAATCATAACCGAAGAGGATTCCTGAGAAGGAACGTTCGACATGATTATAGCCGATAGTGTTTCCTGAGAAGGAACGATCGACCTGATTATAGCCGATGATGTTTCCTGAGAAGGAACGATCGACATGATTATAGCCGATGATGTTTCCTGAGAAGGAACGATCGACATGATCATAATTGAAGAAGATTTCTGAGAATGAATGTTCGACACAATCATTGACAGATGCTCGATCGTTAAGAGTCAACGTCAGCAGGAAATGCCGATACGGAATCCTCGAAGATGCTATTGGTGATCGATAGGTTCTACATCAGATGATAGGACATTATCGAAGGGGTCACTAGAATAGGACGTTCGATTCTACGGGCATAATAATGCATGTGTTGTCAGTCGACACATTTGGATATTATGAGCAATAAATACATGCTAATAGCGTTTTAATTTAAACAACTTGAAGGTTTTAAAGCTTCATCACAAACGCCAGAAGCAGTAGTAAATGTTACCCTCAAACTATGGATGATAAATTCGGAAATTATCCATAATCCAGGATTTTGGAAATTCGTCCACATCCAATGTTTTCAATCTATAAGCCCCTCCAAACAACACGTCCTTTACCCTATAAGGACCTTATCATCAACGATGGAGTTTGCCAAGATTTTTCTGTGTTTCCACACTTCACATAACCAAGTCTCCTTTTAAAAATGATCGGTGATTCACCTTTTTATTATAACATTTTCCATGGTGCGATGATACCTTAACAATCGATGGTAGATATCTTCTCGTTTCTCCTCAATTAAATCCAAATCTAGTAAAAAGTCCTTGCCAACATCTCTCTTGATAGGTTGACTCATTGTCTCATGGAAAAAAGCTGGTCGACTATAGGTATCTAGACCCGGTCATCGCCTCTTGATTGGTCCAGTTTTGCCACCCATTTGTCAAAGCAAGCTTGGTCTCGATCGACAGCCAGTCGGGGGACCTCATTCTGGGGTTGCTGGTCGACAATTTCCTCCTTGTCTGAGCTTGAGTTTCCGCGATGTTCGTCTTTCTAACATGCTTCTAGTGGGTTCGAGCTTTGAGGGTTCTAGGTCTGCGGTTGAACAACAAATTTATGCCATGACGCCAGGATCGACTGTCGGAGGTCCCCCCTTTTCCTCTACAATTTTTCACAGAGATTGAGGATCGATAGTTATTACTTCTCTTCCAACGATGCTGTTATGCGACTCATGTTGGTAAGCTTCCATCCCCTCCACATATTATGGGTTTTCAATAAAAACAAAGACTAGCAGGCAAAGCTTCTTAGTAGGTTTACCAGATCGGTCCCCACAGACGTCGCCAAATGTTAGAAGTAAAAATCTATATGAATTAAGTGAGGGTACCGCTGGTATTCAGTTGTCATAATAAAAGGAAAACAATAAATTATACGTGGGAAACCCTAGAATTGGGAGGAAAATCCATGGGACACCAAACCCAAGCAGAGAATTCACTAAGAGCTTTGAAGTAGGAAATCTCCTCGGAGCTTGTCCCGTATCAACATTTATCGCCTCCCTTTTATAGAGACATTCTACATATTTTAATTGTACATAATCTAATCGCAATCTTCTTTAATCACATCACAGCCGTCCTTGAGCTGATTTATGTGACTTTCCGCCACGAGCCGCACACCGCCGTTTGGAGTATTGACGCCGTTTTTGTTGACATTTAATCCCAAGGATGTCGATCGTATGAAAGTTACCGATCATAGTAGTCAGACGCCGATCCCTGTACCTTCTCATGATTCCGATCGACTATGGCGACCGACCGAACCTTTCGTTCGATAGGTAGTTAGGAGCCGATCGGACATACTAACGCCTCCTTCTCTCTCATATTTATTAAGGAACCGATCCCAGCCCGCTGTCATAAGTCGTGCATTAACATATATATATAACAATTATTAAAAATAATAAATATCAAAATAATTAATATTAAATTTGTATATATATTAAATAAAATAATTAAAATAAAAATAAAAAAACAACTCCATGGACAAAGGGTGCCCGAATCCCACGTAGCGTATAACTATGTGGGAACGTCAGCGCCCATGATTATGGTGGAGACAATTATGGTTAGGGATGACAATTTGGGTTATCCGCTTATTTACCCATCGAATAACTGTCTCGTTTAAGGTGTATTTGGATAGTTTAATGGTGATGAATGTGCTACGGGTTATAAAATTACTTACCCGCCTTAAATGAGATGAGTAGTGATTTTACATATATCCGTCCAGCTACCCACATGGTTACTCTCATACATAATTTATTACATGTTTATATTTAATTATATAAATACTTATAAAAAAAAGTGACTTAATTCTATTTTTGCACGAATAACCTTTGAATATTGAATAATTTTTATTACAGATATGCATGATATTTACTAAACTCATATTTTTTTTCGAGGGTTAATTCCTTATTTATCTAATATATTAATGTTTTCAAAAAATATTCTATAGTTTTGTGATATAAAAATTTTGATCCGTAAAACTTTTTTAATTTGATATTGATATATTTTTTATTTGTATTGTTAAATATATTAAAAATTATGATTCTCAAATAATTAATTTGTATTTTGGATGAAATATATTTAATAATTATGAAATTGATTTTTTAGATTAATAATTTATTAATTTTTTTAAACCAATGGTTAACCATTAGGTTTGGCGGGACGGGTAGTTAGCGGTTAGTGGTGTAACCGTCTCATTTCCGCCCGTTGACATATCTAGAGGTGTGCAAAAGACCATCACGCACGGTTCGGGTTGGTCTTTTTCGATTTTGGGATTTAAAAAAGATCGGACCACGGTCCTAATTTTATATATATGTCATATTAATCCAGTCTTTAAGTCTTTATAATAGAGACCAACATAGACCAAAGACCAAGTTTTCGGTTCAGCCTTGGTTAAGTCTTTATCCGATCTTTAGCTCTAAATTTGTTTATATCAAAATACTAATAAAAAAATAATGTTTTACTAAATACGTAATTTATGAAAAATTATAAATAACAATAAAATGATTGTTTAAGAATTTATTAGATGATTATTTTTGTTTTTTTATATTAGTTTACTCAAATGTTTAGTATAAAAATTCATAATTGAAAATATTCGTTTCAATTATGTTTAAAAAAATCAAAAATTTAAAATATGAATTATAATAACACTTATAAATAATTTTGGTACAATTAAATTTGAAATGAAAATAATAAATATTTGGATGTATAAATAAAATTTAAAAATTAATAAATATATTTTTACTGCATTTAAGCTTGGTCTTGATCAAAAACTCATAAAGTGAAGATCGAGACCAAACTATCATAAGATCTACGAGTTTAGGTCTTATAAATATTAAGAACCAACTCTATACATAATTGTAAAATTAGGTTCCTAAAGACCCACCCTAATATAAAGGATTGGTCCTGATTGGTCTTTTTAGGTTCGGGTAGATTACATCCTACGTTTAAAGAAAGCCTTAGTCCTAATTTGTCAAAAGGCGGATAATCTGGATCATCCTTTACGCCAATTATTGGCTCAGATCTAATATTTTTACTTATAGTAAATCATAAAAATGGTTATTGGTTGTAAGATTATGAGCTGTCTATATCACTTTAATCTATGTATTGATTTTTATTCGTATTATGTTCTGTTGTACACTTAATAATTTTGTATAACTTACTTCTAATTAGCAGAAAATTGAAAACTATGCATTGGTTTGTCCATATCAATCAATTAGTTCAACCAACAGCCAATTGATATATTATATGTACATTGATTTCAATCACGTGTAGAAATGAAGAAGATAAGCTATTATAATGTGACAGGTGTTTGTTTGATTCATATTGAATATAGATACAAAATAGATATCCCACATTAGTAGTTTTTTGATAAAGTTAACAGTGTCATTTATCATAATGATAAAAAATTACAGTGAATAAAATTGTTTTTCAAACATAGCACTGATTTATAGTTTTTTGAACATTTTTTTAAATATTTTGATTTCTATTTTTATTGAAACCGAGCTAGAATTATTATTATTATGTTTTTTTTAAACTATGATTTTTATTTTTAAAATTATGAACATAGAACGGTTTCTATAAATCTTATGAACCGAACTACTAAAAAAGGTGTCCCCGCAGTCTGCAAATCAATACTATATTCACAAAATAAATTAATTCAATGACTTTAAAAAAATTAACGAAAAAATACAATTACTTTTTACAATAATAGCTACTGACACTGTTACCCCAAAATTTTACCCCCATATTGGAATATAAGTTGTCAAATCTTTTAATCTATCATAAATTACATTTATATGTTGCGTTTTAGCGATATTCTCTTACAAATTTTGTATGAAAAGAGAGAATTGGGGGAATGATAATTTTGAATGGGAATTTGAAAATGAGATTGATTATCTTGAATGGGAGACAAAATCTACTATAATTGAAAGTGACTATATATTTCAGGACAAAATAACAAAGAATAGTGATCCCGATCACGTGGGATGACAGATTCCTACAATACAATATACAACCTAATTATTGTTCCCAAAAAAAACTTATTATTATTACTTCTCATATTTTAATAAGAGAAAATTTTGTTTCACTTCCAAACTTTCATAATTTTTCCGAATTTGGTTATCAATTATTTAATACCCAAACTTTAATGTTTTGACAATTTTAATCCAAATATGCAACAAACATTGGTTTATTCCGAGGATCTCAATTATCAAAATAGAAAACTTTGGAAACAAATTATATCATACACACAAAACTTTAGAGATTTGTTTTTCCAAACTTACAAAATATGAAACTATTTTTGGCATTTTTATATTTTGAGGATTACAATTGACACAATCATAAAACTCTGGGATCAACATTGCATCAACTATGAAACTAATGGGATAAAATTTAGGTGTTGCCCCTTGCATAATTTACCTATTAAAGAATATGGTAAAAAATATTACAAATTTGGGTAATTGTATTTTATTGAAAAGGTAATTTGTATAAATAAATGCATTGAAATTTGACACTGTGAATCTACTCTGAAATTTAGGTATAGCTTGAATTGACTGTTTAACCAATTTATTTAATGTATTATTAAATTATTATGACAATCGCATTAAATTTGAACAATATTTGTATATTTCATAAAAAACGGAAATATCATGGTAGGATGAGCCGAAATGTTTTAATTGATGTTAACATGATTCTTTATTTTTACAGAAATTTATGAATCGGATTCTCTAAGATTTGCGATTCTCTTCCGATTCTCAAATCGAATTTTGTGAGAATAAAAAAATTGAAAAAAATCAAAAAACAAACCAGAAATCTAAATTATTATGTTTTAAATTTGTTAAGTTATGTAATCTATATTGATTTTTAATTATTTTATTAATTATAAATTTTAACAAACTTTTAGTTTTTTAGTTTGATGATAAATTATTTATTATGTCTTATATTTATAATTTTAACAAATTATGTCTTATATTTATGTCTTATATTTATAACTTTTAACAAATTATGTCTTATATTTATAATTTGATAATGATTAAATATATTTTAAAAATAATTCTGATTATTTTTACCTATAAAAAACTATAAATTATATAATTATTATAATTATAAAATTTACGAATCATTAACGAATCTATCCAGATACTCTAAAAAATTGCACACTACGAATTACGAATCGTATTGTGTCACGTATCGTTGTAACATTGATTTTAATAGGATTTTTATGTATCTCTTACAATAAACATAATTTTTTAAAAAATATTGTATCTTTGATTACTTTTCAACTTCAATTTGTGAATAATAGGATATTTCAAGTCAATGCAAGATCGATTTTTTTGAAAAAAAAAACTGATTGGAATATTAATGTAATATATTTTTCAATAATATTATTTAACGATGATTAATTTTTTGTAAAAGCTATTTAATCAACGTTTTTCGATTTGTAACATTTCAAGGTTCCATCATTTGAGGTTATTAATTTTCTCTTTCGAGGGGATGCCATTTCAGGTTTTAATAATTTGATAAATTTGGTTACCAATTTTTAAGATTTACACAAATGTAATGTTCCAAGTTTGTAAGACAAAACTATTATTCAAAGTTTTAAAATGATTATCAGTAAGATGATTGATTTTGTTATTTAGAATCGAATTTTTCATATTACTAAATATTTGGGATCTTTTTACCAAATGATTAATATAAGAGAATTACAAATATCAAATTAAAGCTTAATAACTTTTTAAAATCACGTAACTTTGAAAAAAACACAACTTTTTCTATTTTAATAAAAAGTTTCTATTTTAAATAAAATATTAGATAGAGCATCTGAAGTGGATAAGGTTTGCAGAGAGAAGTGAGGCTGTAATTTGAGAGCCAACTGTCATCTTCATTCCACCATACCAAAATACAGTAAACAAAAGAAATACCAAAACCCTATTATCTCTTTCTGTTTACGTCTACCTTGTCGTCTGTACAAAGAAAACAAACAAAACCCCATTTCAAGAAAAAAACATGTAAAAACACAGTCTCCTCCTTCTTTCAATTTTTGGGGTTTTCTCCTTTTTCTCTTTTACATTGCATCATCCTTATTTGTCGTCTTCTTTGAAGTTGAACTGTTCAATTCCCAGATGATAAAATGGAAAGCTTTAGAGTTCATTAAATGACAGTTGACACTGCATTGCATTGGGTTCACGAAATTGTAAGTTTTGTCGGGGTTTTTGTCTTCTTCTCTTCTTTTTTAGGGTTTAGGAACCAAGCAATTATTTTGCAGTGCTTTCGTAAGCAAGAGAACCCCACCTTTTCTGTTTTCTTTTTAAGAAGCTTCCTTTTCCTTTTATCTCATTTCTCTGTATTCTCATACGGGATAGGGATATTCCCTTGGAATCATCACAAGTCATCACTTTCTTCTTCTTTTTCTTCCTTTATATAGTAATAATCGGTTAAGATCCGGCACCGGCAAACCAGAGCTTGGTTTTGTAATGGAACATTTTCATTTTCACGGTAGTGGAACGGCGGCAATGGGCGGCGGAGTAGGGGAGGAGTTTCAAGAAGAAGAAGTGTGGGATATGAATTTGGGGTCTTCAACTGAGAACTCATTAACTAGAAACTCTTTCACTTCGATTTGTTCTCAGCCAAGGCGGACGACCTCAAGGCCGATTCCGGCGAGAAGGGTGAGTTCTACGGAGAGAAACTCATCTGCGCCGGTGGATATACCGGACTGGTCGAAGATATTGAAGCAGGATTGTAAGGGATTTCAGCATGGGAATGATGATTGTGATGGTGATGGGATGATGATGATACCACCACATGAATATTTAGCGAGAAGAAATAGTGAAAATGCTTCGTTTTCTGGTGGTGGAAGAACTTTGAAAGGACGAGAGTTAAGGAAGCTTAGGGATGCCATTTTGACCAAAACTGGTTTCATTGAATGATTATTTATGATAGTGTTGTGTTATGTTGGGTCATTAATTATGACGTATGTGTATATTTATGTTGCTTGGACCCATAATCATGTTATGCTTTTTATGTCAATAAACTCAACCTTATGTCATCCTTATTTTAATATATTCTTGAAAATATATTATTTGTCAAAAAAATATCACCTTTTTGAAATTGATGGAAAATGTTATTGTCCTTTTTCTTTTTCAAGGTCACCTAATTTGAAGTAATTATGATTCACATAATCGGGTTTTAGATTTAGTTGTTTGTTGAAAAAACTTGGTCGAAATATGAGATAGGTATACACGATATTGTTGAAGCCGGACTAATCTCGGTAATATCGTTTGATGTGTTTTGTTAATGGGCTGTCGTTAATGGGCTTTATGAATGTTATTGGGCCTAGCATGTGGGCTGTGAAATCCTTTGGGCTGTGTATGTTGTGGGCTGAACGTTAATGACCTTGATAATGGGCCGTAGGGCCTTCTAGAATCTTCGTTCTGTTATTGGGTTTGGCCTGTACTATATAAGCTGCGGCGCTTCAGAAATTTGTCACTTTTTCATTTCTGTCATTTACGTTCTGCGCTTTGCTCTCGTTCTGTTCTTGTTTTAGCGTTATGTTCTTGCTTACTTGCTCTGTTCTTGCTTGCGTTAGTGCTCTTGCTTTCGCTTTCATTGTTCATATCTAGAACGTTAGTGCGCAGTGTAAAGTTTTAAACCTGTTTTACGTTTTTTTCAAAAACTTACAGCGCTCTCTTTATGTTCTTGAGAAAATCTGTGGATTTTCTCAACGTTCTTGGCCTGATAGTCTGAGTTTCAGACAGATTCTTGACTATATGAGGAACTGTGACTTGGTTAAAGAACGCATTTACATACTGCACTTTACGTTCTGTATTTACTTTCAGTACTTACGTTCAGTATTATTCGCTCAGCTTCTAGCCTAAACTGTTGGCTCTAAGCACTTATTGTAAGATTACTTAGTGTTTTGGGTTACGTCTTTGAGAAAACCTTTGGGTTTCTTAAATACTTGTGTCAACGTAAGTGTTTTCAAGCCAGCTCTGTATAGATCTGAGTTCCTGGAAACCAGTGACCAAAATACGTACTAAAGCCTTAAAACATTACGTAGATCTTTGTAAATACGTTTGGCTTGTGTGACAAGAACTTCCTACAGTTTCTGTCCACTGTTAAGGTCTCAAAACGTATATTCTGAAACTGCTGTGTTAACTAACGTTCTGGTTGAAAACTGCAGGTTTACGTTACTGACTTCTTAGCGATTAAGAAGTTCAGTATTCTGGTGGTGTTCTGTTCTTATACCATAGCTTTAACTTCCTGTGAATCTGTGTATTCTGTGTTTTAGTTGGTTATGTGTTCTGTTTTTGTTGAACATTGCAACTAAAATAGTGAATAAATTGCAGGGTGTTGGAAAGTGGATTGCCGATACGATCGTGTCTTAACTAAGACAACGTGATCGAATACCACTATAAATCTGGTGTCATTTTTATCGCTTTAAGAACGTAGTTTAACTAATAGGATTAAAATAACAACAAATGGTGGAGATGCGGGGTACTTACTAATTAATCATATTAGTTAAGTGCTCTGATAGTTACTCCTGCAATATTCGTTTAGGTTGTCTGATTGTCTGTCTTGCTTTACTTGCATACTTACGTGAATCTGTGTTACTGCTTTCAGTGTATAAATTCCAAGCATGTCAATAATTGGTGAGTTTAAGGATGTAGTGCCTAAGGATGGTAACCATACTAGAACTGGTTGGTTTTTAAATAAGCCTCCTAAGTTCAACGGAAAAGATTATGGTTACTGGAAGGCTAATATGTTAACGTTTCTTAAACAAGATTTGAAAATTTATAGGTGTGTAGTATATGGTACTGGCTTGGTACCAGATATGGACTTTGAACCCGTTTCTGTTGATAAAGATAATTCTATAGAGTTAAATGCTAGATGCTCTAGTGCTTTGTTTTCTGCTTTAACTGTAACTGAGTTTAATAAAATATCTAGCTGTAAAACTGCACATGAGGCTTGGTCTAAGCTAGAAATTTTGTATGAAGGAACCTCTAGGATTAGAAGAACTAAGTTGAACATGCTTAAACAAGAACTAGAAATGTTTTCAATGAACAGTAATGAGTCTATGAATGACTTACAGCAACGTTTCATTCTTCTTGTGAATGAAATGAAGCTGTTAGGTCATAAAATGACTAATGAAGAAAAGAAATCTAAAGTCCTAAGGAGTCTAGACAATAAATGGGAAATCATTAGAACCACTATAGAACAAATAAAAGACCTAGATGTTCTAAGTGTAGACGAACTGTTTGGTATTTTGCTAACCAAAGAACTACATTTGAGGAGTAGGCAACAACTTGCTGAAAAATCCTCTTCTTTCGCTTTAAAAACTACTGAGTCAACAAGTCAAGTAGTCAAACATAGGTCTAAGTCTAAGAAAATTGAAATACAGTCTTCATCTAAAGCTTCAAAGAAATCTGCAGTATCTGAATCAGAAAGTGATTCAGACATTGAGATTTCTCTACTAGCAAAGAAGATTCAAAAACTCTTAAAAGCTAAAAGAACATCTAAAATGGATCATGAAAAATTTAAAAATATTACATGTTTTAAGTGTAAAAAACCTGGTCACATTAGAACTAATTGTCCTTTATTGAAACAGGATCCTGAAAAGAAAAAAGCGGTTTTGCAAGCTCTACTAGATGAAGAAATGTCTTCATCAAGTGAATCAGAAAACTGTGGGTATGCTTCTCTTGGTGAAGAGAATCTAGCCTTGGTTGGCATGAATCAGAATGAAACTGACAGTGAGGTCAGTTCAAATAATTCTGAGGAATGTAGTGATTTGCTAATAGAATTTGCAAAATTGGTTAAAAAATATTCAGATTTAGAAAAGAAATACAAAACTCTGCTTTCTGAAACCAAACAAGTAGAAATTGAAAACAATCTTAGTACACAGTGTCTAAATAAGATCCTAAGTGTTCAAAAGAACTTCTATGATAAAACTGGTTTAGGTTTCAATTCGGTCTCTGAAAATTCGTGTGCAAAATCTCCTTTACAATTTGTTAAATCAACTTCACATGATTATTTTGACTCTTCTATTCCTACTTGCTCGGCTGTAACTGTGAATGTGAATAAACAAGATGTTTTGCATGTTTCTTCTTCTGTTAATGCCTTTGATAACAAATTTGTGAAAGCATCTACTTCTTATAACGTAGAAACAAATGAGATTGAAAAAGCATGCAATATGAAACATAAGGAATCCGTAGAGACTGATAACAAGTTTATTTCCTCTAGACAGGGAATATGTTTTAATCCAAAACCTAGATTTTCTAAGTATTATGCACCTAGTAGGAAAAATTTTAAGAACCACTCAAATAAACTTGTCATTAGTTTGCCTGCTGCTGTAAAAATTGGAAACGAAAAAAACATTTCTGTTAACACTCTCATTAGCAGACTGATATCTTACCATAGGAAATATGAAACATTAAAGTTTTATTCTCTTAATCAAATATGGTTGCCTAAATGTATAGGTGTTGATCCTAGATAGTGGCTGTTCTCGCCACATGACACGAAACAAAGAATTGCTTGGTGATTATAGAAGTACTAGAGGTGGTAGAGTTACCTATGGTGACAACTCTAATGGTAAAGTAATAGGTACGGGA